>CM068298.1:18508970-18885777 GCA_034768395.1 Linum lewisii | reverse complement strand
CCCCAACCGAGGTGATGATCATGATAGTGCTCATAGGGGATGCCGAGATGAGCGGCAAACTCATCGTAGGTGAGCTGCCTGTACACCCCACCAAGATAGAAGGTGATCACCTTCTGGCGTTGCTTCCTCTTGTGCTCATCCAGATCAAAGGTTGCCCAGAACTCCTGGAGGGCAATGTCTGGGAACTCGGCGGCGATGATGGTCAGCTCGAGGAGACCAGCCGGTGCTAAGGCGTCATGCACGTTCCGGTGGTAGTCCTCATCATGATCGTGCAGGGACTCCATGGAGAGAGGGTGCACGTCAGCTCCCTGAACGTGCTGAATCTTCTGGAAGCACTCAAAATAGAAATCCGGTAGACGGGCGATGGTGGGATGATATCAAGCATGGCGGGGTAGAGCAGGTGGTGGACCCAGAACAGCAGGTGTGACGGGAGCGGCAGCTCCTGAGCTTGAGGCGCCATCAAGTCGCGCCTTAGTCCTGCGCTCATAAGTGGTGTTCCTAGAACCAGAATGAAACCAGATTAGTCAACCAAAAACCTTACCCCACACTTAGTAGAAAAACTCGATTTCACAAAGAAATGAGGGGAACTAAGTGGGGTAAGCAAAGCGGAGTAACCGGTAATCATAGATAGTAAAATACATACTTAGGAACAACCAGAATCGGATAAGCACAATCAGAGTTCAAAAAGTCAAACCGACATTTTGGAAGTCAACATTTAAGCATATTGAACCCTAATCATGGCAAGACTATCATAACTTGGAGAATGACGGTAAAATATGATTTCAAATGGTCAGCTCGATAATATGAACGAGAATGAACACATCAGACAGCCAAATGATCACAGCAGTTCAAAGTCAAACCGACATTTCTCACAAAAGTTAACTTAACAAGGAATTAATCGTATGCATAGCAACACATGATCAAATGATATGTCAATTAAGCACGGAACTCCCTAAGCATCCTAGAACAGTTCTATAAGTTCAGTTAATCCTAGTTCACACGAAACAGTCGGCACGCAAAACGAGGCAAACCGAAAAGTCAACAGAAAGTCAACCCCAACGAAATTCAGCAATCTATATGTCAAAAGATTCGTATCGAAATTCTCTACAACTTACCTTGAAGTCATGACTGCTAAAAATGAACAAGTTGAGAGAAATCGGTGAAAAACGTTGAAAACGAGGGTTTCGGAGAACTGGAGCTGCAAAGCTCCGATTCGAACGTTCTAGGGCTCGAATCGATCGGACAATGGAGGGGAAGGGAGTGGCGGCGGTCGGCGATGGCGGCGGTGGTGGGTTACGGCGGCGACGGCGGATTGAAATGGTGAAAGGCGGTCGGCGATTTTAAAGAGATAAGGGGGGTTTCGGTGAGTTGAACGAAAATGGGTGAAGGATGAGAGAGGGGGTGGACCGGATTTTTTAAAGGAAGATTTGGGTGATTTTCAAAATTATTTTCGGTGAAAATAGGAGGGTGGTTTCGCCGAAAATATCAGTTAAAATGGACTGTCGGATTTCCGAAGGCGGTTTCGCCGAAAATGATAGTACGGTTTCGCCGAAAATATCAGTTAAAATGGTTTCGCCGAAAACAAAAACTTTTCGAACCAAAAACAATGAACAAGGAGATTGAGTTCGAAAATTGAAAATTGATTTCGCCGAAAACAAGGGTGGTTTCGCCAAAAATTTTGAACTGTTCGGGTGTTTAAATATTTTCGTAAATTCGGCCAACTTCAGAAAATCACAGTTCAATTTACAAAAATCGGAACGACCTCAATCAACTTGCAACTGACTCTATGACATGCAGACTCTACACGAAAAATAATAAATCAAACAAACTGACACTTTTGGCTCTCCCGAACCGACTCTAAAATACCAAGTTCAACAAAAATTAAAACAGACTCCAGCCGTGGGTTGCCTCCCACGAAGCGCTCTTTTATTAACGTCCTTGAGCTGGACGATACCTGGACGGTATTAGGAGACATCCCAACTTAGATTCTCCTTCACGCTCGCGTCGAAGTTCATGAAGTACAGCTTCGGGACTTCTCCGGTAAACGTGAATTTCTTCCCGTTCGCATGCAAAAGCTTGGTACGTCCGTCGGAAAGATGATCAACGAACTTGAATGGTCCGAACAGCTCTCTAAAGAGATCATCCTTCTTGAGTGTGATGATGGAAGGAATGAGGACTGTCGGTTTCTCTTTTTCTTTCTTCTTCGGCTTGTTATCACCAGGATCGGTGATCGTTAGTACTTCCTTAGGAGACGCTTTCGGCTTCTCCTTCCATACTTGTTCCGGCGCCGGTTTCTCGGAACAAAATGGTGGTGCAGCTGGCTCGGTGGAAGACGGCGAAATTTTTGGTCTCCAGACCATTTGGGTCTTCGTCTTCTTGTTCTTTCCTCGAGGTCTGCTCGGTGGTTTAGAAGAGGCTTGCAGTTCCTTCTTCTTCTTCTTAAGCGGCTTCTGAACCGAAATTTTTGGCTTCTTCGTAATGACATGTTTAATATCTGCAGCAACAGCTGATCTAGAGACACTGGGAGAAGCATTAGTAACAGAGTTTACCGGAGTCAACCCCACCGTTTCAACAGCTAGGCAGTGAGATTCTTCATTCCTAGAGTCATATTTCATACCATCTTTAAGACGGAACGTTTTTGTTTCTTTACCGACTCTTAAAGTTAAAGAACCATTTGGAACGTTAATATTCATTCCAGTAGTAGCCATGAAAGGTCGACCTATGAGAATGGTAGCATCATCTGTACTAGTATCCATAATCACATAATCAGCTAAGAACGTGAACGGACCACATTTAGTGACAACGTCTTTAATCTCTCCCTTAGGGGTTTTAAGCGATCTATCAGCAAAGATGAGTTGCATACTAGGCGGTTCAAGTTCTCCTAGGTTTAACTTTTCATATAGACTCACAGGCATAACATTAACAGATGCTCCTAGATCAACTAAGCAACGTTCAATCTCAACATCATTAATGACCAAAGGCAAAGTAAAAGAACCAGGATCAGATAACTTAGCTAGATATGGAGAAACAGGTTTCTTAGCACGAATGTCAGGATATCCTTCCTTGTTCCCCTTCATGCCAGTCTCGATCCTTGCGTTTGGCAGCAATGCTCTAGGAGAAGGAGGCTTTACGACGTATGGTGCAAGAGGAGGGTCCTCCTTAGGCGCCAGTTTCTGTTCCTCTTCTTCCTCTTCTTCCGGAGTTTCAGCGATCCTGCGTAAAACAGAATAAGCATCAGCAATTAAGTTCGGGAGTTTTCGAGCAGTTACCATTTTAGCCTGTTCTTTTCTCGGGTTTGGCTCTGTCTGGCTTGGAAGCTGGCCAAATGGTCGACCAGATGCTAGCATGCTCGAGATGTTGTTCACGACTTGCTCAATTCTTTGTCCAGATGCTATCTGTTCTTGATTGAGAAGAGCTTGAGCCTTGAACTGACTGTCATGATCATCGAGTCTTGTGATGATCTGGCTGAGCTTCTTATCCAGGTCACTGACATTATTATCTCTTTGATGATGCTGACCTGGATAGGTATTGTTAAGATATTGATTCTGGCGATTGCCAGGAGCAGTTCCATAATTACCCGGATTGCGATGCGGCGGCTGGTAGACACCTGCCGGCGGATGGTTAGGCTTCTGATCCTGAGCTGGACCAGCCGGGCGGTTATTCTGGTTCTAATTATGATTGGCGCCAGCATTGTAGGGGGTCTGTCTTGATAGTTCCCTTGCTGTCTGAAGTTACGGTAACCAACATAACCATTCTGATTATTGACGAAGCCTTGTTGTATGAAATTTACCTCTTCGGCAGACCAGACTTCTGCCTTACCAAAATTCTGACAACGGCCTCCATTATGTGAGCAAGCTCCACACCACTCGCAATCAGCAACATAGACAGAAGCTGTCGGTGGCTTGATCGGTGTGGTAGACTTTTTCAAATGCTTCTCTATCTCTGCTTTGATAGTAGCTTCGAGATCTAGCTTGCTCCTTGATCCTTCAGATTGTCGCTCCCAGTTCCTTGACTTGGAGGCACAGTTTGCGAAGTGAAGAAGAGCAGCTTCAGGAGTGAGTGTAGTGCAATCCCCTTCAGCTAGAGAATTGACCCACTTGGCAGATTCTTCTCGAAGTCCACGAGAGAAGATTTCAGCTAACTGCCTCTGCTCGAATCCATGATGAGGGCACGTGTAGAGAAGTTCTTGGAATCGATTCCAAGTATCATACAAGCTTTCTCCTTCTTTCTGGGAGAATCTGGCGATGCTGTCCTTGATGGCGGTTGTTCTGGCCGGAGGGAAGTATTCTTCAACAAAGTCCTGAGCCAGAGTATCCCAGTTAGTGTAGTAGCCAGGTGGTTTGCCAGTAAGCCACCTCTTAGCAGCGCCTTTTAGAGAGAACGGGAAGGCTCTCAGACAAAGGGTGTTTTTGTCGAGGTTTCCGTTCTTAAAAGTACTGCAGAGATCAAGGAAGTCTGCAAGATGAGTGCACGGGTTGTCTAGGGGTCTGCCTTCAAACTGTAAATCCCTAGAGATCATCGTCAAGAATGGGATCTTGATCTCATAGTCAGGATCTCCTTCAATGCGCGGGACGCCAATGGCAGATCGAACGCTAGTCGCGCTCGGCTTGTTATAGTCTGCTAGACTCTTCTATGCATGTGGTGGTGGCGGCGGTTGATCGCCATTTGGTGGTGGTAATCTATCGTCCATGGTGGGAGATGGAGGTGGTGAAAGTGACTCGGTGTATGAAGCGGATGAAGATGACGGTATAGGTGAAGATGGAGATGAGGAACTCTCCTTCGGTTCCTCGATCTTGATCAGAGTGATGAATGGATTGGATCTGCCTTCCTTCAGAATCTGTGATCATAGAGGTGTAGCAGAACTGCCTGGATTCCCTGCAATCTTAGCCTGTTCGGTTTGAGAGCGAGTCCAAGGACGGTGAGGCATACACCTGTAAACCTACAGATAACAAAGACAAACAAAACCAGTGTAAAATCGAAGTGGGTGGAAAAATGAAAGATGGAAAGTAGAAGAATAAATTGCCAGTTCTCCTTTCGAACAATCAAAAGAAGTCC
This sequence comes from Linum lewisii, assembly GCA_034768395.1. Classification (NCBI taxonomy): domain Eukaryota; kingdom Viridiplantae; phylum Streptophyta; class Magnoliopsida; order Malpighiales; family Linaceae; genus Linum; species Linum lewisii. The sequence continues at coordinate 18,880,722 of CM068298.1, read as the reverse complement.
CCGGCAACGGCGCCAATTTGGTGAACGGCCTGTCGTCATGGGTTCAACCAAATAAAAACTACTAATGCTAAAAAGCGTATAGCAGATCGTATTCCGAGGGCTTTCTATGATTGGTTACTTCAGAACTAGCAAAATACTCAAAGGTAAACACGTTGTGCGTGGTATGAGTTCCACGACTTCTACTTCTAAGAAATGCAGAAAAATTAAAAAGATTAAACTAAAGCAGATTGGGAATTAGGGTTTGAAAACAAGGATGATAGACGAACTTAGACTTTGAATCCCCTTCGTTCCCCAGAGCATTGGCAATCAACAGATCAGCGGATTTCGATTCTCATTCAATCAATTACTAAGACACCACCATAACTCCTTACCCTTAGGTTTAAGACCGGCGAACGTTCGCTCTATCCGTTCTAACTACCAAGATTAACTAGTCGCCCGGGTACAGTCGCCTCTCGCAACGACTTAATTAACTGGTGCAATTACTAATGATTAATGAGTTACTCTTGCAGTGGATTAACCCTAACCGGTTCCTACGAAAGGCACGCTCCAATTATAAGGTTAATTGTTCAATTCGATGTTCTAAAGTAAGGCGAGCATTCGCTTCTATCCTTAGCTTAACCAGAATCTAATCTAGGTGATCAATCCAGACAAGAAACATGAACAATGAAGAACGAATCAAACATGAAAAAGAACTGATTGAATTTCGAATCTAGTCACCGCCGATCCGTGACCGCTTTAAAACCCTGGGTCACTTAGGGTTCATCTAGTCTAAGCTCTAAAGGGTTTAGCTACTCATGATTATTACAAAAGAAACAAAGACAAAGAAAGAGTTCATCATTCAGAGGAAGAACAGAAAAGAATCTGAAAAACCTAATTTAGACGACTCTGGCAGACTTCGATCTTCGGTAATCTACACTGCTAGCTCCGGTTCGTCGAGGTGGAAGGGATGGCGTCACGATCTCTATCCGGCTCTTCGAACTCCAACTCTTCGCTCCAGAACTTGAGAGGGTTCTGATTCGAAAAGTTGTGTTTTTGTGAATTATGATTGTATCGAATGCCTTTTTTCATTTTGGGCCGCCGGGTTAAGTATTTATACTTAACCCTAACTGATCTGGAATAGTGTATTATTTTCGCCGAATAGTCCTTAAGAATTTTGGCGAAAATTCCTTTGTGTTCGGGAGTGCTTTCTCTGCCTTGTATTTTCGGTCCGAAGAGTACAATGTTTTCGTCGAAGATGTCCTTTGACTCGGCACCAGTTGAATGCACTAATATTATCGCCGAATATGCAAGCTCAATTTCGGCAAAAATCTCTTTGTACTCGGGCAGGATTTTGTTTGACTTTGACTGGCTCCTTGGATCAATTCCAGTTTGATTCCCCGAGGTTCCTATGCCTTAGACACTTCCATGGCTACTCTATTTGACGGCAAAAACCTGTGCTAACATAAAAACACTAGAAAACCATCAAATAGACCCGAAACGGGCCAAGGTAACACAAATGGCACGAGATAGGGCAATCGATTGAATATTCGTTATTCTACCCTAAAAACCATGTCTTAAGCAAAGAAATGTCGCTTAAATGAGGCTGATAATCACGTCAAATCGAGTGTCATCATTAAGCTAAGGATAGAAGCGAACGCTCGCCTTACTTTAGAACATCAAATTGAACAATTAACCTTATAATTGGAGCGTGCCTTTCGTAGGAACCGGTTAGGGTTAATCCACTGCAAGAGTGACTCATTAATCATTAGTAATTGCACCAGTTAATTAAGTCGTTGCGAGAGGCGACCATACCCGGGCGGCTAGTTAATCTTGGTAGTTAGAACGGATAGAGCGAACGTTCGTCGGTCTTAAACCTAAGGGTAAGGAGTTATAGTGGTGTCTTAGTAATTGATTGAATGAGAATCGAAATCCGCTGATCTGTTGATTGCCAATGCTCTGGGGAACGAAGGGGGATTCAAAGTCTAAGTTCGTTTGTCATCTTTGTTTTCAAACCATAATTTCCAATCTGCTTTAGTTTAATTTGTTTTAATTTCTCTGCATTTCTTAGAATTATAAATCGTGGAACTCACAACACGCACAACCTGTCTGTATTCGAGTATTTTGCCAGTTTTGAAGTAGTCAATCTTAGAAGACCCCTGGAATACGATCTGCTTAGCTCTTGTCAGCTTTGTAGTATTTGATCAACCGCTTCTGCGACGTTCATCAAATTGGCGCCGTTGCCGGGGACTTTTTTTGATTGTTCGAAAGAAGAACTGGCAATATATTCTTCTACTTTCCATCTTTCACCTTACCATCCACTTCGATTTTACACTGGTTTTGTTTGTCTTTGTTATCTGTAGGTTTACAGGTGTATGCCTCACCATCCTTGGACTCGCTCTCAAACCGAACAGGCTAAGAGTGCAGAGAGACCAGGCAGTTCTGCTCCACCTCTACGATCACAGATTCTGAAGAAAGGCAGATCCAATCCATTCATCACTCCGATCAAGATCGAGGAACTGAAGGAGAGTTCCTCATCTCCATCTTCACCTGTACCGTCATCTTCATCCGCTTCATACACCGAGTCACTCTCACCTCCTCCATCTCCCACCATGGACGATAGATTACCACCACCACCACCTAATGGCAATGAACCGCCGCCGCCACCACCTGCACAGAAGAGTCTAGCAGACTATAACAAGCCGAGCGCGACTAGCGTTTGATCTGCCATTGCCGTTCCGTGCATTGAAGGAGATCCTGACTATGAGATCAAGATTCCATTCTTGACTATGATCTCTAGGGATTTACAGTTTGAAGGCAGGCCCCTAGACAATCCGTGCACTCATCTTGCAGACTTCCTTGATCCTGCAGCACTTTCAAGAGCGGAAACCTCGACAAAAACACTCTTTGTCTGAGAGCTTTCCCGTTCTCTCTGAAAGGCCCTGCTAAGAGGTGGCTTACTGGCAAACCACCTGGCTATTACACTGATTGGGATACCCTGGCTCAGGACTTCGTTGAAGAATACTTCCCTCCGGCCAGAACAACTGCTATCAAGGACAGCATCGCCAGATTCTCCTAGAAAGAAGGAGAAAGCTTGTATGATACTTGGAATCGATTCCAAGAATTTCTCTACACCTGCCCTCATCATGGATTCGAGCAGAGGCAGTTAGCTGAAATCTTTTCTCGATGACTTTGAGAAGAATCCGCCAAGTGGGTCAATTCTCTAGCTGAAGGGGATTGCACTACACTAACACCTGAAGCTGCTCTTCTTCACTTCGCAAACTGTGTTTCCAAGTCAAGGAACTGGGAACGACAATCTGAAGGATCAAGGAGCAAGCTAGATCTCGAAGCTACAATCAAAGCAGAGGTAGAGAAGCATTTGAAGAAGTCTACCACACCGATCAAGCCACCGGCAACCTCTGTCTACGTTGCCGATTGCGAGTGGTGTGGAGCTTGTGCACATAACGGAGGCCGTTGTCAGAATTTTGGTAAGGCAGAAGTCTGGTCTGCCGAAGAAGTAAATTTCATTCAACAAGGCTTCGTCAATAATCAGAATGGTTATGCTAGCTACCGTAACTTCACACATCAAGGGAACTATCAAGACAGACCTCCCTACAATGCTGGCGCCAACCATAACCAGAACCAGAATAATCGCCCGGCTGGTCCAGCTTAGGATCAGAAGCCTAACCATCCGCCGGCAGGTGTCTACCAGCCGCCGCATCGCAATCCGGGTAATTATGGAACTGCTCCTGGCAATCGCCAGAATCAATATCTTAATAATACCTATCCAGGGTAGCAGCATCAAAGAGAGAACAATGTCAGTGACCTGGATAAGAAGCTCAGCCAGATCATCACTAGACTCGATGATCATGATAGTCAGTTCAAGGCTCAAGCTCTTCTCAATCAAGAACAGATAGCATTTGGACAAAGGATTGAGCAAGCTGTGAACAATATCTCGAGCATGCTAGCATCTGGTCGACCATTTGGCCAACTTCCAAGCCAGACAGAGCCGAATCCGAGAAAGGAGCAAGCCAAGATGGTAACCGCTCGAAAACTCCCAAACTTAATTGCTGATGCTTGTTTTGTCTTACGCAGGATCGCTGAAACTCCGGAGGAAGAAGAAGAACAGGAACCAGCGCCTAAGGAGGAAGATCCTCCTCTTGCACCGTACGTCGTGAAACCTCCTTTTCCAAGAGCATTGCTGCCAAATGCAAGGATCGAGACTGGCATGAAGGGGAACAAGGAAGGATATCCTGACATTCTTATTAAGAAACCTGCCTCTCCATATCCAGCTAAGTTATCTGATCCTGGTTCTTTTACTTTGCCTTTGGTCATCAATGATGTTGAGATTGAACGTTGTTTAGTTGATCTAGGAGCGTCTGTTAATGTCATACCTATGAGCCTGTTTGAAAAGTTCAACCTAGGAGAACTTGAGCCGCCTAGTATGCAACTTGTCTTTGCTGATAGATCACTTAAAACCCCTAAGGGAGAGATTAAAGACGTTGTTACTAAATGTGGTCCGTTCACGTTCTTAGCTGACTATGTGATTATGGATACTAGTACAGATGATTCTACCATTCTCATTGGTCGACCTTTCATGGCTACTACTGGAATGAATATTAACGTTCCAAATGGTTCTTTAACTCTAAGGGTCGGTAAAGAAACGAAAACGTTCCGTCTTAAAGATGGCATGAAATATGACTCTAGGAATGAAGAATCTCACTGCCTAGCTGTTGAAACTGTGGAGTTGACTCCAGTCAACTCCGTTACTAATGCTTCTTCCAGTGTCTCTAGATCAGTTGTTGCTGCAGATATTAAACAGGTTATTAAAAAGAAGCCAGAAACTTCGGTTCAGAAGCCGCTCAAGAAGAAGAAGAAGGAACTGCAAGCCTCTTCTAAGCCACCAAGCACAAAACCGAGCAGACCTCGGGCAAAGAACAAGAAGACGAAGACCCAAATGGTCTGGAGGCCAAAAATTCCGTCGTCTTCCACCGAGCCAGCTGCACCACTAATTAGTTCCAAGAAACCGGCGCTGGAACAAGTATGGAAGGGGAAGCTAAAAGCATCTCCTAAGGAAATACTGACGATCACCGATCCTGGTGATACCAAGCCGAAGATAAAAGAAAAGAAGAAGCCGACAGTCCTCATTCCTTCCATCGTAACACTCAAGAAGGATGACCTCTCCAGAGAACTGTTCGGGCCCTTCAAGATCATTGATCATCTTCCCGATGGACGTACCAAGCTTTTGCATGCAAACGGGAAGAGATTCACGCTTACCGGAGAAGTCCCAAAGCTGTACTTCATGAACTCCGACGCGAGCGTTAAGGAGAATCTAAGTTGGGATGTCTCCTAATACCGTCCAGGTATCGTCCAGCTCAAGGACGTTAATAAAAGAGCGCTTCGTGGGAGGCAACCCACGGCTGGAGTCTGTTTTTAATTATTGTCGAACTTGGTATTTTAGAGTCGGTTCGGGGAGCCAAAAGTGTCAGTTTGTTTGATTTATTATTTTTCGTGTAGAGTCTGCGTGTCGTAGTGTCGTTTGCAAGTTGATTGAGGTCGTTCCGATTTTTGTGGATTTAACTTTGATTTTCTGAAGTTGGCCGGATTTGCGAAAATATTTTAACCCGAACAGTTCAAAATTTTCGGCGAAAATTAAACCCTATTTTTGGCGAAATCATTTTAGAATTTTCGAACCTGGTCTCCTGTTTCATGTTTTCGGTTCGAAAAGTTGAGTGTTTTCGGCGAGCCATTTTAACTCCTATTTTCGGCAAAAACACCCCTTTATTTTGCCGAAAATACCTTGAAAATCAGCCAAATTTTCACTTTAAAAAATCGGTCCATCCTCTCTCTTCCCTTATCTCATTTTCGAACATAAAACTGAAAACCCCCCTCCCCTTTCGTTTTCAAAATCGCCGACCGCCACTTCTTTTTTTTAAAACCGCCGCCGCTGCCGTTTTCCGCCGCCACCGCCGTCGCCGACCACCGCCGCTCAACTCCCCTCCCAATTCCGATCGATTCGAGCCCTAGAACAGCCAAATCGGAGCTCTACAGCTCCAGTTCACCGAAACCCTTGTTTTCAGAGTTTTTCACCGATTCCTCCCAAACTGTTCGTTTTTAGCATCCATGGCTTCAAGGTAAGTTGTAGAACTTTTGAATACGAATCTTTTGACATATGGATTGCTGAATTTCATCGGGGTTGACTTTCGGTTGACTTTTCGGTTTGCCTCGTTTTACGTGCCGACTGTTTTCGTGTGAACTAGGTTAGCTGACCTTATAGAACTGTTCTAGCATGCTTAGGGAGTTCCGTGCTTAATTTCCATATCATTTGATCATGTGTTCCTATGCATACGATTAATTCCTTGTTATGTTGACTTATGAGAAATGTCGGTTTGACCATGAACTGTATTTGAATCGTTTGGCTGTCGTTTGTGTTCATTCTCGTTCAGATTATCGTGCTTGCCATTTGAGATCATATTTTACCGTCATTCCCCAAGTTGTGATAGTCTTGCGATGATTAGGGTTCAATATGCTATAAATGTTGACTTTCTAAATGTCGGTTTGACTTTTTGAACTCTGATTGTGCTTATTCGATTCTGGCTATTCCTAAGTATGTATTTTACTGTCTATGATTACCGGTTACTCCGCTTTGCTTACCCCACTTAGTTTTCCTCATTTCTTTGTGAAATTGAGTTTTTCTACTAAGTGTGGGGTAGGGTTTTAGTTGACTAATCTGGTTTCATTCTGGTTTTAGGAACACCACTTATGAGCGCAGGACTAAGGCGCGACTTGATGGCGCCTCGAGCTCAAGAGCTGCCGCTCCCGTCACACCCGCCGTTCTGGGTCCTCCACCCGCACTCCCTCGTCGGGCTGGATACCATCGCACTATCGCCCGTCTACCTGACTTCTACTTTGAGTGCTTCCAGAAGATCGAGCACATTCGTGGAGCGAACGTGAGCCCTCTTTCCATGGAGTCGCTCCATGATCACGACGAGGACTACCACCGGAATGTGCATGACGCCCTAGCACCGGCAGGTCTCCTAGAGCTGACCACCATCGCTGCAGAGTTCCCAGACATTGCCCTCCAGGAGTTCTGGGCGACCTTTGATCTGGACGAGCACAAAAGGAAGTAGCGCCAGAAGGTTGTCACCTTCTATCTTGGTGGGGTGTACAGGCAGCTCACCTACGATGAGTTTGCTACTCATCTCGGCATCCCCTACGAGCACTATCACGATCATCACCTAGGCTGGGGCGACGATGATGACGAGGGGGAGTACCACGCGCTCTGGAGCCACATGACATGCGTACCTGGCGATCGCCTCGGGGCGAATAACTCAGTTAAGTCGCTCTCTCACCCGCTCTTTAAATTTATTCATATGGTTTGGCGTAGGTCGCTTTTATATGTTCCAGATAAGGATCGCCACCATATCCTAAAGGAGGAGCTTATGCTTCTTCGAGCCATCCGAGAGAGCTACCCTCTACACCCCGGCTGGGTGCTGGCTCGCATCTTCCGCCAGAAGACCAGGAGGAAGACGCCACCTCGTAGACTCCTGGGGGGTAACTTCATAGGACAGCTCATCCTCTCCTTTGGCATCAGCCATGAATATGGCCCGAACATTCCACGACACCGAGTTAGGACCGTTGGAGGAGACTTAGCGGTTGAGTACGACTTAGAACTCGACCTCAGCCCCCATGTAGCAGCAGATCCTCCACTCCAGCCTGTGGTCGAGTCGGAGGAAGAAGATGATGCTGAGGAGCAGCAGCCCCAGCCGCCGCCAGAATTCCAAGACTATATACCCTCGCCGCATCATCAGGCAGGGTATGCTCACCAGTCGCCGCCGCACGTTCCCGATCCATACCAGGCGCCTCCCCAACAGCCCCGACACCACCCCGCGGATGTTGGAGAGTTGTACGAGCGACTGCAGGAGTGGCGCATCACCGACAACGCCACTCAAGAGGCGCGATGGACTATTATGCAGCAACATATGCGCCGCGCCGACAGGCGGTATGAGGCACAGCTGGCGTGGCAACGTCAGCTCGGCGAGCACCTCCACTTTCCACCTCCCGGTTCACCGGACCAGCAGTGATCGGGTTGTATTCCTTTTCTGGTGTCTTCTTTTTATTTATTCTTTTCGGATTTCGGTCCAACTTTTTTCTGTGTGGATCCGGGACACTTGTCCCGGTTTTCTTTTTATGTTTTATTTGTTTTTGTTTTGTAGGCAGTTGGGATATTCCCTTTGCTTCGCTTGGGTAGATTCCCTCCGCTCCGAGGACCCGTGCTCATCCCCTACACCAATCATCTCGGTCCAGGTTCTTCTACTTCACTCTGAACTCTAGAATTAGTCCTGTGAGGACACAGTCCGATTTGAGTGTGGGGTAGGATGCTAGAGAACCTTGCATGAACTTGATTGCCCTTGATTGTGTTTTTTGTGTGCCTCGTGATTCCATTCCAGTCTCTCTAGCATTAGAATGGCTCAGTTCTTGATTTTTGATGTTAAGTTGTTGCTCAAACCTTCATAATGATGCTTAGACTGCTTAACCTAGAACTTGAGAACCAACATGTATACTTTGATGCTAAATTGCCTGGTCAGAACAGAATTTTTAAACCACACTTGTAGTTTGTAGCCTTGATTGCATGAAAATGACCGAATCCGACTAGCAAACCAACTGTGAGCTTTTGATCCATTGCACGTAACTTGCAATTTTAATTCTTTCTGAGTGGTTTTCTGTTTGCTTGAATGAGTTAGAATTTGCATGAGACCTACTCGAGACCACACGATGACACGAGTTCTAGAAGGATAGGGGCACCTAGATTCAGCTACTAAGCCAGATAGCCTACCAAACGATAAATCCACTAGGTTTAGACCCTTGAGCTTGGCCTGTTCTTTCGGTTCGATAATACATTACAGCCATTTTCCATTTCTTTCATTCCCGTTGATCCCTGTGGTTGTAGTTCTAGATTGACCTACCGAAGTCGGTTTGTGGTAACCTGCTATAGCCATTAAACAGGTGGTCTTAGCTAATATGTCAGACGTGTAAATCCCTCTAGCAACTAAAAGAAAATCGGCACAAAAAGAAAAAAAAAGTAAAGTAAGAAAAGAAGAAAATTTCAAAAAAAAAATGAAGAAAAGAAAATTCAGAAAAAGTTCAAAGTTTTAGTTCAATAAAACGTTCTTCTCCCTACAAATGGAAGAACGAAGTCAAAAGAAAAGTTCAAAAGAAAGAAAAGAAAAAAAATCGTGCAAATAAAAAAGAATAAGTCCTAGGTTGCTTGAGGGTATCATAGGACGAGCGTTCATCATTCCACCCGTGTTTGGTTAGACGGTAGGAAGCCATAGATTAGATTCGAGGGCAGTTAGTCGAAAGCTACACCGCACAAAGCCATCATCATTCATTCCCATCATCCATCTCATTATAAACCCGAGTAGTGTAGATTTCATTACGGTCCTAGCAGGGAAGTCCTTCTTGACTAGATACTCGTGTTGTCACAGTGGTGGAGATGTGGTCGAAATGCAAACCTATGACAGAATTCGGTAACAGAAAATGATCGAGAGCAGAAACACGTCCCTAAACACAGAGAGTGAGAGTCCCCATTGTACTATATATATCCTGTGTGAGAAGTCTGGTCGGTCAGGTCAAATTCGTGCATAATTGGTTGCTAATTACTTGTCGTGTGCAGTTTATTAGTGAGACCAGGTAGTTTGGCGGATCTATATGCATGTTAGGTTTCTTGTTCTAGGATCGATCTGTCTAATAATTCATTGTGTTTGATTGAGCTCCAATTTAATCGATCTTATCATTTATGAACATGAGCGTTTCTATTCAGTTTGCTTGAGGACAAGCAAAAGCTTAAGTGTGGGGTATTTGATGACACTCGATTTGACGTGATTATCAGCCTCATTTAAGCGACATTTCCTTGCTTAAGACATGGTTTTTAGGGTAGAATAACGAATATTCAATCGATTGCCCTATCTCGTGCCATTTGTGTTACCTTGGCCCGTTTCGGGTCTATTTATGGTTTTCTAGTGCTTTTGCGTTAGCACAGGTTTTTGCCGTCAAATAAAGTAGCCAAGGTCATGTCTAAGGCGTTGGAACATCGAGGGAATTGCACCAGATTCGATCAAAGGACCAATCAAAGTCAAACAAATTCCTGCCGGTTTACAAAGAAGTTTTCGCCAAAAATAAGCATATGTTTTCAGCGAAAATAATAGTACAAATCGACTGACGCCAAGTGAAGGAGATTTTCGGCGAAAGTGTTGAGTTTTCGGATCGAGAAGAAAAGGCAGAGGAATCAGCCGGTGGGACTTCCATTCACAAGCATATTTTCGGCGAAAATAATTCACTATTTTCGGCGAAAATATCAGAAGAAATCCGGTTGGGCTAGGTTAAGTATAAATACTTAACCGGCGGCCCAATAAGAAAGGACGATCATAATTTACATCAGAAAATACTTTTTGAATCAGAATCCTACGATTTTCTCTGAAGTTCTGGAGCGAAGAGTTAGAGTTCGAAGAGCCGGAAAGAGATCGTGACGCCATCCCTTTCATCTCGGAGAACCGGAGCTAGGAGTGTAGTTTACCGAAGATCGAAGTCTGTCAGAGTCGTCTAAATTAGGTTTTTCAGATTCTTTTCTGTTCTTCCTCTGGATGATGAACTCTTCCTTTGTCTTTGTTTCTTTTGTGATAAACATGAGTAGCTAAACTCGTTAGAGCTTAGACTAGATGAACCCTAAGTGACCCAGGGCTTTAAAGCGGTCACGGATCGGCGGTGATTAGATTCGAAATTTAATCAGTTCTTTTTCATGTTTGATTTGTTCTTCCTTGTTCATGTTTCTTGTTTGGATTGATCACCTAGATTAGATTCTGGTTAAGCTAAGGATAGAAGCGAACGCTCGCCTTACTTTAGAACATCAAATTGAACAATTAACCTTATAATTGGAGCGTGCCTTTCGTAGGAACCGGTTAGGGTTAATCCACTGCAAGAGTGACTCAATAATCATTAGTAATTGCACCAGTTAATTAAGTCGTTGCGAGAGGCGACCGTACCCGGGCGGCTAGTTAATCTTGGTAGTTAGAACGGATAGAGCGAACGTTCGCCGGTCTTAAACCTAAGGGTAAGGAGTTATGGTGGTGTCTTAGAAATTGATTGAATGAGAATCGAAATCCGCTGATCTGTTGATTGCCAATGCTCTGGGGAACGAAGGGGGATTCAAAGTCTAAGTTCGTTTGTCATCTTTGTTTTCAAACCCTAATTTCCAATCTGCTTTAGTTTAATTTGTTTTAATTTCTCTACATTTCTTAGAATTAGAAGTCGTGGAACTCACACCACGCACAACCTGTCTGTATTCGAGTATTTTGCCAGTTTTGAAGTAGTCAATCTTAGAAGACCCCTGGAATACGATCTGCTTAGCTCTTGTCAGCTTTGTAGTATTTGATCAACCGCTTCTGCGACGTTCATCAAAACCTAACATGTATATCGATCAGCCAAACAACCTGGTCTCACTAAAAACTGCACACGACAAGAAGTAGTTACCAATAATGCACGAATTTGGCCTGACCGACTAGACTCCTCTCATGGATTGTATTTGGTACGAGGGAAACTCTCATTCTCTGTGTTTAGGGACGTGTTTCTACTCTCAATCATTTTTTGTTACTCAATTTTGTCATAGGTTTGCAATTCGACCACATCTCCACCACTGTGACAACACGAGGAACTAGTCAAGAAGGACTTCCCTGCTTAGGACTGTAACGAATTCTACACTATAAGGGTTTTTGATGAGATGGATGATGGGAATGTATGATGATGGCTTTGGTGCGATGTAGCTTTTTACTAACTTCCCTCGAATATAGCCCATGACTTCCTACCGTTTAACCAAACACGGGTGGAATAGTGTACGCTCGTCCTATGATACCCTCAAGCAACCTAGCACTTTATTTTGCATAATCTTTTTTTTCTTATATAAAATTTTTTCTTTTACATTTTCTTTTGACTTCGTTCTTCCATATGTAGGGAGAAGAACGTTATTGAACTAAACTATAAACTTGAAACTTTTGAACTTTTTTTTTCGAATTTTCTTTCATTTTCTTCTTCTCTTTTTCTTTTTTTTTGTGCCGATTTTCTTTTATTTGCTAGAGGGGTTTACACGATTGGACATAATAGCTAAGACCACCTAATGGCTATTGACAGGTTACCACAAACTGACTTCCGGTAGGCTAATCTAGAACTACAATCACAGGGCATCAACGGGGAATGAAAGAATGGGGATTGGCTGTAATGTATATCGAACTGAAAGAACATGCCAAGCTCAAGGGTTTAAACCTAATGGATTTAACATTGGGTAGGCAATCTGGCTTAGTAGCTGAATGTAGTTGCCTATATCATTCTAGGACTCGTGTCATCGTGTGGTCTCGAATAGGTCTCATGCAAATTCTAACTCATTCTAGCAAACAGAAAACCACTCAAAACAAATTAAAATTACAGGTTATGTGCAATGGATCAAAAGCTCACAATTGGTTTGCTAGTCGGATTTGGTCATTTTCATGCAATCAAAGCAACAAACTACAAGTGTGATTTTAAAAATCTGTTCTGACCAGGCAATTTAGCATCAAAGTAGACAAGTCGGTTCTCAGGTTCTAGGTTAAGCAGTCTAAGCATCATTATGACAAATTGAACAACAACTTAACATAAAAAATCAAGAACCGAGCAATTCTAATGCTAGAGGAATTGGAAAGGCACCACGGAACAAAGAAATAACAAATAAGGGCAATCAAGTTCATGCAAGGTTCTCTAGCATCCTACCCCACACTTAAACCATTATATGTCCTCACAGGACTAAACTAGAGTTGAGAGTAAGTAGAAGAACCTGGACCGAGATGATTGATGTAGGGGATGAGCACGGGTCCTCGGAGCTGGAAGGGAATCTACCAAAACTCTGCCTACAAAACAAAAACAAACAAAAGATCAAAAGGAAACCGGGACAAGTGTCTCGGATCCACACAAAAAAAAGTTGGATCGAAATCTGAAAAGAATAAATAAAAAGAAGGGACAAGGAAGAGGATTCAACCCGATCACTGCTGGTCAGGTGCATCGGGAGGTGGGAAATGGATGAAGTTTGTCACCCGCTGCTGCCACGCCAGCTGCACCTCATACCTCTCATCCTGCACACGCATGTGCCTCTGAGTAATAAGCCATCGGGCATCCTGAGTGGGTTGTCCTCCACTCGCCACTCCTGGAAACGATCAAGCATCTCGCCAAAGTCTCCTGGCGGCGGACGGGGGTGCGGACGAGGCATCGGGAATGGGTCCTGAAGAGGCGGCTGCTGCTGATATGCATACCCCGCAGACGGATGCTGCGGGGGTATCTGGTGGTGAATCTCCTGCTCTGGCTGGGGCTGCTGCTCGTCAGAATCATCTTCTTCCTCCGACTCGACCTCATGGAATGGAGGTAGAATAGCCGCCCCTTGTGGACTGTAGTCCAATTGGAGGTCGTACTCGACGGCTAAATCTCCACCGACGGTGTGTACTACATGGCGCGGGACGTCAAGTCCTCACGACTGGCTGATTCCAAGGTCGATGATGAAGCGGCCTACGAAGTTACCGCCAAGGAGGGAGCGAGGGGTCTTGGTCGTCTTGGTCTTCTGGTGGAAGAGGCGTGCAAGCACCCATCCTGGATGAAGCGGGTAAGCCTCTCGGATGGCACAGAGAAGTAAGAGTTCCTCTCTGCTAATGTGGTGGCGATCTTTCTCTGGAGCAAGCAAAAGGGATCTACGCCAAACCATATGAATAAAAGGAAAGAGAGGGTGAGAGAGTGACCTGACGGAGTTATGAGCCGTGGTCCGAGCACCTGATACTCCGGTGATGTGGCTCCAGAGCGCGTCATAGTCTGAGCCTTTGCCCGAGTTGTCCTCCCAACCAAGGTGGTGGCCTCAGTAGTGCTCTGGTGACATGCCGAGGTGGGCTACAAACTCGTCGTATGTGAGGTCTCTTGCACCCCACCGAGATAGAAGGAAATGACCTTCTTGTGCTGCCTCCTCTTGTGCTCGTCGAGCTCAAAGGTAGCCCATAATTCCCGGAGCGCGATGTCGGGGAAGTCATCAGCTATGGTGGTCAACTCTAGAATACCTACAGCTGGCAGAGAGTCATGCACGTTCCTATGCCAATCCTCTTCATACTTGAACAGGGAGTCTAGAGAAAGTGGTCGCACGTCGGTGGCGGGAGTGTGCTGGAACTGCTGGTAGCGCTCAAAGTAGTGCTCTGGCAAGCTGGCAACGGTGGAGTGGTGCCCGATGCGGTCCAGGAATGTTGGAGGAGGACCGTGGACGGCGGGAGTGACTGGAGTAGGTGCTCTGGAGCTAGACCCGGTGTCTAGTCTGACCTTTGTCCTTCGCTCCCTGTCTACATTCCTATAATAGCAAAGAATGGAGACCGATTAGTTAAACCAATAACTTACCCCACACTTGGTCGAAAAACTCAATTTCACAAAGAAATGAGGAAAACCGAGTGGGGGTAAGCAAAGCGAGTAACCGGTAAGCACATTTGGTCATAAAACATACACAAGATCAGCTAGGGCGTCAGAATCACAAACTGAGTTCATAGGTCAAATCGACATTCAAAAAGTCAACATTATAGCAAATTGAACCCTAACCCTAGCAACTTACGAGCACAAATCATTGAATCATTGCATAACATGGTCTCATAATACACACACATCGATATGAAACTCAATGAGCAAGCATGGCAGCCAAATAAGTAGCAACAGTTCATAATCAACCCGCCATTTCAAAAAATCATCACCACAACAGAATTAAGCTTAAGGCAAAGCAATTCATAGCTAAACGAGATTAGAATGCAGCACAATTCTCCCTAAACATGGTAGAACAATCCAAAGCAATCAGTTCACCAGAATTCTCACGAAACAGTCGGCACGTAAATCGAGGTAGATCAAAAAGTCAACCGAAGTCAACCCTAACAAAATTCAGCATTCTATACGTCAAAAGATTCGTAATGAAAAAATCTACAACTTACCTTGATGTCATGATGGCTGAAAATGAACGGGAGAAGAGAAATCGGCCAAAAACTAAAAAAATTAGGTTTTGGCGGAACTGAAGCTTTAGAGCTCCGATTCAGATGTTCTATAGCTTGAAATGATCAGGGGAGGAAGAGGGAATGACTGGCGGCGGTCGGCGACGATGACGGCGGTGGCGGCGGCGGGTTAGTTGGGCGGCGACAAGTTTGGTTCGAAAAAGGGGGCTGTTTATTCTTTTTCGATCGAAAAAAATGAAGGGAGAGAGAAAAGGAACCCGGAAAAAAGAGAGAAAAGGGGGGGGGAATTTTGGATTTTTCTGAAAGTTTTCGGCGAAAAGAGGTGCAAGTGTTCGCCAAAAAGTTTAGTTCAAAATGTCTGCCGAATTTCAAAGGAAGTTTTCGCCGAAAAGTATGAAACTTTTCGGCACAAAGTTTGTCTAAAACTGGTCAGAAAACACAATGGGTTTTTAAAAGGGAGTTTTCGCCGAAATGAGTGCAAGTTTCGGCAAAAACTTTGACCTGCAGTTTTAAAACGTTTTCCAATTCTGAAAAACTTCAGAAAATCAGAACTAATTTAACAAAAATCGGAACAACCTTAAACAACTTGGAATTAAACCGAGGACACACAAATCACACACGAAAAATAAGAAAGCATGCAACTGACACTTTTGGCTCCCCCGAACCGACTCTAAAACACTAAGTTTGACACAAACTAAAAACTGACTTCAGCCATGGGTTGCCTCCCACGAAGCGCTCTTGATTAACGTCCTTGAGCTGGACGATACCTGGACGTTGTTAGGGCACATCCCAAAACAGGATCTCCTTAACGCTTGCGTTGGAATTCATAAAATAGAGCTTCGGGGTATCTCCGGCGAGCGTGAATTTCTTCCTGTTAGCATGAATGAGCTTGGTGCGTCCATCAGGAAGATAGCCGGTAATCTTGAACGGCCCGAATAGTTCTCTTGAGGGATCATCCTTTGCAAGTGTTACAGTAGAAAGAATGAGAACAGTCGGCTTTGTCTTCTCTTTAGCCTTCGACTTCATTTCACCGGGATCTGTGATCTTTGGTACTTATTTGGGCGACGCTCTCGGTTTCTCCTTCTTTACTAGCTTCTGCGCCGACGGCTTGACAGGAATCGGTGGTGCAACTGGCTCGAAAGAGGATGGCGGAGCAATTGGCATCCCGACCATTTTAGTCTTCTTTTGATTCATCCTTCGTAGCCTGCCAGGCTCCTTGCTTGGTAATGATTGAGAAGAGGAGGCTTTCAGTTCCTTCTTCTTCTGCGGCTTTTGTGCCGTCCGGTCTTCTGCTTGATGACCTGTTCAGCACCTGCGACAATAGACTTTGGAGGAACACTGGAAGAGACATTAGTAACAAAGTTGACCGAAGTCAACTCCACAGTTTCAACAGAAAGACAGTGAGGTTCTTCCTCCATAGGAGTATATTTCATACCGTCCTTAAGGCGGAATGTTATCGTATCCTTACCAACCCTCAATGTCAAAGAACCACTCGGGACATTGATTTGCATCCCGGTTGTTGCCATGAAGGGTCGACCTATAAGGATAGTACAATCCTCCTCTTGGGTATCTATAAGTACGAAATCAGCTAGGAAAGTAAAAGGACCACATCTTTAATTTCTCCCTATGCATTTTCAATGATCTATGAGCAAAGACAAGTTGCATGCTAGTCGGTTTTTATGTTCTCCTAGATTCAACTTTTTGAACAAACTCATAGGCATGACATTTGTAGAAGCACCTAGATCAAGCAAACTACGCCTACTGCAATATCATTAATGATAAGAGGTAAAGTGAAAGAACCAGGATCGGGGCACATAGCTGGATATGGCAAGGAAGGCTTCTTACTACGGATGGTAGAGCGTTCTTCTTTATTTCCCCACATGCTGGTCTCGATCCTTGCGTTTCGTAGCAAAGCATTTGGGAAGGGAGGCTTCTCGTAGTATGGAGCAAGAGGAGGATCGTACTCCTTTGGCGCCTCCTTCTTGGCTATCTTCTTCTCCAAACCTTCAATGGCACTGTATAGGTTAGAAGAAGTATGAGTAGGTGATTCGTTGGACTTTGAATAGAGACCATCTTAGCTTGCTCCTTTCTTGGATTCAGCTCGGTTTGGCTTGGGAGCTGGCCAGAGGGGCGGCCATTTGCTAACATGCTGGAGATCTGGTTCACCGCATGCTCTATTCTCTATCTGGAAGCGATCTGTTCTTGGTTGAGCAGAGCTTGAGCTTTGAACTGACTATCATGATCGTCAAGTCTGGTGATAATTTGATGGAGCTTCTTGTCAATATCATTATCCTTGTTGTCTTTCTGATGCTGCTGTCATGTATAAGTGTTGTTCAAGTATTGATTCTGGCGATTGCCAGGAGCTGTTCCATAGTTTCCTTGATTTCGGTGAGGCGGCTGGTAGATACCTCCCGTCGAATTTCTTGGCTTCTGATCCTGGATTGAACCAGTTGGTCGGTTATTCTGATTCTGACCTTGGTTCTGGTTGGCACCGACATTGTAGGGAGGTCGCTCTTGGAAATTTCCCTGTTGTCTATAGTTGTGGTAGCCAACATAACCTTGTTGATTGTTGTTGAAGCCTTGAGAGATGAAGATGACTTCTTCGGTAGACCAGACTTCTGCCTTGCCAAAGTTCTAGCATCGGCCTCCATTATGAGCACAAGCTCCACACCACTCGCAATCAGCTACAAGAACTGAAGCTGCTGGAGGCTTGATAGCTGTAGTAGACTTCTTCAGATGCCTTTCAAGTTCTGCTTTAATGGTTGCTTCAAGATCGAGCTTGCTTCTTGATCCTTCTGATTGTCGTTCCCAGTTCCTTGACTTGGAAGCACAGTTTACGAAATGGAGAAGAGCAGCTTCAGGTCTGAGGGTAGTGAAATTCCCTTCAGCTAGGGAATTGACCCATTTAGCAGACTCTTCACGAAGACCTTGAGCAAAGATTTCAGCTAACTGCCTCTGCTCGAAACCATGGTGAGGACATTTATAGAGAAGTTCTTGGAATTCATTCCAAGTGTCATATAAGTTTGCACCTTCCTTCTGAGAGAATTTAGAGATGCCGTCCTTGAAGGCGGTTGTTCTGGAAGGAGGGAAATACTCTTTCACGAAGTCCTGAGCAAGAGTATCCCAGTCTGTGTAGTAACCTGGTGGCTTGCCAGTGAGCCACCTCTTAGTTGCGCCTTTAAGAGAGAACGGAAAGGCTCTCAGGCACAAGCAGTTCTTGTCGAGATTCCCATTCTTGAAAGTCCCGCAGAGATCAATAAAATCCGCCAAGTGCATGCACGGATTATCAAGTGGCCTGCCTTCAAATTGTAAATCCCTAGAGATCATGGTCAAGAAAGGGATCTTGATCTCATAGTCAGGATCTCCTTTGATGCGTGGCACGGTGATAGAAGATCGAACGCTAGTCGCGCTCGGCTTGTTGTAGTCAGCTAGACTCTTCGGTGCAACCGGTGGTAGTGGTGGTGGTAATTGATCTTCCATCTTAGAAGATGGAGGAGGTGAAAGTGATGCGGTTGATGAAGCGGATGAAGACGAAGATGAGGAATTCTCCTTCGGTTCCTCGATCTTAATTGGTATGAAGGATGGAGGTGGATCGATTCTGCCTTTCTTCGGAATTAGTGGTCGCTTAGGCAAAGCAGAGCTACCCGGTTTCTCTACACTCTTAGCCTTGTCAGTCTTGGTTAAAGAGCACATGAGAGGGCGGTGATGCATAAACCTGTAAACAACCTACAAATGACAAAAACAAGCACAACCGGTGTAAAATCGAAGTGGATGGAAATATGAAAGATGGAAAGTAGAAGAATAAAATGCCAGTTCTTCTTTCAAACAATTAAAAGAAGTCCCCGACAACGGCGCCAATTTGATGTACCGCGTTTTCACGCGTGTATTCAAATAACTGTCAAGCACAAAGCAAGACAGATCGTATTCCACGGGTCTTCTAATAATTGTCTACTCAAATGTAAAGGCAGATTACTCAGGTTTAACACGTTGTGCTGGTGAACGCTGCAGAGCAGGTTTAGCAAATAACTACCAAGCTTAGAAAGCTAGGGTAGATCGTATTCCACGGGTCTTCTAATGATTGATTACTCAAAGAAGCTGACAATTTACTGAGGTTTAAACACTTCGTGCGTGGTGTGAGTTCCACGACTTCTAATTATAAGAAATGCACGGAAATTAAAAAATTAAAACTGAAAACAGATTGAAAGATTGGTTGATTAAGACAAAGATGCACAAACAAGCTTAGACTTTAAATCACCCTTCGTTCACCAGAGCATTGGCAATCAACAGATCAACGGATTTTGATTCTCGTTCAATCAATTCTAAGACACCACCATAACTCTTTACCCTTAGGTTTAACATTGGCGAACGTTCGCTCTATCCGATCTAGCTACCAAGATTAATTTGCCGCCCGGGTACGGTCGCCTCTCACAACTACTTAACTTAACTGGTGCAATTACTAATGATTTATGAGTTACTCTTGTAGTGGATTAACCCTAATTGGTTCCTACGAAAGGCACACTCCAATGATTAGGTTAATTGTTTGATTTGATGTTTTAAAGTAAGGCGAGCGTTCGCTTCTATCCTAGCTTAACCAGAATCTAATCTAGGTGATCAATCCAGACAAGAAACATGAACAATGAAGAACAAAGCAAACATGAAAGAGAAACTGATTGAATTTTGAATCTAATCACCGCCGATCCGTGACCGCTTTAAAGCCCTGGGTCACTTAGGGTTCATCTAGTCTAAGCTCTAAGAGTTTAGCTACTTATGTTTTTCACAAAGGAATCAAAGACAAAGATAGAGTTCATCATACAGAGGAAGAACAGAAAAGGATCTGAAAAACCTAATTAAGACGACTCTGGCAGAACTTCGATCTTCCGGTAAACTGTAATCCTAGCTCCGAGTCTTCGAGATGAAAGGGATGGCGTCACGATCTCTTCCTGGCTCTTCGAACTCTAACTCTTTGCTCCAAAACTCGGGAGAATTCTGAAGTATTTGGTATTAGTTCGAATTATGATGTCTAAAATATGAGGTATATTTTATTTGGCCCGCCGGTTAAGTATTTATACTTAACCCTAATACCGCCGGTTTTTCTCTAGGATTTTCACCGAAAATGTGGAGGGATTTTTGCCGAAACTTCCTTTGTAAAATGCCTGATCGCCGGTTGAATTTTCCTGTGATTTTCGGACGCCGGGTTCTCGGCGAAAAATTGGAGTTTTCGCCGAAAACTCTTTTTGGTTGAGCTCAGTCGAATTGTTCATGGATTTTCGCTGAAAACCTTGGGTATTTTTGGCAAAAACTTCAGTGTAAAATGGGGCAGAATTTGGCTCGACTCGATTGGATCCTTAGATCGATTCCGGTGCGATTCCTCGAGGTTCCAATGCCTTAGACATGTCCTTGGCTACTTATTTGACGACAAAAACCTATGCTAACTAGAAACACTAGAAAACCATCAAATAGACACGAAATGGGCGAAAGTAACACAAATGGCACGAGATAGAGCAATTGATTGAATATTTGCTATTCTACCCTAAAAACCATGTCTTAAGCAAGGAAATGTCACTTAAATGAGGCTGATAATCACGTCAAATCGAGTGTCATCAAAATACCCCACACTTAAGCTTTTGCTTGTCCTCAAGCAAACTGAATAGAAACGCTCATGTTCACAAATGATAAGATCGATTAAATTGGAGCTCAATCAAACACAATGAATTATTAGACAGATAACTCCTAGAACAAGAAACCTAAAATGCATACTGATCAGCCAAACAACCTGGTCTCACTAATAACTGCACACGACAAGTAGTAGCAACCAATTATGCACGAATTTGACATGACCGACCAGACTCCTCACACTGGAAATATATAGTACAATGGGAACTCTCACTCTTTGTGTTTAAGGACGTGTTTCTGCTCTCAATCATTTTCTGTTACTGAATGCTGTCATAAGTTTGCAATAGTGAACGCTCGTCGTATGATACCCTCAAGCAACCTAACACTTTATTTTCTTTACATTTTTTTTCTTTTTCTCTTTTTTTTTTGACTTCGTTCTTCCATTTGTAGGGAGAAGAACGTTTTATTGAACTAAACTTGAAACTTTTCTGATTTTTCTTCTTTTTTTTCCAAATTTGCTTCTTTTCTTCTATATTTTTTTTCTTTTGTGCCGATTCTTTCTTTTAGTTGCTAGAGGGGTTTACACGTTTGGACATAATAGCTAAGACCACCTGTTTAATAGTTAAAGGCAGGTAACCACAAACCGACTTCCGGTAGGTCAATCTAGAACAAACGACCACAGGGGATCAATGGGGAATGAAAGAATGGGAAATGGCTGTAATGTATTATCGAACCGAAAGAACAGGCCAAGCTCAAGGGTTTAAACCTAATGGATTTATCGTTTGGTAGGCTATCTGGCTTAGTAGCTAAATCTAGGTGCTCCTATCATTCTAGAACTCGTGTCATCGTGTGGTCTCCAGCAGGTCTCATGCAAATTCTAACTCATTCAAGCAAACATAAAATCACTCAAAAAGAATTGGAATTGCAAGTTACGTGCAATGGATCAAAAGCTCACAGTTGGTTTGCTAGTCGGATTCGGTCATTGATGACACTCAATTTGACGTGATTATCATCCTCATTTAAGCGACATTTCTTTGCTTAAGACATTATTTTTAGGGTAGAATAACGAATATTCAATCGATTGCCCTATCTCGTGCCATTTGTGTTACCTTGGCCTGTTTCGAGTCTATTTGATGGTTTTCTAGTGTTTTTTATATTAGCACAGGTTTTTGCCGTCAAATAAAGTAGCCAAGGTTATGTCTAAGGCGTTAGAACCTCGAGGGATTGCACCGGAATCGATCAAAGGAGCCAATCAAGTTCAGAAAATTCCTGCCCGATTTACAAAGGAATTTTCACCGAAAATACACTAGGATTTTCGGCGAAAATTTCAGCACAAATCGACCGCCACCGGCTGAAGGAAATTTTCTGCGAAACCGTTAAGTTTTCGACCCGAAACGGAAATCACAGGAGAATGCAACCGAAGGGCCATCCATTTACACTAGAATTTTCGGCGAAAATACCTTGTTTTTTTCGGCGAAAATATCAGGCAAATCCGGCTGGACTAGGGTTAAGCATAAATACTTAACCGGCGGCCCAAATAAGGATATACATCATAATATACTTTTCGTAATCAGAATTCGAAGAATCCTCTGAAGTTCTGGAGCGAAGAGTGGAGTTCAAAGAGCCGGAAAGAGATCGTGACGCCATCCCTTCCACCTCGGAGACTTGGAGCTAGGAGTGCAGTTTACCGAAGATCGAAGTCTATCAGAGTCGTCTAAATTAGGTTTTTCAGATTCTTTTCTGTTCTTCCTCTGGATGATGAACTCTTTCTTTGTCTTAGATTCTTTTGTGATAAACATGAGTAGCTAAACTCGTTAGAGCTTATACTAGATGAACCCTAAGTGACCCAGGGCTTTAAAGCGGTCACGGATCGGCGGTGATTAGATTTGAAATTCAATCAGTTTCTCTTTCATGTTTGATTTGTTCTTCATTATTCATGTTTCTTGTCTGGATTGATCACCTAGATTAGATTCTTGTTAAGCTAAGGATAGAAGCGAACGCTCGCCTTACTTTAGAACATCGAATTGAACAATTAACCTTATAATTGGAGCGTGCCTTTCGTAGGAACCGGTTAGGGTTAATCCACTTCAAGAGTAACTCATAAATCGTTAGTAATTACACCAGTTAAGTTAAGTCGTTGCGAGAGGCGACCGTACCCGGGCGACTAATTAATCTTGGTAGCTAGAATGGATAGAGCGAACGTTTCGCCGGTCTTAAACCTAAGGGTTAGGAGTTATGGTGATGTCTTAGTAATTGATTGAATGAGAGTCGAAATCCGCTGATATGTTGATTGCCAATGCTCTGGGGAACGAAGGGGGATTCAAAGTCTAAGTTCGTCTGTCATCTTTGTTTTCAACCCTAATGTCCAATCTGCTTTAGTTTAATTTTTAAATTTCTCTGCATTTCTTAGAATTAGAAGTCGTGGAACTCACACCACGCACAACTTGTTTGCATCCGAATAAATTACTAGTTTTTGGAGTAGTCAATCATAGAAGGCCCGTGGAATACGATCTACCCTAGCTTGTTAGCTTTGTTAGTTATTTGGTTGAACCCGAACAACAATCTTAGGCTCACCAAATTGGCGCCGTTGCCGGGGACTTCTTTTGATTGTTTGAAAGAAGAACTGGCAAATTTATTCTTCTATTTTCCATCTTTCACCTTTTCCATCCACTTCGATTTTACACTAGTTTTGTTTGTCTTTGTTATCTGTAGGTTTACAGGTGTATGCCTCACCGTCCTTGGACTCGCTCTCAAACCGAACAGGCTAAGAGTATAGAGAGACCAGGCAGTTCTGCTCCACCTCTACGATCACAGATTTTGAAGAAAGGCAGATCCAATCCACCCGTCACTCCGACCAAGATCGAGGAACTGAAGGAGAGTTCCTCATCTTCGTCTCCACCGTCATCTTCATCCGCTTCATACACCGCATCACTTTCACCTTCTCCATCTCCTACCATGGACGATCAGTTACCACTACCACCACCACCAAATGGAGAACTACCACCACCACCACCTGCACAGAAGAGTCTAGCAGACTATAACAAGCCAAGCGCGACTAGCGTTCGATCTGCCATTGCCATTCCGCGCATTGAAGGAGATCTTGACTATGAGATCAAGATTCCATTCTTGACCATGATCTCTAGGGATCTGCAGTTTGAAGGCAGGCCCATAGACAATCCGTGCACTCATCTTGCAGACTTCCTTGATCTCTGCAGCACTTTCAAGAACGAAAACCTCGACAAAAATACTCTTTGTCTGAGAGCTTTCTCGTTCTCTCTGAAAGGCCCTGCTAAGAGGTGGCTTACTGGCAAACCACCTGGCTACTACACTAATTGGGATACTCTGGCTCAGGACTTCGTTGAAGAATACTTCCCGCCAGCCAGAACAACTGCCATCAAGGACAGCATTGCCAGATTCTCCCAGAAAGAAGGAGAAAGCTTATATGACACTTGGAATCGATTCCAAGAACTTCTCTACAACTGTCTGCATCATGGATTCGAGCAGAGGCAGTTAGCTGAAATCTTTGCTCGAGGACTTCGAGAAGAATCTGCCAAGTGGGTCAATTCTCTAGCTGATGGGGATTGCACTACACTCACACCTGAAGCTGCTCTTCTTCACTTCGCAAACTGTGCTTCCAAGTCAAGGAACTGGGAAAGACAATTTGAAGGATCAAGGAGCAAGCTCGATCTCGAAGCTACTATCAAGGCAGAGGTAGAGAAGCATTTGAAGAAGTCTACCACACCAATCAAACCGCTGGCAGCTTCTGTCTACGTTGCTGATTGCGAGTGGTGTGGAGCTTGCGCACATAACGGAGGCCGTTGTCAGAATTTTGGTAAGGCAGAAGTCTGGTCTGCAAAAGAGGTAAATTTCATTCAACAAGGCTTCGTTAATAATCAGAATGGTTATGCTGGCTACCGCAACTTCAGGCAGCAAGGGAACTATCAAGACAGACCCCCTTACAATGCTGGCGCCAACCATAACCAGAACCAGAATAACCGCCCAGCTGGTCCAGCTCAGGATCAGAAACCTAATCAACCGCCGGCAGGTGTTTACCAGCCGCCGCATCGAAATCCGGGCAACTATGGAACTGCACCTGGCAACCGCCAAAACCAATACTTGAATAACACCTATCCAAGTTAGCAACATCAGAGAGAAAACAACGTTAGTGACCTGGACAGGAAGCTTAGCCAGATCATCACCAGACTCGATGATCATGACAGTCAGTTTAAAGCTCAAGCTCTTCTTAATTAAGAACAGATAGCATCTGGACAAAGAATTGAGCAAGCCGTTAACAACATATCAAGCATGCTTGCATCTAGTAGACCATTTGGCCAACTTCCGAGCCAGACAGAGCCAAATCCGAGAAAGGAGCAAGCCAAGATGGTAACTGTTCAAGATCATTCAAGCTCATCTTCTAATACTTCTTCTGATATATGCAGGATGCCTGAAACTCCAGAGAATAAGGAAGCACATAAAGTGGCGCCAAAGGAGTCTGATCCTCCTCTCGCCCCGTACGTCGTGAAGCCTCCTTTTCCTAGAGCATTACTGCCAAATGCGAGGATTGAAACTGGTATGAAGGGTAACAAAGAAAGATATCCTGACATTCGTAACAAGAAGCCTATCTCTCCATATCCAGCTAAGTGTTCTGATCCTGGTTCTTTCACGCTACCTTTGGTTATTAATGATATTGAAATAAAACGTAGTTTAGTGGATCTAGGCGCGTCTGTCAATGTTATGCCTATGAGCTTATTTGAAAAATTAAACCTAGGAGAACTTGAACCAACTACTATGCAACTCGTCTTTGCCGATAGATCACTTAAAACGCCTTGAGGATAAATAAAAGACGTTGTTACTAAATGTGGTCCGTTCATGTTCTTAGTTGACTATGTGATTATAGACACTAGTGAGGATGATTCTACAATTCTTATAGGTCGACCTTTCATGGCTACTACTGGAATGAATATTAACGTTCCAAATGGTTCTTTGACTTTGAGGGTTGGTAAAGAAGCTGTCACGTTCCGCCTTAAAGACGGAATGAAATATAATCCGAAGAATGAAGAATGTCATTGCTTAGCTGTTGAAACCGTGGAGTTGACTCCGGTAAACTCCGTCACTAATATCTCTTCTAGGGTGCCTAGATCTGTTATTGTTACAGGTGCTGGACAGGTTATCAAGCAGAAACCAAAATCTGTTCCTCCCAAGCCGTCAAAGAAGAAGGAACTGCAAGCCTCTTCTAAGCCACCGAGCACAAAACCGAGTAGGCCTCGAGGGAAGAACAAGAAAACGAAGCAAACTCAAATGGTTTGGAGACCAAAAGCCCCGCCGTCTTCTTTCGAGCCAGCTACACACCGCCAATTCGTTCCGAGAAACCGGCGCCGGAACAAGTATGGAGGGAGAAGCCAAAAGCATCTCCTAAGGAAATACTGACGATCACCGATCCTGGTGATATCAAGCCAGAGATTAAAAAGATAAAGCCGAAAGCTCTCATTCCGTCCACCGTCTTCCTCGTAGAAGATCATCCCTTGACAGAGCTGTTCGGACCGTTCAAATGCATTGACCACCTTCCCGACGGACGTACCAAGCTTTTGCATGCGAATGGGAAAAGATTCACGCTCACTGGAGAAGCCCCGAAGCTGTAATTTATGAACTCCGACACGAGCGTTAAGGAGAATCTGAGTTGGGATGTCTCCTAATACCGTCCAGGTATCGTCCAGCTCAAGGACGTTAATAAAAGAGCGCTTCGTGGGAGGCAACCCACGGATGGAGTCCGTTTTTGATTTGTGTCAACCTTAGCGTTTTAGAGTCGGTTCGGGTGAGCCAAAAGTGTCAGTTTATTTTTTTTCTTATTTTTCGTGTGTAGTTTGTGTGTCGTAGTGTCGTTTGCAAGTTGATTGAGGTCGTTCCAATTTTTGTGGATTTAACTGTGATTTTCTGAAGTTTCTCGGATTTGCGAAAATATTTTCACCCGAGCAGTTCAAAATTTTCGACGAAACACACCCCTATTTTCGCCGAAATCGCCTTTTCGATTTTCACTGAATTCCCCTGTTTCATATTTTCGACCGAAAAATTCATTGTGTTTTCGGCGAAATTATCTTTGAAAACCGGCAGTGCATTTGAACGTAAATTTTTGGCGAAAACTCCCTACTATTTTCGCCGAAAACCCCTTTGAAAATCGGCCAAAATTCCACTTTAAATTCCGATCTTATCCTCTCTCTCTCTCCACCTTCCATTTTCGAACCGAAAAAAAAAATTCCCCCTACTATTTTCGAAACCGTCGACCGCCACCCCTTTTCAATCGCCCCGCCGCACTGTTGCCGCCATCGCCGACCATCCTGCCCCTTCCCCTCTCACTTCCGATCATTTTGAGCCCTAGAACGTTCGAATCGGAGCTCTACAGCTCTAGTTCACCGAAACCCTTGTTTTCAGAGTTTTTCACCGATTTCTCCCAAACCATCCGATTTTAGCATGCATGGCTTCAAGGTAAGTTGTAGAACTTTTCATTACGAATCTTTTGACATAGTGATTGCTGAATTTCGTCGAGGTTGACTTTCGGTTGACTTTTCGATTTGCCTCATTTGCGTGCCGACTGATTTCGTGTGAACTAGGTTAGCTGAACGTGTTGAACTGTTCTAGCATGCTTAGGGAGTGTCGTGCTTAATTTCCATATCATTTGATCTTGTGTTGCTATGCATACGATTGATTCTTTGTTATGTTGACTTGTGAGAAATGTCGGTTTGACCATGAACTATTTTTTATCATTTGGCTGCCGTATGTGTTTATTCTCGTTCAGATTATTGTGTTTGCCATCTGAGATCATATTTTACCGTCGTTCTCCGCTTTGTGATAGTCTTGCCATGATTAGGGTTCATTATGCTACAAGTGTTGACTTTCTGAATGTCGGTTTGACTCTTTGAACTCTGATTGTACTTATCCAATTTTGGCTGTTCCTAAGCATGTATTTTATTGTCTATGATTACCGGTTACTCTGCTTTGCTTATCCCCACTCGGTTTTCCTCATTTCTTTGTGAAATTGAGTTTTTCTACTAAGTGTGGGGTAGGGTTTTAGTTTGACTAATCTGGTTTCGTTCTGGTTTTAGGAACACCACTTATGAGCGCAGGACTAAGGCACGACTCGATGCCGCCTCGAGCTCCAGAGCCCCCGCTCTCGTCACACCCGCCGTTCAGGGCCCTCCTCCAGCACTACCTCGTCGGGCTGGGTACCATCACACTATCGCTCGTCTACCTGATTTCTACTTCGAGTGCTTCCAGAAGATCGAGCATGTTCGGGGAGCTATTGTACGCCCTCTCTCCATGGAGTCCCTCAGCGAGCATGACGAGGACTACCACCGGAACGTGCATGACGCCCTAGCACCGGCCGGCCTCCTAGAGCTGACCACCATAGCTGCCGACTTCCCTGACATCGCCCTTCAGGAGTTCTGGGTGACCTTTGATCTGGATGAGCACAAGAGGAGGCAGGGCCAGAAGGTTGTTACCTTCTATCTGGGTGGAGCATACAGGACGCTCACCTATGATGAGTTTGCTGCTCATCTAGATATCCCCTACGAGCACTATCATGGCCATCACCTCGGCTGGGGCGACGATGATGACGAGGAGGCGTACCATGCACTCTGGAGCCACATGACTGGAGTACCTGGCGATCGCCTTGGGGAACACAACTCAGTTAAGTCACTCTCTCACCCTCTCTTTAAATTTATTCATATGGTTTGGCGTAGATCGCTTTTATATGTCGCAGATAAGGATCGCCACCATATCCTCAAGGAGGAGCTTATGCTTCTCCGAGCCATCCGAGAGAGCTACCCTCTTCACCCCATATGGGTGCTTGCTCGCATCTTCCGCCAGAAGACCAAGAGGCGGACGCCACCTCGTGCACTCCTGGGAGGTAACTTCATAGGTCAGCTCATCATCTCCTTCGACATCAGCCATGAATATGGCATGCACATTCCCCGACACCAAGTTAGGCCCGTTGGAGGAGACTTAGCGGTCGAATACGACCTAGAGTTGGACCTTAGTCCCCAGGTGGCAGCAGATCCTCCCCTCCAGCATGTAGCCGAGTCGGAGGAAGAAGATGATACTGAGCAGCAGCAGCCCTAGCCGCAGCCAGAATTCCATGACTATATACCCTCACCACGTCATCAGGCAGGGTATGCACACCAGTCGCCGCCACACATTCCAGATCCATACCAGGCGCCTCACCCTCAGCACCGACCGCACCCCGCGGACATTGGTGAGTTGTATGAGCGACTGCAAGAGTGGCGCATCACCGACAACGCCACTCAAGAGGCGAGATGGACTATTATGCAGCAGCATATGCGCCGCGCTGACAGGCGGTATGAGGCACAGCTGGCGTGGCAACGTCAGCTCGGCGAGCACCTCCACTTTCCACCCCCCGACATCCCTGACCAGCCATGATCAGGTGGTGTCCTTTTCCTTGTCCTTTCTTTTTATTTATTCTTTTCGGATTTCGATCCACCTTTTTTTCTGTGTGGATCCGGGACACTTGTCCCGGTTTCCTTTTTATGTTTCATTTGTTTTTATTTTGTAGGCAGTAGGGAGATTCCCTTTGCTCCGCTCTGGTAGACCGCCTCCGCTCCGAGGAACCGTGCTCATCCCCTATGCCAATCATCTCGGTCCAGGTTCTTCTACTTCACTCTGAACTTTAGAATTAGTCCTGTGAGGACACAGTCCGATTTAAGTGTGGGGTAGCATGCTAGAGAACCTTGCATGAACTTGATTGCCCTTGATTGTGTTTTGTGTGTGCCTCGTGATTCTATTCCAGTCTCTCTAGCATTAGAATGGCTCAGTTCTTGATTTTTGATGTTAAGTTGTTGTTCAAACCTTCATAATGATGCTTAGACTGCTTAACCTAAAACTTGAGACCAACTTGTGCACTTTGATGCTAAATTGCCTGGTCAGAACAGAATTTTTAAAATCACACTTGTAGTTTGTAGCCTTGATTGCATGAAAATGACCGAATCCGACTAGCAAACCAACTGTCAGCTTTTGATCCATTACACGTAACTTGCAATTTTAATTCTTTCTGAGTGGTTTTCTGTTTGCTTGAATGAGTTAGAATTTGCATGAGACCTACTCGAGACCACACGATGACACAAGTTCTAGAAGGATAGGGGCACCTAGATTCAGCTACTTAGCCAGATAGCCTACCAAACGATAAATCCATTAGGTTTAGACCCTTGAGCTTCGCCTGTTCTTTCGGTTCGATAATACATTACAACCATTTCCCATTTCTTTCATTCCCCATTGATCCCCTGTGGTTGTAGTTCTAGATTGACCTACCGGAAGTCGGTTTGTGGTAACTGCCTATAGCCATTAAACAGGTGGTCTTAGCTATTATGTCTAGACGTGTAAACCCCTCTAGCAACTAAAAGAAAGAATCAGCACAAAAAAAAGAAAAAAATAGAAAGGAAAGAAAATTTTGGAAAAAAAAGAATGAAGAAAAGAAAAATCAGAAAAAGCAGAAAAGTTTCAAAGTTTTAGTTCAATAAAACGTTCTTCTCCCTACAGATGGAAGAACGAAGTCAAAAGAAAAGTTGAAAATAAAAGAATAGAAAAAAATCGTGTAAAGAAAAAGAATAAGTGCTAGGCTGCTTGAGGGTATCATAGGACGAGCGTTCACTATTCCACCCGTGTCTGGTTAGACGGTAGCGAGCCATAGATTAGATTCGAGGGAAGTTAGTCGAAAGCTACACCGCACCAAGCCATCATCATACATTCCCATCATCCATCTCATTATAAACCCAAGTAGTGTAGAATTCATTATGGTCCTAGCAGGGAAGTCCTTCTTGACTAGATACTCGTGTTGTCACAGTGGTGGAGATGTGGTCGAATTGCAAACCTATGACAGAATTCAGTAACAGAAAATGATCGAGAGCAGAAACACGTCCTTAAACACAGAGAGTGAGAGTCCCCATTGTACTAAATATTTCCTGTGTGAGGAGTCTGGTCGGTCAGGTCAAATTCGTGCATAATTGGTTGCTAATTACTTGTTGTGTGCAGTTTACAAGTGAGACCAGGTTGTTTGGCTGATCTGTATGCATGTCAGGTTTCTTGTTCTAGGAATTAGCTGTCTAATAATTCATTGTGCTTGATTGAGCTCCAATTTAATCGATCTTATCATTTATGAACATGAGCGTTTCTATTCAGTTTGCTTGAGGACAAGCAAAAGCTTAAGTGTGGGGTATTTGATGACACTCATTTGACGTGATTATCAGCCTCATTTAAGCGACATTTCTTTGCTTAAAACATGATTTTTAGGGTAGAATAACGAATATTCAATCGATTGCCCTATCTCGTGCCATTTGTGTTACCTTGGCCCATTTCGGGTTTATTTGATGGTTTTCTAGTGTTTTTATGTTAGCACAGGTTTTTGCCGTCAAATAAAGTAGCCAAGGTCATGTCTAAGGCGTTAGAACCTCGAGGATTGCACCGGAATTGATCAAAGGAGCCAATCAAGTTCAGAAAATTCCTGCCCGATTTACAAAGGAATTTTCGCCGAAAATACACTAGGATTTTGGTGAAAATATCAGCATAAATCGACCACCGCCGGCTGAAGGAAATTTTTGGCGAAACCGTTAAGTTTTCGACCCGAAACGGAAATCACAGGAGAATGCAACCGAAGGGCCATCCATTTACACTAGAATTTTCGGCGAAAATACCTTGTTATTTTCGGCGAAAATATCAGGCAAATCCGGCTGGACTAGGGTTAAGTATAAATACTTAACCGGCGGCCCAAATAAGGATATACATCATAATATACTTTTCATAATCAGAATTCGAAGAATCCTCTGAAGTTCTGGAGCGAAGAGTAGAGTTCGAAGAGCCGGAAAGAGATCGTGACGCCATCCCTTCCACCTCGGAGACTCGGAGCTAGGAGTGCAGTTTACCGAAGATCGAAGTCTGTCAGAGTCGTCTAAATTAGGTTTTTCAGATTCTTTTTTGTTCTTCCTCTGGATGATGAACTCTTTCTTTGTCTTAGATTCTTTTGTGATAAACATGAGTAGCTAAACTCGTTAGAGCTTAGACTAGATGAACCCTATGTGACCCAGGGCTTTAAAGCGGTCACGGATCGGCGGTGATTAGATTGGAAATTCAATTAGTTTCTCTTTCATGTTTGATTTGTTCTTCATTGTTCATGTTTCTTGTCTGGATTGATCACCTAGATTAGATTCTGGTTAAGCTACGGATAGAAGCGAACGCTCACCTCACTTTAGAACATCAATTCAACCAGTTAACCTTATAATTGGAGTGTGCCTTTCGTAGGAACCGATTAGGGTTAATCCACTGCAAGAGTAACTCATAAATCATTAGTAATTGCACCAGTTAAGTTAAGTCGTTGCGAGAGGCGACCGTACCCGAGCGACTAATTAATCTTGGTAGCTAGAACGGATAGAGCGAACGTTCGCCGGTCTTAAGCCTAAGGGTTAGGAGTTATGGTGGTGTCTTAGTAATTGATTGAATGAGAATCGAAATCCGCTGATCTATTGATTGCCAATGCTCTGGGAACGAAGGGGGATTCAAAGTCTAAGTTCGTCTGTCATCTTTGTTTTCAACCCTAATTTCCAATCTGCTTTAGTTTAATTTTTAAATTTCTCTGCATTTCTTAGAATTAGAAGTCGTGGAACTCACACCACGCACAACTTGTTTGCATCCAAATAAATTGCTAGTTTTTGGAGTAGTTAATCATAGAAGGCCCGTGGAATACGATCTACCCTAGCTTGTTAGCTTTTTTAGTTATTTGGTTGAACCCGAACAATGATCTTAGGCTCACCAGTCATTTTCATGCAATCCAGGCTACAAACTACAAGTGTGATTTTAAAAATTATGTTCTAACCAGGCAATTTAGCATCAAAGTAAACATGTTGGTTCTCAAGTTCTAGGTTAAGCAGTCTAAGCATCATTATGAAGGATTGAACAACAACTTAACATCAAAAATCAAGAACTGAGCCATTATAATGCTAGAGAGACTGGAAAGGAATCACGAGGCACACAAAACGCAATCAAGGGCAATCAAGTTCATGCAAGGTTCTCTAGCATCCTACCCCACGCTTAAATCGGACTGTGTCCTCACAAGCCTAAATCTAGAGTTCAGAGTGAAGTAGAAGAACCTGGACCGAGATGGTTGGCGTAGGGGATGAGGACGGATCCTCGGAGCAGAGGGAATCTACCAAAGTGAAGCAAAGGGAATCTACCAATTGCCTGCAAAACAAAAACAAAAGAAACATAACAAGGAAATCGGGACAAGTGTCCCGGATCGACACAGAAAAAAAGAAGTTGGATCGAAATCCGAAAAGAAGATATAAAAAGAAAGGACAAGGAAAAGGACACCACCCGATCATGGCTGGTCAGGGGCGTCGGGGGTGGAAAGTGAAGGAAATCGCCGAGCTGACGTTGCCACGCCAGCTGTGCCTCATACCGCTCGTCAGCGCGGTGCATGTGTTGCTGCATAATAGTCCATCTCGCCTCTTGAGCGGCGTTGTCAGTGATGCGCCACTCCTGGAGACGCTCATACAGCTCTCCAACATCCGCGCGGTGCGGTCGGTGCTGCTGGTGAGGCGCCTGGTATGGCTCTGGAATGGGCGGCGGCGACTGGCGTGCATACCCTGCCTGATGCTGTGGCGAGGGTATATGATCATGGTATGTCGCCTCTGGCTGGGGCTGCTGTTCCTCAGCATCATCTTCTTCCTCCGACTCTTTCATATGCTGAAGGGGAGGACCTGCTGCTACCTGGGGGCTGAGGTCC
Source organism: Linum lewisii (assembly GCA_034768395.1). Lineage (NCBI taxonomy): Eukaryota > Viridiplantae > Streptophyta > Magnoliopsida > Malpighiales > Linaceae > Linum > Linum lewisii. The sequence continues at coordinate 18,847,317 of CM068298.1, read as the reverse complement.
AGTTCGAGGTCGTACTCGTCTGCCAAATCACCTCCGACGGTCCGTACTCTGCGTCGTGGGATGTTCGGGCCATATTCTTGGCTGAGACCGAAGGAGATGACAGGTCGGCCGACAAATTTGCCTCCCAGGAGTGAGCGAGGTGGCCTCGACCTCTGAGTCTTCTGGCAGAATAAACGTGCAAGCACCCATCCGGGATGAAGAGGATAACTCTCCCAGATGGCGCGGTGAAGAAGAAGCTCCTCTCGACTGATATGGTGGCAGTCCTTCTCTGGAGCATACAAAAGAGAACGACGCCAAACCATGTGAATGAATTTATAGAGAGGGTGAGAGAGAGACTTAACTGAATTATGCTTCGTGGTTTGATTGTCGGGCACTCCAGTTATGTGGCTCCAGAGCACGTCGTACTCCCCTCGGTCACCATCGTTGTTCTCCCAACCGAGGTGATGGCCCTCGTAGTGCTCGCGGGGGATCCCGAGACGAGCTGCAAACTCATCATATGTGAGTGTCCTGTACACCCCACCCAGATAGAAGGTGACGACCTTCTTGTGCTGCCTGCTCTTGTGCTCGTCCAGATCGAACGTCACCCAAAACTCCTGGAGAGCGACGTCTGGGAAGTCAGCGGCTAATGTGGTCAGCTCCAGCAGTCCAGCATGTGTCAGTGCATCGAGCACGTTCCAGTGCCAGTCCTCATCGTGCTCGGAGAGTGACTCCATGGATAGTGGGTGAACACCAGCTCCAATAATATGCTCGAGCTGCTGGTAGCGCTCGAAGTAGTACTGGGGTAGGCGAGCAACAGTGCGATGGTACCCAACACGACCAGGGAAAGCTGGTCGAGGGCCCTGGACGGCAGGTGTGACGAGAGCGGGAACTCGGTAGCTGGAGGCGGTGTCAAGTCTCTGCTTGGTCCTGCGCTCATCAGTTACATTCCTAAGCAAGAAAACAAACCATATTAGTCAAACTAAAACCCTACCCCACACTTAGTAGAAAAAACTCAATTTCACAAAGAAATGAGGAAAACCGAGTGGGGGTAAGCAAAGCAGATTAACCGGTAATCACAAACAATTAAAACACATGCTTAGGAACAGCCAGAATGGAATCATCGTAATCAGAGTTCGAAAGTCAAACCAACATTCAAAAAGTCAACATAACAGTACGTTGAACCCTAATCATGGCAATACTAGCACAAAGCGGGAAATGACGGCATAATGAATAACTCAGATGGCAAGCACAAATAATACGAACGTGAATGAACACATATGGCAGCCAAATGAACATAGACAAGTCAAGGTCAAACCGACATTTCTCATAAGTCAATACCGCAAAGAATAGGTCTTTAAGCATAGCAACACATGAACAATTGGTATTATAATTCATCACAATTCTCCCTAAGCATGCTAGTTCAGTCCAAAGAGTTCAGCTAACCTAGTTCACATGAAATCAGTCGGCACGCAAATCGAGGCAAACTAAAAAGTCAACCAAAAGTCAACCCCGACGAAATTCAGCATTCAACATGTCAAAAGATTTGGAATGAAAACTTCTACAACTTACCTTCAAGCCATGGGTGCTGAAAATGAACGGAGAAAGAGAAATCGGAGAAAAACTCGAAAAACTAGGGTTTGGGTGAACTAGAGCTCTAGAGCTTCGATTCGGACGATCTATCGGCTAAAGAAGGGGAGTAGGGCGGCGGCGGTCGGGACGGCAGCGGCGAATGGTTTGGTCGGCGGCGGTGAAAGGATGGGGCGGTCGGCGATGGGTTTTCGAAACAGGGGAGGTTTTCTGAATTTTCGAAAATGAAAGAAGATGAGAGAGAGGGTGAGTGACCGGATTTAAAAGGGAAAAGCTGTTGATTTTCACTCAAGTTTTCGGCGAAAATATGTGCAATTTTTCACCGAAAACTCAAGGCAAAATGGTCTGCCGGTTTTCAAAAGTATTTTCGCCGAAAACTTCAATGAGTTTTCGCCGAAAACTCTAGTTAAAATGTTCTGGAAAACACAGTGGGATTTCAAAGGAAGTTTTCGCCAAAAATTTTGACCTGTACGATTGAAAATATTTTCGCAATCCCGGCAAACTTTAGAAAATCACAGTTAAATCCACAAAAATCAGAACAACCTCAAACAACTTGCGAAAGACACTATGACACACAGACTACACATGAAAAATAAGAAATAAAAAAAACTAACACTTTTGGCTCCCCCGAACCGACTCTAAAACACTAAGGTTGACACAAAATCAAAACAGACTCTAGCCGTGGGTTGCCTCCCACGAAGCGCTCTTTTATTAACGTCCTTGAGCTGGACGATACCTGGACGGTATTAGGAGACATCCCAACTCAGGTTCTCCTTAATGCTAGCATCGGAGTTCATGAAGTAGAGCTTCGGGGTACTCCGTTAAGCATAAATTTCTTCCCGTTAGCGTGTATGAGCTTGGTACGTCCATCGGGAAGGTGCTCAGTGATCTTGAACGGACCAAAGAGCTCTGTGAAGGGATCATCTTCTACGAAGAAGACGGTGGAAGGGATGAGAATGATCGGCTTCGTCTTCTCTTTATCCTACGGCTTTGTATCACCAGGATCGGTGATCGTAGGAATTTCCTTAGGAGATGCTTTCGGCTTCTCCTTCAATACTTGTACCGGCGCCGGTAGCTCGGAACAAATTGGCGGTGCAGCTGGCTCGGATGAAGCTGGCGGCACAACTGGTCTCCAGACCATTTGAGTTTTCATCTTCTTGTTCTTCCCCCGGGGCCTGCTAGCTTTCTTGCTTGGCGGTGAAGAAGAGGCTTTCAGTTCCTCCTTCTTTCGCGGCTTCTGAGCGGCAAATTTTTGCTTCTGCTTTGTAATCTGTTCAGCACCTGCAACAGCAATTGATCTAGGAACACTAGAAAAGATGTCAGTAACGGAGTTGACCGGAGTCAACTCCACAGTTTCAACAGCTAGACAATAAGATTCTTCATTCCTAGGAGCATATTTCATATCGTCCTTAAGACGGAATGTTATCGTTTCCTTACCAACCCTCAAAGTCAAAGAACCATTCGGAACATTGATTTGCATTCCGGATGTTGACATGAAAGGTCGACCTATAAGAATGGTAGAATCCTCTTCACTAGTATCAATGATCACATAGTCAGCTAAGAAGGTGAAAGGACCACATTTAGTAACAACGTCTTTTATCTCTCCTCTAGGGTTTTCAAGGATCTATCAGCAAAGACAAGTTGTATGCTAGTCGGTTTAAGTTCTCCTAGATTCAGTTTCTTATACAGACTCATAGGCATAACATTAACAGACGTGCCCAGATCAACCAAACAACGTTCTATCTCAATATCATTAATGACAAGAGGTAAAGTGAAAGAACCAGGATCAGAGCACTTAGCTGGATATGGAGAGGAAGGTTTCTTGCTACAGAAAGAAGGATATCCTTCTTTGTTTCCCTTCATGCCAGTCTCGATCCTTGCATTTGGTAGCAGTGCTCTTGGAAAAGGAGGCTTCACATAGTACGGAGCAAGAGGAGGATCATACTCCTTAGACGCACTTTCTGTGCTTCCTTTTTCTCCGGAGTTTCAGGGATCCTGCATAAATCAGAAGAAGCATTAGTAGATGAGCTTATAAAATCTTGGACAGTTACCATCTTGGCTTGCTCCTTTCTCGGATTCGGCTCTGTCCGGCTCGGAAGTTGGCCAATGGTCGACCAGATGCTAGCATGCTCGAGATGTGGTTCACTGCCTGCTCAATTCTTTGACCGGATGCGATCTGTTCTTGATTGAGGAGAGCTTGAGCCTTGAACTGACTGTCGTGATCGTCAAGTCTGGTAATGATCTGACTAAGCTTCTTGTCAAGGTCGCTGACGTTGTTCTCCTTCTGGTGCTGCTGCCCTATGTAGGTATTATTCAAATATTGATTCTGGCGATTGCCAGGAGCAGTTCCATAGTTACCCGAATTACGGTGCGGCGCGACACCTCCTGATGGATGGTTAGGCTTCTGATCCTGAGCTGGACCAGCTGGTCGGTTATTCTGGTTCTAGTTATGGTTGGCGCTAGTATTGTAGGGAGGTCTGTCTTGATAATTCCCTTGCTGCCTGAAGTTGCGGTAGCCAATATAACCATTCTGATTGTTGTTGAAGCCTTGTTGAACAAAATTGACTTCTTCGGCAGACCAGACTTCTGTCTTACCAAAATTCTAGCATCGGCCTCCATTATGCGCACAAGCTCCAAACCATTCGCAATCAGCAACATAGACGGCGGCTGCGGCGGTTTGATTGGTGTAGAAGACTTCTTCAGATGCTTCTCTACTTCTACCTTGATAGTAGCTTCGAGATCGAGCTTGCTTCTTGATCCTTCAAATTGTAGTTCCCAGTTCCTTGACTTGGAAGTACAGTTCACGAAATGAAGAAGAGCAGGTTCAGGTGTAAGCGTAGTGCAATCCCCTTCAGCTAGGGAATTGACCCACTTAGCAGATTCTTCTCGAAGACCTCGAGCAAAGATTTCAGCTAACTGCTTCTGCTCGAATCCGTGATGTGGACAGTTGTAGAGAAGTTCTTGGAATTGATTCCAAGTATCATATAAGCTTACGCCTTCCTTCTGGGAGAATCTGGCGATGATGTCCTTGATAGCTGTTGTTCTGGCATGAGGGAAGTACTCTTCGACGAAGTCTTGAGCAAGAGTATCCCAGTCGGTATAATAGCTAGGTGGTTTACCAGTAAGCCACCTCTTAGCTGCGCCTTTCAGAGAGAACGGGAAAGCTCTCAAGCAAAGAGTGTTCTTGTCGAGATTTCCGTTCTTGAAAGTGCTGCAGAGATCAAGGAAATCTGCCAGATGTGTGCACGGATTGTCTAGTGGCCTGCCTTCAAACTGTAAATCCCTAGAGATCATAGTCAAGAATGGAATCTTGATCTCATAGTCAGGATCTCCTTCAACGCGCGGCACGGCAATGGAAGATCGAACGCTAGTCGCGCTCGGCTTGTTGTAGTCTGCTAGACTCTTCTGTGCAATTGGTGGTGGTGGTGGTGGTGGTAAATCATCGCCTGGTGGTGGTAACTGATCATCCATGGTAGGAGATGGAGGGGGTGAAAGTGACTCGGTGTATGAAGCGGATGAAGATGACGGTGAAGATGAAGATGAGGAACTCTCCTTCAGTTCCTCGATCTTGATTGGAGTGACGGTTGGAAGTAGATTGATTCTGCCTCTCCTTGGAATTTGTGATTGTCGAGGTGGAGCAGAACTGCCTGGTCTCTCTACGCTCTTAGCCTTGTCGGTTTGAGAGCGAGTCTAAGGGCGGCGATGCATACACCTGTGAACAACCTACAAATAACAAAAACAAACAAAACCTGTGTAAAATCGAAGTGGATGGGAAAATGAAAGATGGAAGGTAGGAAGGGTTTCTCTTGAAAAGAACGATGGCTCCCGCGGTTCTCTGAACTGTTCCATTGGAGGTCTTCGTAAAGCAAGATCGGGCCGGCGTTGATCCGGCTGTGGGTGCGCTCCGGTCGGGATACGTCGGTGGTGATTCTTCGGCAAGGGTACCTAGTACCTGAGCATCTTTGCGATTGTTCTTTCTTGAGTTTTTTCTTAGATTTCCTGATTTTGATTTCCGTACTTCTCTTCGTCTCCTTGGATTGGTTTATCGGTTGAGAGTTTACCTCTGGTGGGTGCGCTCCCAAGGGCTCTCCTGATTGAGCTTAATCCCCGGTAGGTCCTTTGGGGCGCCGGATTTTTCTTTTCACTTCTCTTCTTTTACCTGCTTGGTACTCTGCCATGGCGGGTTCTAGTTCATCTGCTCCAGGTCAGACTAAGTCGTGGGCGGATATGGTCTCGGGTACGGACATGGATCTGAAATTCATTGACATCCCAGCCTCTGCGATGGTGGGAGATGTGTGCGGATCCCGGATGAGGTCATTGAAAAAGGCGTGCTGAGGCTTCGGTCAGCTGCGGTGGCGCAGTTTCTGGGGAATCCACCTCCGATGCGTGTTTTCAATAGCATGGCCAATAGACTCTGGGGTTATGAAGGTGCAGTTATTGTTTCTTGCTTGGCACCCAATTTCTACCTACTTGAATTTGCTTCTGAGAAGCTTTGCAGCTGGGTTTTAGGTCGTTCATGGCATATACATAACACTGCAATGATAATGAGGAAGTGGGAAAGGAGGATTCGTCCAGTCGATTTCACTCCTGCAGCAACTCCTGTTTGGATTGAATTTCAAGGGGTTCCTCCTGAGGCTATCTCGAATGAGGGTGTAAGCTGGCTAGCAAGTAAGATTGGAAAGCCCTTGAACAAATTTGTAAGAGATGGAGTTAATATTAGGGTTTGTGTGCTCAGAGATAGGGCGATTCCTTGCCCTGAGAAGCTTGTGATTGAGATATCCAAGACTGATAGGTTTGAAGTGAGGGTTGTCCAGCCTAAGGCTAGGGAATATGGAAAAACTGGAACGAAATTATGGAGAGTTAAGTCTGCTCCAAAGGTGAATGAGTCGGAGAATCAGAATGGAGAGGGTGAGATACCGAGGGCACAAGAGGTAATCCCTACTACCCCGATTGGTCTCCAGATTATTGTGAGTGAGGATAAAGTTCCCTCTACAGTTGCTGTTGAAGCAGGAGGGTCTAAGAGTAAGAAAAAGAAAAAGGCAAAGAGGAAGATAGCTGTTGAAGGTGGTGCTAGTAGTGTTGAAGGTCATCAGATGTCCAACTCTATACCTGTTTCGGTCATTGGCTCTGGCAATGGCTCAGCATCTTCTCCGGAAGGGACTGAGGCACCAGCTGACAATGTCCCTAAACAGGGGATTGGGGGGGAGGTTAATTCAATTATCCAAAGCCCTATTGATGATCAGACTCAGGTGCAGGAGGTTGAGGAAGTGTATGAGGAAGAGGAGGAATATGTTCAACCTGGGCCAAGTGGTAGGAAGGCGCAGCTAAAGGATTACTTTCCTTTTAACAAAGGAGGAGTTCCTCGTAAGCAGAAGTATGTGTTTTCTGGTGTAAAAACTAGACATAAAACAACTCAGAGATGAAGATTTGGACCTGGAATACAAGAGGTTTTAACAAAAAAAGTAAGTATAATGTTGTCCTTAGTTACATTAAGCAGTATAATATAGATATGATTGCTATTTTAGAACCTAGAGTTAGATACAATAAGACTCATGATATGTTTGCTGAGAGATTCCCGGGCTGGCTTGGTATCTTTGCTTTTGATGGTGATCTTGGGAAGGTTTGGTTGATTTGGAAAAGAGATATTCCTGTTTGTGTTCTGGATGTTGGAGATCAGTATGTGCATATTAAGGTGAACCTGCCAAAAGTTTTCTACTGCACTTTTGTGTATGCAGCTAATGATGTGAGTGGGAGAAGAAGGTTGTATAACAAGATGAGGGATTTAAAGGTAAATGAGCCCTGGTTGGTAACTGGTGATTTCAATGCTTTTCTTAGTCTTAATGAAGCTTCTACTGCTCCTTCTTCTTTTGAGAGTATGGAGGATTTCCGTGATTGTATTAGAGACTGTGAGCTTTTGGATCATGCCTCTCATGGTCCTAAGTTTACCTGGATGAACAACCGAGAGGAGGGGTTGGTTGCTAGAAAGCTGGATAGAGCTCTGATTAATGTTGCTTGGCAAGCTAGTATTTCTGGAAGCAAAGTGCAGATTATTCCTACCAGCGATTCAGATCATTGTGCAGTGTATGTGGATACTAAGTTTGAGGATGGTTCCCACCCTAAAGGGTTCAAATTCTTCGCCTGCTGGACTAAACATGAAAGCTATAACCAAATTGTTCAGGATGTGTGGAGAAGGCGTGGTGCAGGGAATAGCTTCTACTGTTTGTATAAGAAGATGAGGGACCTTAAGTTGGAGCTTAAAAAGTTAAATGAAAGATGTTATTCTAACATCCATGGAAGAGTCAGAAACAAAGAGAAGGAGTTTTTATTGCTGAAGGAGGACATTTATAATCATCCCTCATCTGTTAATCTTGTGAGGATGAAGGAGTGCTCAGAGGAATTACAGAGGTTAAGGTTGGACGAAGAAAGTATTTACCAGCAAAAAGCTAAAGTGAATTGGATTACTCTTGGGGATAACAACACGAGTTTTTTCTTCAAATATGCGAAGTCTAGACAAGTGACAAATACTATCAGACAGTTATGTGATGAAAATGGAGTTATGAAGGATGGCTTTGATGACATAGCTGAAATAGCAGTGAATTTCTACAAAAAACTTCTTGGTCAGAGTACCACTGTGAATGTGGAGGTTATTCCAAGTATTATTAAAAGGACCTTGACTCCTGAGCAAAGTGATAGCCTGGTCAGAGATGTGAGTGAAGAGGAAATTAGAAAGGCTTTAATTAGCATAGCTGATGGAAAAGCCCCTGGACCAGATGGCTATAATGCTTACTTCTTCAAGTACAGCTGGGACATTGTAAAGGAAGATTTGTTTGCAGCAGTCAGAAGTTTCTTTAGTAAAAGCACGATGCCAGGGTATGTAAACTCTATCCTCCTAGCTTTGATCCCTAAGAAATTCAATGCTGCAAACATGAAGGACTATAGACCTATATCCTGTTGCAATGTTGTGTATAAGATAGTGTCTAAAGTGTTAGCTAATAGGCTGCAAGCAGTTCTCCCTTCGCTGATTAATCCAGCTCAAACTGCTTTCATAAAAGGGAGATCAATTGGAGATGGGATCCTACTTGCTCATGAGCTTCTCAGGACGTATAATAAGGCAGGGATTTCCCCCAGATGTGCAATGAAAATTGACCTAATGAAGGCCTTTGACTCCGTAGAATGGAAATTTATTGAAGCTACACTTGAAGCTATGCAATTCCCTAAGGTTTACATTGGCTGGATCATTGCTTGTTTTACCTCTACCATGCTTTCTGTCAATATAAATGGTACATCAAGAGGTTACTTCCCAGCTCAAAGAGGACTGAGGCAGGGTGATCCAATATCCCCGTACCTCTTTGTAATTTCTATGGAGGTGCTGAGTTGTCTATTTGAGAAAGCAAGTGCTGAAAAGAAGCTACAGTTTCATCCTCAGTGCAAGGGAGTCCAGGTAACCCATTTGAGCTTTGCTGATGATTTGTTAGTGTTCACCAAAGCCAATAAAGAAGCTGTTGAAGAGGTTAAGGTGGTGTTGGATAAGTTTTACAAATGTTCTGGCCTGAGATTCAATCCAGAGAAAAGCAACATTTATATTGCAGGAGTTACTAGTGAAGCAGAGGAGGAGCTTATTAGATCTTCAGGGTTCTTGAAAGGTTCCCTCCCCTTTCGATACCTTGGAGTCCCCCTAACATCTGGTAAACTAAGGAAATGTGATTGCAAAGCCCTTATTGATAGTATAACTGCAAGAGTGACTGACTGGCGTGCTAGGAAACTCTCCTATGCTGGTAAATGTCAGCTAATTGACTCTGTTATTGGAGGTAAGCTTCAGTACTGGATGACGCATTTTGTCTTGCCGTCTGGTGTCATTAAGGAAGTTGAGAAGGTGTGCAGTGCTTTCTTATGGGGTAAGGCAGTTGGTGAGGGGAGAGCAAAGGTTGCATGGTGCCTGGTAGCTCTGCCTAAGGAAGAAGGAGGAGTAGGGCTTCGAGACATGAGAAGTTGGAATTATGCTAATGTGATTAGACATATATGGAGTCTGCTAATGAAAGCAGGGTCTCTATGGGTTGCTTGGATTGGAAAGTACAGATTAAAGGGCAAAGATTTCTGGGAAGTGAAGTCGACAGTTGGTTCCTGGCACTGGACAAAACTCTTGAAGCTTCGATCCAAAGTAAGACAGTTCATTGATATTGATTCTGATGGTGAGGTTATGTGGAAAGGGGCATGTATGCCTAAGTTCAGAATAAGCAAAATCTGGAATGATATAAGGCCAACTGCTCCTGCTGTTAGATGGTGTGATGCTGTTTGGAAAGACTTTGTTATTCCCCGGAGATCCTTTATAACATGGCTCATTGTGATTAACAGAGTAGCTACGAAAGATAAGATTAAAATGTGGAGTCCTGATGTTAATGTTGATTGTGTGCTGTGTGGAAATGCAGAGGAGTCCAGGGAGCATCTGTTTGCAGAATGTGAGTATGCCAAATTGATCTTCAGTATGCTGCTGCCAGAAGTGAGTGGAAAACCCTGGACTGAAGCTGTTGATAATGCAGTGGGTTGGAGTGCTGGAGGTACTCGTATAAGGGTTAAAAAACTCATTTGGAGAAGTGTCTTAACCTACATATGGGAAGAAAGATGTAGAAGAGTCTTTATGCAAGCAAGGAGAGCTGAATCCCAATTGATGGACAACATTAGAGAAGATATCATAGCCTATGCCGGGGGGAGTAAATATAAGAGTGAAATTTTGTTAGCTATATAATGCTACGATAGTATTATAGTTTGCTCTTTTGGTTATTTGTTTCCCAATGTATTGCTATTCCATGCCTTTTTGATGAAATAAAATCTCAACTAATTCATCAAAAAAAAAAAAAAGATGGAAGGTAGAAGAATAAAATGCCAGTTCTTCTTTCGAACAATCAAAAGAAGTCCCCGGCAACGGCGCCAATTTGGTGAACGCTGCAGAGCAGGTTTAGCAAATAACTACCAAGCTAAGAAAGCTAGGGTAGATCGTATTCCACGGGTCTTCTAATGATTGATTACTCAAAGAAGCTGACAATTTACTCAGGTTTAAACACTTCGTGCGCGGTGTGAGTTCCACGACTTCTAATTCTAAGACACCACCATAACTCCTTACCCTTAGGTTTAAGATTGGCGAACGTTCGCTCTATCCTATCTAGCTACCAAGATTAATTAGCCGCCCGGGTACGGTCGCCTCTCGCAACGACTTAACTTAACTGGTGCAATTAATAATGATTTATGAGTTACTCTTGCAGTGGATTAACCCTAATTGGTTCCTACGAAAGGCACACTCCAATGATTAGGTTAATTGTTCGATTTGATGTTTTAAAGTAAAGCGAGTGTTCGCTTCTATCCTTAGCTTAACCAGAATCTAATCTAGGTGATCAATCCAGACAAGAAACATGAACAATGAAGAACAAATCAAACATGAAAGAGAAACTGATTGAACTTTGAATCTAATCACCGCCGATCCGTGACCGCTTTAAAGTCCTGGGTCACTTAGGGTTCATCTAGTCTAAGCTCTAAGAGTTTAGCTACTCGTGTTTTTCACAAAAGAATCAAAGACAAAGATAAAGTTCATCATACAGAGGAAGAACAGAAAAGGATCTGAAAAACCTAATTAAGACGACTCTGGCAGAACTTCGATCTTCCGGTAAACTGTAATCCTAGCTCCGAGTCTTCGAGATGAAAGGGATGGCGTCACGATCTCTTCCTGGCTCTTCGAACTCTAACTATCTGCTCCAAAACTCGGGAGAATTCTGAAGTATTTGGTATTAGTTCGAATTATGATGTCTAAAATATGAGGTATATTTTATTTGGGCCGCCGGTTAAGTATTTATACTTAACCCTAATACCGCCGGTTTTTCTCTAGGATTTTCGCCGAAAATGTGGAGGGATTTTCGCCGAAAATTCCTTTGTAAAATGCCTGATCGCCGGTTGAATTCTCCTGTGATTTTCGGACGCCGGGTTCTCGGCGAAAACTTGGAGTTTTCACCGAAAACTCTCTTTGGTTGAGCTCAGTCGAATTGTTCATGGATTTTCTCCGAAAACCTTGGGTATTTTCGGTGAAAACTTCAGTGTAAAATGGGGCAGAATTTGGCTCGACTCGATTGGCTCCTTGGATCAATTCCGGTGCGATTCCTCGAGGTTCCAACGCCTTAGACACGTCCTTGGCTACTTATTTGACGGCAAAAACCTGTGCTAACATAGAAACACTAGAAAACCATCAAATAGACCCGAAACGGGCCAAAGCAACACAAATGGCACGAGATAGAGCAATTGATTGAATATTCGCTATTCTACCCTAAAAACCATGTCTTAAGCAAGGAAATGTCGCTTAAATGAGGCTGATAATCACGTCAAATTGAGTGTCATCATGTGCGTTGTGTGAATTCCACGACTTATATTCTAGAAATGCAGGTAAATTAAAAACTAAATTGAAAGACAGATTAAAAGATTGGTAGACTTAGCAAAGACGACAGACAAGCTTTGACTTCGAATCCCCCTTAGATCACCAGAGCATTGCCAATCAATAGACCAGCGGTTTTCAATTCTCGTTCAATCAATTCTAAGACACCACCATAACTCCTTACCCTTAGGTTTAAGACTGGCGAACGTTCGCTCAATCCGATCTAGCTACCAAGATTAATTAGCCGCCCGAGTACGGTCGCTTCTTGCGACGACTAAACTAACTAGTGGAATTACTAACGATTTATGAGTTACTCTTGAAGCAGATTAACCCTAACTGGTTCCTACGAAAGGCACACTCCAATGAATAGGTTAATTGTTGATTTGGTGTTTTAAAGTGAGGCGAACATTCGCTACTATCCTCAGCTTAACAAGAATCTAATCTAGGTGAGCAAGCTATAGAAGAAACATAAACAACGAAGAACAAATCAAACATGCAAGAGAAACTGATTGAACTTTGAATCTAATCACCGCCGATCCGTGACCGCTTTAAAGCCCTGGGTCACTTAGGGTTCATCTAGTCTAAGCTCTACGAGTTTAGCTACTCATGTTAATAACAGCAGAAACAAAGACAGAAATAGAGTTCATCATGAAAAGGAAGAATAGATGGAAACTGTAAAACCTAATCAAGACGACTCCGGCAAAGCTCCGCTCTCCGGTAATCTTCACTCCTAGCTTCGAGTCTCCGAGGTGAAAAGATGGCGTCACGATCTCTTCCTGGCTCTTCGAACTCTTCAACTCTGTTCTCTCGAACTTCTTAGGCCTGGAACTTGTGATCAGTTGTATATGGAAAAAGTGTATTTTATTTTGAGCCGCCGGTATATATTTATACTTAACCCTTTCCCAGCCGGATTAGGTTTAAGATTTTTGGCAAAAACTTAAGGAGTTTTCGCCGAAAACTTCTTTGAAAAAGGCTGACCCGGTCAGTTGTTTCTCCTGTGTTGATTTCGTTTAGAGTTTTCGGCGAAGACTTTGACTTCTTCGCCGAAAACTTCTTCTTCTAAGCTCTGACGATTTCCTCTTGGATTTTTGGCGAAAACTTCAGGTCTTTTCGCCGAAATCTTCTTTGTAAAGTTGGGCAGGATTTGTGTTGACTTGATTGACTCCTTGGATCGATTTTGATGCGATTCCTCGAGGTTCCAATGCCTTAGACACGTCCTTGGCTACATTATTTGATGGAAAAAACCTGTGTATTACGAAAACACTAGAAAACTATCAAATAGACCTAAAATGGGCCAAAGTAACACAAATGGCACGAGATAGAGCAGTTCAGTGAATATTCGCTATTCTGCCCTAAAAACCATGTCTTAAGCCAAGAAATGTTGCTTAAATGAGGCTGATAATCACGTCAAATCGAGTGTCATCAAATACCCCACACTTAAGCTTTTGCTTGTCCTCAAGCAAACTGAACTAGAACACACTCAGGTTCACAGATGATAAGATCGATTAAATTAAAGTTCAAGCATACACAATGAATTATTAGACAGCTACTTCTAGAACAAGAAACCTAACATGCATACTGATCAGCCAAACAACCTGGTCTCACTAAAAACTGCACACAACAAGAAGTAGTTACCAATCATGCACGAATTTGACCTGACCGACTAGACTCCTCACACAGATTGTATTCGGTACGAGGGAAACTCTCATTCTGTGTGTTTAGGGACGTGTTTCTGCTCTCAATAATTTTCTGTTACTGAATTCCGTCTTAGGTTTGCAATTCGACCACATCTCCACCACTGTGACAACACGAGGAACTAGTAAAGAAGGACTTCCCTGCTTAGGACTGTAACGAATTCTACACTACAAGGGTTTATGATGAGATGGATGATGGGAATGTATGATGATGGCTTTGATGCAGTGTAGCTTTCGACTAACTTCCCTCGAATCTAGCCCATGGCTTCCTACCGTTTAACCAAACACGAGTGGAATAGTGTACGCTCGTCCTATGATACCCTCAAGCAACCTAGAACTTTATTTTGCATAATCTTTTTTTTCTTGTATAAAATTTTTTCTTTTACATTTTCTTTTGACTTCGTTCTTCCATATGTAGGGAGAAGAACGTTATTGAACTAAACTATAAACTTGAAACTTTTGAACTTTTTTTTTCTATTTTTTCGAATTTTCTTTCTTTTTCTTCTTCTCTTTTTCTTTTTCTTCTGTGCCGATTTTCTTTTAGTTGCTAGAGGGGTTTACACGTTTCGACATAATAGCTAAGACCACTTGTTTAATGGCTATAGGCAGGTTACCCCAAACCGACTTCCGGTACACTAATCTAGAATTACAACCACAAGGGATCAACGGGGAATGAAGGAATGGGGATTGGCTATAATGTATATCGAACCGAAAGAACAGGCCAAGTTCAAGGGTTTAAACCTAATGGATTTAACGTTAGCCGATGTGTTGCCTTCCCTTGTTAGTTTGAACCAAACAACATTTGTTAAAGGGAGACATATAGGAGGTGGTATACTGATGGCTCATGAGCTGTTGAGTAAGTATAAGGTAAAAGGTATTTCTCCCAGATGCGCAATGCGGATAGACTTGATGAAGGCCTTCGATTCTGTTGAGTGGACTTTCATTCTGAATACTTTGAGAGTGATGCATTTTCCTGAGGTGTTTGTTAAGTGGATTGAGGCCTGTTTTGAGTCGTCTAGACTTTCAGTTAATATAAATGGTAGTTTGAGTGGATGCTCTTTGTGCTATCTATGGAAATCCTGAATGGTATGTTTGACAGAGCTGCTTTAAGTGGAGAATTTCAGCTGCATCCTCAGTGTAAAGGTAATCGGCTTACTCACTTAAGCTTCGTTGATGACCTTTTGGTGTTTACAAAAGCTAATATGGGAGCTATAGGTGTTGTTAAGAAGGTTTTGGAGGAATTTAAAATGATGTCTCAACTTCAATTTAATCCAGACAAGAGCCAAATTTATATTGCATGAGTTAATGATGACAAAGCTGATGATATTATTAGGGCCTCCGGATTTAATAGAGGTGAGCTCCCTTTTAGATACTTGGGCATACCTCTCACTACTGGTAAGCTGAGAAGAGAAGACTGCAGGGTTGTGCTTGATAAGATCACAAAACGTATAACAGATTGGAAAGCTAAGAAACTCTCTTATGTAGGTAGGATTCAACTAATTAACTCTGTTGTTCATGGAGTTTTGCAGTACTGGAAGTCAGCTTTTATTCTGCCTGGGAGTTTAATCAAAGATATTGAGACTGTTTGCAATAAGTTCTTATGGGGGAAGCTTGAGGGTGGCCGTGCTAAGATGGCTTGGAACAATGTTGCATCCCGAAAAATTGAAGGAGGTGCTGGAGGAAGAGACCTTCGAAGCTAGAATGAGGCAAATGTAGTGAGGCATATATGGAAAATCCTGTTGAAAGCTGGTTCTTTGTGGGTTGCATGGTTAGAATACTATAAGATCAAAAGGTGTTGTTTCTGGACAGTGTCTTCTGATACAGGTTCGTGGCATTGGAAACGAATCCTGAAGCTCAGGGATTTGGTAAGACCTTATATTGATATTGATGCACATGGCGAGTTAACTTGGAACAAGAAATATGCGAGGAAGTTTACTGTAAGTAATGTTTGGGAAACATGAGAGTGAAAAAAGCTGAGGTGGACTGGTATAAGTGTGTCTGGACAGGTTACAATATACCTAGACGAGGAGTTATGGCCTGGCTAATAGTAACAGATAGAATTACTATAAGAGACAAGATAAAGGTTTTGAGACCCTTTAGTAGATGCTACATGTGTCCTATGTGAAGAGGAAGAGGAGAGTAGAGAACACATCTTTGTGAAGTGTGAGTTCACAAAAGCTCTACTAGATCATTTTTTTTCGACACTATCAGTTCAGCTCCTTTGATGATATGATTCGACAGTTCAGCATGCTGGGAGAGATGATCAAAGAGAGAGTCGAAAAACTCCTTTGGAGAGTGCTCATTTGTAATGCTTGGAAGGAGAGATGTGATAGAATTTTTTTGGGGGGTAGACCATAGAAACAATATCAAAATTATAGAAGAGATTAGAGGCACAAAAAAAGAACTGCGTTAGTAAAAAATGTACTGCGTTAGTAAAAATGGACTGTGTTGGTAAAAAACAGATCGTGTTAGGAAAAGTGGATTAGTCAGTAAAAATGGACTGCATTAGTAAAAAAAGAATTGTATTAGTAAAAATGGATTGCGTTAGTAAAAAAGGGGTTGCGTTAGTAAATAAGGATGACGATATCATAATAGTTAACGGAGTCCAACGGTACCTATATAACACTAACCTAATTAGCGTTTGGGTCAAACTACAGTCAAAATGGTATCGTCACACTAAGCTAGTCATACATCTTTTTTCTTGTAAGAACTAGTCATAAATCTTTGGTGTAAAACTATAAATAAATATATAAGTCGAAGTGGTCTTCTGGAATGATTGAAGGATGGATGGAACAGCTGGATCTTAACTAATATAACTCTCTGTCTTCCTCATTTCATCAGATATATATGATATGAGGCCATTATTATATTCCTCCTCTTCCTTTCTCCTCTCACACGTGCGATGTATCATATATTAAATAACAATTAAGTTCGATAAAGAAAGAGGATCTTTCATCTTTCATTCCAGAATCCAGATATTGGCCACCGCCACGTCTTCTTCTTCTTCTTGAATCTAATCTATAATATTAATATTATTAGTATGATACTCTTTTCTTTCTTTCATCGCTTTGCTTGTCTCTGTAAGTACGGTTTCCGTGTCCCACAGGCGGCAGCCGTTTGAGTTGACTGGGACTACCTCTCTGTTGCCTCCCCGGGTCCCCACCCACCAACCAAAGACTACCACCGGGTCCCTCTTTCCGTAGTAATTATTAACCTAAGATTTTCTAACAACCTATGATTTTTACGGTTAATGGTGGGGTGCTGAACAGCACCACGAACCCAATAACAACCGTCCGATTCATCCTACGGCTCAAGATGAAGTTAACTCATGAGGGGGATTTTGGCAAAAAAGCATTACGAATCTTACATGTGAACAGTACAAATCTGACAGAAAAGTGTCACTATATAATTGAGAAACCATCATTATTTCTCTCTCCATTTTCAAAATTCAAAATCTCTATTTTTCTCTCTTTTTTTCTCTCAAATTTTCATGACACAAAGAAGAGATTCGTGTGTTCATTATGCCGGGAAATAGCATGTCGAAGCTGGATCTACGCATGAAAACGTCGGGAAAGTGCGTACAACCCTTATAATGTGTACGAATCTCTGTATTTTCATATTTTTTTAGTTAAAATTTTTGGGTTTTACGTGTTCTTCGTGTTCTTTTCTTGTTGGAGGATGCTAAAAATTGATTTCGTTCGTTGAGATACGTTGGATTTCGTAATGTTTGGCATATATGTTTTCGTAATGTCTTTTATATTTTTCCGTAATACTTTCGTAGTTGTTTTGTAATATCTGTTTTCGTAATGTTTTTTATCTATTTTCGTAATATTTTCGTAGCTATTTCGTATTACCTGCCATCCATTTTTAAAATTCAAAATTCTCTATTTCTCTCTCTTTTCTCTCAATTATTCATGAACAAATAAGAGATTGTGTGTTCATTATGCCGGGAAATAGCACGTCGGAGTTGGATCTACGCATGAAAACGTCGGGGGAGTGCATACAACACTCATAATGTGTACGAATCTTTGTATTTTCATATTTTTGAGTTAAAATTTCCGGGGTTGCGTGTTCTTCATGTTCTTTTCTTGTTGGAGGGTGCCAAAAATTGATATCGTGTGTTTTCCATCTATTTTTCGTAATGTTATTCCATATATTCCGCGTATGAATCATAATATATTCGTAAGCTTGGTCCGCTTGAATTCATAACAGAAGATATATTCATATGATTTATTAACTAACTTCGTAACAGAAAGCAATTCGTACTATGAATCACTTACATTTGTAACAATGACCACTTACATTCGTAACAACTATCACTCACATTCGTAATATGTATCACTTACATTCGTAACATGACCACCTACATTTGTACTAGTTGCCACTTACATTCGTATCAGGTATCACTCACATTCGTACCAATTACCACTTACATTCACAACAATGATATATTCGTATGATTTATTAGCTAAATTCGTAACAGAAAGCAATTTGTACTATGAATCACTTACATTCGTAACAATGATCACATATCACTCACACTCGTAATATGCATCACTTACATTCGTAACAATGACCACCTACATTCGTACCAGTTGCCACTTACATTCGTATCAGCTATCACTCACATTCGTACCAATTACCACTTACATTCGTAACAATGATCACTTGCATTATATTACAAATTATACTCATCCAGGTTACCAAAAAAAAAAACACTTACAGCCCACTCTGTGCCGAACATGTAGCGGTTGTAGATACCAACATCCTTGAACGAAATATTGATGAACTCGGAATAAGTGTCAACTATAAAATTTGACAACATGTTCCCAGGTTTGCATGTTAAGAACTCAGATTACTGATCTTGTACTTGCTCTGGAAGAGTACTTCATTCATGTAAAGGTTAAGAACAATAAAAACTATAGAGACAATCTCCTGCGTGAGAGGTCCTGTTAAATCATTCAGTCGTGGTTGTTGGTCCCGGTGTTACAAATAAGTGTAACTCAATATGTTACGAATAAGTTGCCTAAAGTGTACAAATCTGACTAGTTATGTATACGAATAAAAAGGGAGGATGTTTGAAATTGACAAACATCGTGCCGCGATCGTTGGGTGTTCTTCATGTGTTGCCACAGTTTTCACCTTATTATGTACTTCGACAACACTTTGAGCCTTTTGGAAGCTGACCATAACCTTCTTCTCATTATGCCTCCTCTCCTGTGAAAAAACACTATAACAATTACAATCATCCTACTAAACAAATAAGATTTGTTGCAAAAAAAATTATGGAATCTAAAAAAATTAACATTGTAGGATCAAATCGTCCCGTTACTTGAAAATGTAATTAAATTCCATAACAGGTTATTGTGTATCATGACATCTCCCATGTGATATGAACCTACATGTCCAACAATTACGAACCTCCAACATAACTAATACGAAAGTAATTCTCAAACGTTATGAAACATGATCTCAACCCATACGAAACTTGTTATAAGCCTATACGAAATTGGTTCTCAAACATTACGAAACATGCTATAAAACCATACGAATCATGATTTGTAACTTCAATCAACTAAATTCGTAACTACATACGAATTCCTAACATAACTGATACGAATTCCTAACATAGCTGATACGAATTCCTAACATAACTTTACTGATACGAATTCCTAATATAACTGATACGAAATCTAAAAATTATTAATTTTTTAAACACTATCAAGAGTGATATCATTAGATTTGTAATTTAATTAGAAGACTTTTGATGTTAAAATTACTGAAAAATCATTTAAATTGTAAGTGTTATGTTAATTTTTTTTATCAATAGAAGAAAAGAATAGAAAAATTGAGTACTATCTTTCCTACTTTTCTGTCACTTTTCCCACTACTTTAACACATTTGCGAGATTACTATTTTAGTCTTCTAACACTTACATTGATCATAGCCATTGATCTTGTGGGCTAAGCTCATGAACGGTCAGGATTTCGTTCAGCATGAATCAGCACCAAATCAATTCAGCACCTGATGAATTTCCGATTTTTACAACGGTACCAGAGGTCAATCATAATTAATTTATGAAATCTATTGCTATAATGAGTGGTTTATGATCTAACTAATTGAATTTATTATATAAAAAACAAGAATAATAACTAAAGTTTCAATAGTTAGTTAACATTTTTCATGTGATTGTGTACGATGAGATCTTAGTAGAGATCCTAGCAAGAATGAACAAGAAGGTAATTATTGGAGACTGAAGATCTTAGTAGAGATCCTAGCAAGAATGAACAAGAAGTAATTTATTTGGAGACATGAGTCATTGGAGCATGTGGACCATGGTATCAAAAGAGCTACAAGGGAGATGCATGAGATTATTTGTAAGCTCAAAGATGCTAACTTGGAAGTTAAAGAAGGTGTCTAAGTAATTCTTTAATTAAATAAAATGATTTTTATTCTACGCAGTTTTAGTAGTTTGGTCCTAACTTCCTTTACAATTGATGCAATGTTAGCGACGTTCGAAAGATAATTCAATCAGGTTTCCATCCATATGTCATTTTCTATCATATTCGACTGGATGAAGGAGTTATGCACGTTTCAATATAACAACAGAACAATTAACTAAATAACACAACAAGACAACTAACACAATCGATAACAGCTAACACTAACGCATATCAATATATATATGTATGTAAATGAGGCAAACCTAAGATCTCTGAGCTTCAATGTTGAACTCTTTCGACACAAACTCTGCAAGTGAGAATATAACAAAGGGTAAATGTCAAAGAAGTATTGAAAAAATAACGTAAACTTTTAATAGACAACAAAAAAAAAAAAAAAAACTGAATCAATAGAAAACAAATTCACAAACCTAAAAAATTCTTTCTCTTTACTCACAACTCAGAAACTACTGCTCACTTGTTATTTCTCGTTGTCGTTGCACTGTAACAATCGTCTAGAACTAGAAAGTAGAAGCTGATATAGATAAAAGAGCGGGGTTAAAATCATATAGGTCGTTTGTAACAGGATATTGATATTGATATCTGCATATCATGATATTCGAGATTATCAGTTTTTTTCGTACACATATCATGATATTAGGGAAAAGTAATATCATTCACCCACCATATTCTATCACCTAGAAATGTGGGGAGTGATATTGATATCATATTTTCGAGACACTTTTACCCTTCACTTTATTAAAATAACACTACCATCATTATTTACTCACCAATTCTTCTCTTCACCTGCAATGATTTCGTCTTTCCACATTTAAGACACTTATCTCCTCTAGTACAATACCACTTACAAACAATGATTCATGGTAATTGCTAAACATATCATACAATAACATATCAATCTCACCCTATCTCAATATCTAAACATATCATGTTACCAAACGACCATATATATAGTTTGATGAAGACTCATAGCCCATTAACAGAACTGGGAATCTAGAATATGAGTTTATGCAATAGGAATCGTGAAAGACGATCATAATCAACTTTCTTTTCTGATTCTCGACAATAAATGAAGGATTCGATGAATCCATCTGATGCGTCAACATGATTTAGTGAATGATAAACTCCTGGTAATCCCTGAATTCATTAAAGGCGGGGGACCATAATATCTATATCTGGATTACTAAGAGATTTTCGTTAGGGAGCTACAATTTAAGAACATTTAAGTTTTCGAGAGAGAACAATAGATTGCTCAATGAGTTGAAGTGAATAACTGAAGGAAAATTTTGGATTGGGTCCCTATAACATAGTGCATATATACGATGGCTAATATGCGTAATTGAATACCGGGTATCCATTGGGCTAGGTATGGGGCACATACCTTCAAATTTTTCCTGTCCCATTACCCACTTGAACCAAGTACCACGTTCGCTCATACCCATCAACTTTACCCAGTCAACGAGTAATCCTCGCCATAATTGGTTGGGTTTCTGGTGGATACCTTATTTTTGGATACTAATTTCCAAGCATACCATTGTAAATATTTCAAATCACATTTGGGTCACACATAAATTAGAATATATACTTGTTGATTTTAGTTTTTAAGTCTTTTGAATCCTTCTGGGCGTTGTTCATTGTTGTGTAGCTCACAGTGTTGATAAGGTTTATCGAGGTTTAGTATATCCCCTAATTTTTATGATCATTCCTTTGATACTTAGGATTCCTAGCTATTAAATAGCTAGTGTATCCAAGTTCGATTTCCATCCTTTATCTTATGATTGTTCTGATTGCTTTTGCTACTAATCATTATTATAGGGTCACATCATGATAATTAGCGTTGATTCACATCATTTTGGTGTCAAAGCTCTAGGTCAAATCATGGACTGCATATCCATTTCATTGTGCTATTTTGATTCTCATTCTTCAAAGTAAAAAATCCTAAGAAAAGTGTTTATTGAAACTAGTGCCTAGGCTCTGATCCCTAAGAAGACAAATGCTTGTGATATTAAAGACTACCGTCCTATCTCTTGCTGCAATGTGATATACAAGGTAATTTCTAAGATCATTGCTAATAGATTGCGAACTGTCCTACCTGGTTTGATTAGCTCCTCGCAATCTGCCTTCATCAAAGATAGACTCATTAGTGATAATATTTTGCTAGCCCATGAGTTGTTCAGAACGTATAATATGAAGAATATCTTTCATAGGCTTGCTCTAAAAGTGGATTTAATGAAGGCTTTTGATAGCATAAGCTGGGATTATTTAGCTGATGTCATGATTGCAATGGATTTCCCTCTTGTGTTTGTGGAATGGATTAAAGTCTGCCTACAGTCTACAATGCTTTCAGTGAACATAAATGGTACCCTTTGTGGTAATTTTAAAGCACGAAAAGGCCTTCGGCAGGGGGATCCAATCTCTCCATACTTGTTTGTGATAGCAATGGAAGTTCTAAGTAGATTGCTAGACAAGGGGGCTGCTGATAAAGCCTTTGATTATCACCCCCAATGCAAGAATTTGGTGACTCATTTGGGATTTGCTGACGATCTGCTTATTTTCACAAAAGGGAATGAAAGGTCAGTTAGGGGAATCATGGCTATCCTTGATAAGTTCCACATGGCCTCTGGATTGAAGTGTAACCCTGAAAAAAGTGAGTTCTACACAGCAGGTGTGAATGATACGGTTATAGCTGATATTAAAGCTGTAAGCTGCTTTAGAAGAGGGAATCTGCCTTTCAAGTACTTGGGGATTCCTTTGACTGCTGGTAAGCTTAAGAAAGCTGAATGTAAGAGTCTGTTGGACAGAATTACAGCTAGAATAGCAGATTGGAAAACTCGATTTCTTTCTTATGCAGGGAGATTGCAGTTGGTTAATTCTGTTATAGGGGGTATACTGCAGTACTGGTTATCAGTTTTTTTGCTGCCTAGGAGCCTTATGTTGGACATAGAGAAGGTCTGCAATCGATTTCTGTGGGGGAAGGTTGATGGATGCAAGGCAAAAATAGCTTGGAAGCACATAGCCAAACCAGTTGATGAAGGGGGGCTGGTGTTCGAGATATTCAGTCTTGGAACATTGCTAATGCTGCAAGGCACCTGTGGAATCTGTTCACTAAAGCAGGATCCTTATGGATTGCCTGGATTCAGAAGTACAAATTGAAGGGTGTGTGTATGTGGGAGGTGAAGGCTGATTACGGATCATGGGTCTGGAAAAGGCTAATGAAACTCTGATCCTTAGTGCATGATTACATGATGTTGATGAGAGTGGGGACTGCTGCTGGAATTGTATGGTAGTTGCAAAGATTAGACCCAAAATAATATGGCAGGATATAAGGGAGAAACAAGCTGAAGTGCCTTGGAGTAAGCTAATCTGGAAAGGCTATATCATACCAGGTATAGCTTTGTGGCATGGCTGATTACTATTAGAAGAATCTATACAAAAGAAAAAGTGGCAAAGTGGGATAGCACAATTGATATGAAATGTGTCTTGTGCAACTCCTGTGTAGAGACCTTTGAACACTTATTCTTCGGCTGTGATTTTTCCCAAAAGTTGCTGACTGTTTTCCTGCCGGAATTTGACGGGATAAGCAGCTGGGGGGTCGTGATTGAGCAAGCTGTGAGCTGGAGTGGAGACAGTATAGAAGGGAAGACCAAAAAACTAAAATGGGTGATGGTAATCAACACGATATGGAGGTGTCATTGTTCGAGTATTTTTGGTGCTAAGCCTGCTGATTCGGAGACTAGTATAGACCAAATTAGATGGGAAATTTCAGCTTTTGCACATAAAGCTAGAGATAGAGTACAAATTATGAGTTTTGTATAGGCCTCTTTCCTATAGGTTTTTCGTTATTGCTCCTTTCTTGTAGGTTCTTCATTGCTTTTTTTGGTGAAATGAATTATCTAATTCATCAAAAAAAAAAAAAAAACTAGTGCCTAGTTTTCGTAGCTGGATTATGATTAGGTTATACATTCATCTTTCTAGTTGATTTAGGAGTATATTTTCTACAACATTTTCTAGGAGATGTAGGATTTATATTAGTTATTTCCTAGATTAAGACTTTATTCTTCTATCCTTTTTCCTAGTTAGGTTAGGATTTTAGTCTATCCTTTTCCTAGTCGGGTTAGTATTTAGTCTACATATCCTTTTCCTAATAGACCCAAGATTCTCTATTTACATTCGAGTGTATGGGGTTAGTCTGTGTTACTATAGCCTAGTGTTAATTTTCATAAACATGTTAGTGACTACACACGAGAGGAAAGAAAAAGAGTGAAGTGAGGTTAGATCGTGCTAGAATAGAGATTTGTGAGGCCATTTTGCCACTAACCTTTATACGAATATGGTGTCGAGTAGAGAAGAACAGGTTGAATTTATCGTCCCTTGGACAAAAGTATTCATGCTCTAGAAGATTACTAATGGAGGCTTTATTCAACTACGAGGACGAAGCATCTTAAAGAAGGAAGGAATGATGAGATCCTAGTAGAGGCTAGAAAGAATCAACAAGGAGGTTACTTAGTTGGAGACATGGACCCATTGGAGCATGTCAACCATGAGAGATGCTTCAAAAATATCTTCAAGGTACGTGCATGAGGTCAGTTGTAAGCCCAAAGCCACTAACTTGAATGTTAAATAAGAAGGAGTGAAGTTATGCTTATTCTAGAACGATTTGTATTCAATCTAATTTTAGTATTTCAGTCATAACTTCTCCTATAGAACTCTGATTGATGCAATTTTAGTGACACTGGAAAGATAAGTGAATCAGGTTTCCATTCATATTTCATGGTCTATAAAATTTGACTAGATGAAGGTGTTATGCATGTTTCAATGTGACAGGCAAAATAGATAATCATTTCCTTTTCACAATAGGACTTGTTTTCCTTATTATTTTAGCTACCATTTCCATGTGAAGATTTATATTATTTTATTTATCAAAATCCTGGTTCCTTATCCTATATAACGGGACCATTGTAACTCTTTCACTACAACAAAAATAAGCTTTTGCGACCTCTTAATGTGTCGCTAAAAAGGTAAATAATGTCGCTAAAAGGTTTCACCGACGTTTTGTCCATGTGTCGTAATAATGTCGCTTAAACCAGTGTCGCTTTATGTTTTTGTGACACTTACAATAAATGTTGGTGAGTGTTTTTTGCGACATTTAAAATGACATTTATATGTGTCACAAAGTGTATGTTACTTAAATTACATTTATATATTTCGTTGGACAACGTCTCCAGCGGCCTTCCCTCCAACCACAATCTTCTTTCAACCACCGTTTGTTGTTGGAAGTCTCCTATCACTGGCCACCAGGTAGTCCTCCATCGTCGAACCTTTAGCCATTGTCTCTCGCTAACCATTAGCCACCAGGTAGTCCTCCACCATCGAACCTTTAGCCATTGTCTCTCGCTAACCACCTCCTACCATGTGCCATCAAACCTTGGACTGTGCTCCTATTTCGCCCCTCCAACTACTTTTTCTGGTTGAGCACCTGGAAACGAATGTTTACCATTTGTTGATGTTGGGATTTGAACTCTTGACCTCAATGTTATAAAATTGAGTCCTTACCATTATGCCACACATCATAACTGGTTTTCTCTATATAGCATATATATTTATTTAATTCATCTAAGGGTGTTTGCACATGAGTGTGTACAATGTGTATATATACGATTACAAAAAGTGTGTATACATGTACCATCTACAAAAGATGAATAAGTGTAAACTCAAGTACAAAAGGACATTGATACCTTGCATTATACTCGTGTATATGAAATGTGTACATGAATACAAAAAGTATTTACATGAGTACAAAGAGATTTACACGTTAAATTTTATTTCATTTAAATTCAACCTTTGCAGATAAAAATAACAAAAACTTAGATGAGTGACTATAAAATGATTTTTCTAAACTATACTATGAATGTTGAAATAATATTTGTGTTAGATAGAATGCACCAAACTTAAAAATATGTTTTAAAGTAAAAAAAATATATATATATATGTCGCCAAAAATTATAATTTTGTGACATTTACTCAAAATGTCGCAAGAGTTACAAAATTTAGCATTTTAGCGATATTTAAAGAAATTGTCGTTACAGATTACTCAACAAATGTCGCAAAAGCTTGTTTTTGTTGTAGTTTTCGAATCACCTTCATGTTACACACACGTCAGAATATATACTTATTGATTCTAGCTTTTTAAGTCTTTCAAATCCTTCAAGCCTTTGCTCGTTGTTGAAGGCTCAAGATGTTCATCTAATTTATCTAGCTTTAGTATGTCCCCATAATCTTCGTGGTACCATTCCTTTCATACTTAGGATTCCTAGTTGTTAGATAGCTAGTGAGTCCAAGTCTGATTTCCATCTTGTTTTTTGATAGTTTTGATTGCTTTAGCTACTAATCATTGTTGTAGGGCCACATCGTAATAATTGGCGTTGGTTCATTTAACGACCTGATCTCTGACTCAAGGCCAAAGAAGAGAACCCACAGGCTCATCGGGAGGAAAACCTCCATTAACAAAGATATCTACCATTTGACAAGGGTCGTGTTCTCGCGGGTCTCTTGGTTTGGTTTACTTTGTTGTAAGAGAGGTGCTCGGGGGGGGGGGGGTTAGGACTATCACAATCGACACTTCAAGCATTCACTAACAAAGACAGGCGCAAGTTATCACGAATCAACTCAAGCACGGGCTCAAAGAGTATGGAAAAGTGCTAGGTCAATAAACTCAATCGAAACTAGCACAAAGACAAAACATAGAGAGTGAATGAAATGGATGAGAGGCAAGGGTCAAGCAAGTTTCCCCTTTCGGGTTCATGAGTCATGATTACATAACCTTGGTTAAATCAGTCCTAGCAAGCGAAAGACGGGATCTTTCAACACTACACCGATGACACGTATCCTAAAGCTCATGGGTCAAGTCATTAAGACCAAACACAAACCTATGAATCAATTGGGTATGGGTCACCTCTAAACTGACTAACAAGAATGCACACAAAGTGTTCGAGGAAATGCTTATGGGTTTTTTCAACTTAAAAATACATAACTATCATGTTATCTTTCGAGTTATGAAGCCAACTACGATCATTCCTATGATAACAATGAAAGTAAAGCTCATGGGTCAAGTCATTCTAAATGAAAGAACAATCCTAATCATGCATCTAGGTGAAGAATACAAGAGGAGGAATGAGAAGAACACATAGGTATGAATCACATCTGAACTTGAAATTAAACCGAAATAATCCAACGTTTTGGGAGTGTAATCAATCATCAACCCCCCTAAGGTTTCACTCAATGAACTCTAGGGGGTTTATTTATAGTAGTACATAATGGAAATCAGAGATATAGGACCTAGAAATAAAAGGATGGAAAGAATCCTTAGTTTCTTCGCGCTCGGATGAATCTCAATCTTCGTCTACTATTTTTGTGGTCTTCGGGATGAAGGATGGTGAAAGGGGGATGATTTATGGTATATGAAGATGGTTTTCCAGGTCAGGAGGACTTATGGGTTGGTCAAAATCGTGTTTGAAGAGAGAAAAGACCGTCCTTGGAAGTTGGGAAGAATTGCCTATTTAAGCACCCAAGGTCTGCCGCGTTGCTGCCGCACGTGGTGCCTGTGCGGTGAAGGGTGTTGCCGCACGTGTCACATTCGCGGTGACCGACTGGAGTTTGCATTGCATGGCCAACACTTTTTCGCTTCATTCAATCTTCAATTGCATGAGCATCCGGACTCCAAATCGAACGCTGTTCAAACCTAAGGCTCCGTGATAAACCACTCAATTGCTATTCAATTATGTATCAGTTGTTGGGAATTAAAGTGACATATTTTGAGTCATCAAATGACCCCACACTTGAAAGTTGCTTGTCCTCAAGAAAAACTCAGAACAATAATGCACCTATGCAAGAATGTACACATCAAGAACATCATGAATCATCAACCAATGTACACGTATCTTAAATCTTAATAAACTAGGGTATTATGCTCGACCACACACTTTAAACCAAACATCTTCCTAGCAGTAGTTGAGGGACTAGTTCTAGTTGAGCTGATGACCAACCGACTTCAGAGATGGCAAGATAATACAACCTCTCGTACACTTACTCTAGGACGCACCCGACACTCGCTAGATAAGGGATAAAAATAGAACATTCAATTAATAACTTTTTCTTTCTTGCCTTTTCATTAAATTTTCAGTGAACGATTGTGGATACTACTAGGTATAGAGCAACAAGATTTTTTTGATCCCGCATTATCCTAAACCCCATTGACGATCGGGAGTGGGTTAGAAGATGATTGCCACATTGAGACTTCCCTTTGGGGACTACAACAATGTGCTAGCTATACGCATATGCCAGCTCGTACATTGACCCACAACTGACACTTTCACATTGATTGCACAACTTTCTCTAAATTGTTTTGATGAAAAATTTCTCAATTTCACTTAGGCAAAAACAACATTTTTTTTCTTTTTGAGAATCCCTTATCTAGACTGGACATGACATCAAACTAGCAAATTCGACAAATGATTAGACCAAGTCTTCCACAAATCCAAGTCAACTAAAGCAAGTCCTTAGACAACTAACAGGATGAATGAATGGGCGATGGTCATACCGCGATTCTCACACAATTCACTAAGCAAGGAAACCACACCGATTTCATCAAAAAATTCAAGAGAATGGACACTTCAACACAGGATTTATGCAATATAAAGAGTCTAAGCCACGAGGGGAAATGGGAAAGTAGTGATAGAATGAGAAAAATTTGCCAAAAATTGGCCACAATCACCACCCATTTTAGTCAAGTTCACGGTAATCAATCAACCCCAATATGAATATCCCCCCCCCCCACACTTAAACAAGATAATCTCCTCATTGGACGAGAAAATATTTAAGGTGAAGGAGGAGAAGAGGAAAGATGATACCGAGAAGAAAACATGGTTCTCACGACGAAATCTGGAAGGACCAGACTTCAGCTAAAAAATAAAGGTGCAATCCCCAAAATTCTTGAAGTTCCATCCGTTAATGAGTACCTTAGACCAATCTAGACGTAGTACAAGTTCAAGTTTCAGATGCAAAAGAAAAAGTAAAACCAACATAGTTAAATAGAAAAAGTAAATATAGATGGAGGAAGGTGTGAACCCTTCCTCATATCGAGCCAATGCTCTAGAGGATCAGACATCCTCTATCTCACTCTCGGATGCACCATCTGTCCTCTGGTGCCTCATCTTCCTCGCCTCTACTGTCCTCTCTTTCTGCTTAGGCACTATGATGTGGAGGTGGTGGAGAATGGAATCGATGCCCGGTGCGGAGGTAAGTCACATATGTACGGGGTCCAGCCATGCCCGTCTCAAGCTGCCCCAATCGGCTCTCTACTCCGCTCCTCCTCGCTCTGCCTTGTCCCTCCTCTAGTGTAGAGTCATATTCGGGTGGGGGGTCCTCGGAATCAAGCGGTAGTAGGATCTTGGCCTTCTCAATTGCCTCTAAGTTAATCGCCACTGGCTGGATGTGGGAAGGTAAGTCCCTTCCCCCGAACTCATCAAAAAGGTAAGTCCCTTCGTCAACTATTTTTGTGGTCTTCGGGATGAAGGATGGTGAAAGGGGGATGATTTATGGTATATGAAGATGGTTTTCCAGGTCAGGAGGACTTATGGGTTGGTCAAAATCGTGTTTGAAGAGAGAAAAGACCGTCCTTGGAAGTTGGGAAGAATTGCCTATTTAAGCACCCAAGGTCTGCCGCGTTGCTGCCGCACGTGGTGCCTGTGCGGTGAAGGGTGTTGCCGCACGTGTCACATTCGCGGTGACCGACTGGAGTTTGCATTGCGTGGCCAACACTTTTTCGCTTCATTCAATCTTCAATTGCATGAGCATCCGGACTCCAAATCGAACGCTGTTCAAACCTAAGGCTCCGTGATAAACCACTCAATTGCTATTCAATTATGTATCAGTTGTTGGGAATTAAAGTGACATATTTTGAGTCATCAAATGACCCCACACTTGAAAGTTGCTTGTCCTCAAGAAAAACTCAGAACAATAATGCACCTATGCAAGAATGTACACATCAAGAACATCATGAATCATCAACCAATGTACACGGTATCTTAAATCTTAATAAACTAGGGTATTATGCTCGACCACACACTTTAAACCAAACATCTTCCTAGCAGTAGTTGAGGGACTAGTTCTAGTTGAGCTAATGACCAACCGACTTCAGAGATGGCAAGATAATACAACCTCTCGTACACTTACTCTAGGACGCACCCGACACTCGCTAGATAAGGGATAAAAATAGAACATTCAATTAATAACTTTTTCTTTCTTGCCTTTTCATTAAATTTTCAGTGAACGATTGTGGATACTACTAGGTATAGAGCAACAAGATTTTTTTGATCCCGCATTATCCTAAACCCCATTGACGATCGGGAGTGGGTTAGAAGATGATTGCCACATTGAGACTTCCCTTTGGGGACTACAACAATGTGCTAGCTATACGCATATGCCAGCTCGTACATTGACCCACAACTGACACTTTCACATTGATTGCACAACTTTCTCTAAATTGTTTTGATGAAAAATTTCTCAATTTCACTTAGGCAAAAACAACATTTTTTTTCTTTTTTGAGAATCCCTTATCTAGACTGGACATGACATCAAACTAGCAAATTCGACAAATGATTAGACCAAGTCTTCCACAAATCCAAGTCAACTAAAGCAAGTCCTTAGACAACTAACAGGATGAATGAATGGGCGATGGTCATACCGCGATTCTCACACAATTCACTAAGCAAGGAAACCACACCGATTTCATCAAAAAATTCAAGAGAATGGACACTTCAACACAGGATTTATGCAATATAAAGAGTCTAAGCCACGAGGGGAAATGGGAAAGTAGTGATAGAATGAGAAAAATTTGCCAAAAATTGGCCACAATCACCACCCATTTTAGTCAAGTTCACGGTAATCAATCAACCCCAATATGAATATCCCCCCCCCCACACTTAAACAAGATAATCTCCTCATTGGACGAGAAAATATTTAAGGTGAAGGAGGAGAAGAGGAAAGATGATACCGAGAAGAAAACATGGTTCTCACGACGAAATCTGGAAGGACCAGACTTCAGCTAAAAAATAAAGGTGCAATCCCCAAAATTCTTGAAGTTCCATCCGTTAATGAGTACCTTAGACCAATCTAGACGTAGTACAAGTTCAAGTTTCAGATGCAAAAGAAAAAGTAAAACCAACATAGTTAAATAGAAAAAGTAAATATAGATGGAGGAAGGTGTGAACCCTTCCTCATATCGAGCCAATGCTCTAGAGGATCAGACATCCTCTATCTCACTCTCGGATGCACCATCTGTCCTCTGGTGCCTCATCTTCCTCGCCTCTACTGTCCTCTCTTTCTGCTTAGGCACTATGATGTGGAGGTGGTGGAGAATGGAATCGATGCCCGGTGCGGAGGTAAGTCACATATGTACGGGGTCCAGCCATGCCCGTCTCAAGCTGCCCCAATCGGCTCTCTACTCCGCTCCTCCTCGCTCTGCCTTGTCCCTCCTCTAGTGTAGAGTCATATTCGGGTGGGGGGTCCTCGGAATCAAGCGGTAGTAGGATCTTGGCCTTCTCAATTGCCTCTAAGTTAATCGCCACTGGCTGGATGTGGGAAGGTAAGTCCCTTCCCCCGAACTCATCAAAAAGGTAAGTCCCTTCGTCAACTATTTTTGTGGTCTTCGGGATGAAGGATGGTGAAAGGGGGATGATTTATGGTATATGAAGATGGTTTTCCAGGTCAGGAGGACTTATGGGTTGGTCAAAATCGTGTTTGAAGAGAGAAAAGACCGTCCTTGGAAGTTGGGAAGAATTGCCTATTTAAGCACCCAAGGTCTGCCGCGTTGCTGCCGCACGTGGTGCCTGTGCGGTGAAGGGTGTTGCCGCACGTGTCACATTCGCGGTGACCGACTGGAGTTTGCATTGCGTGGCCAACACTTTTTCGCTTCATTCAATCTTCAATTGCATGAGCATCCGGACTCCAAATCGAACGCTGTTCAAACCTAAGGCTCCGTGATAAACCACTCAATTGCTATTCAATTATGTATCAGTTGTTGGGAATTAAAGTGACATATTTTGAGTCATCAAATGACCCCACACTTGAAAGTTGCTTGTCCTCAAGAAAAACTCAGAACAATAATGCACCTATGCAAGAATGTACACATCAAGAACATCATGAATCATCAACCAATGTACACGGTATCTTAAATCTTAATAAACTAGGGTATTATGCTCGACCACACACTTTAAACCAAACATCTTCCTAGCAGTAGTTGAGGGACTAGTTCTAGTTGAGCTAATGACCAACCGACTTCAGAGATGGCAAGATAATACAACCTCTCGTACACTTACTCTAGGACGCACCCGACACTCGCTAGATAAGGGATAAAAATAGAACATTCAATTAATAACTTTTTCTTTCTTGCCTTTTCATTAAATTTTCAGTGAACGATTGTGGATACTACTAGGTATAGAGCAACAAGATTTTTTTGATCCCGCATTATCCTAAACCCCATTGACGATCGGGAGTGGGTTAGAAGATGATTGCCACATTGAGACTTCCCTTTGGGGACTACAACAATGTGCTAGCTATACGCATATGCCAGCTCGTACATTGACCCACAACTGACACTTTCACATTGATTGCACAACTTTCTCTAAATTGTTTTGATGAAAAATTTCTCAATTTCACTTAGGCAAAAACAACATTTTTTTTCTTTTTTGAGAATCCCTTATCTAGACTGGACATGACATCAAACTAGCAAATTCGACAAATGATTAGACCAAGTCTTCCACAAATCCAAGTCAACTAAAGCAAGTCCTTAGACAACTAACAGGATGAATGAATGGGCGATGGTCATACCGCGATTCTCACACAATTCACTAAGCAAGGAAACCACACCGATTTCATCAAAAAATTCAAGAGAATGGACACTTCAACACAGGATTTATGCAATATAAAGAGTCTAAGCCACGAGGGGAAATGGGAAAGTAGTGATAGAATGAGAAAAATTTGCCAAAAATTGGCCACAATCACCACCCATTTTAGTCAAGTTCACGGTAATCAATCAACCCCAATATGAATATCCCCCCCCCCCACACTTAAACAAGATAATCTCCTCATTGGACGAGAAAATATTTAAGGTGAAGGAGGAGAAGAGGAAAGATGATACCGAGAAGAAAACATGGTTCTCACGACGAAATCTGGAAGGACCAGACTTCAGCTAAAAAATAAAGGTGCAATCCCCAAAATTCTTGAAGTTCCATCCGTTAATGAGTACCTTAGACCAATCTAGACGTAGTACAAGTTCAAGTTTCAGATGCAAAAGAAAAAGTAAAACCAACATAGTTAAATAGAAAAAGTAAATATAGATGGAGGAAGGTGTGAACCCTTCCTCATATCGAGCCAATGCTCTAGAGGATCAGACATCCTCTATCTCACTCTCGGATGCACCATCTGTCCTCTGGTGCCTCATCTTCCTCGCCTCTACTGTCCTCTCTTTCTGCTTAGGCACTATGATGTGGAGGTGGTGGAGAATGGAATCGATGCCCGGTGCGGAGGTAAGTCACATATGTACGGGGTCCAGCCATGCCCGTCTCAAGCTGCCCCAATCGGCTCTCTACTCCGCTCCTCCTCGCTCTGCCTTGTCCCTCCTCTAGTGTAGAGTCATATTCGGGTGGGGGGTCCTCGGAATCAAGCGGTAGTAGGATCTTGGCCTTCTCAATTGCCTCTAAGTTAATCGCCACTGGCTGGATGTGGGAAGGTAAGTCCCTTCCCCCGAACTCATCAAAAAGGTTAAGTACCTATAGAAGCCTCTTCACGATACCGACTCCCACTAAATACTTCTTCATTGTTGGCTTGAAGTTATTGAATATGTCAGCCATGAAAGCAACGGAGTGGAGCTTGACCTCATGGTAGATCGCTCTTGCAATGTCCAAGTCGGTGGAGTTGACATGATGAGTGCCCTTCTTGCGTTGTGTGATAGTGTTGTGGCAAACAAGATGGACGAACTTGTAGAGATGGAGCTCCACCTTGATCCATAAGCTTCATATGTCAGGCCCCTTGGTCAGAATTCTCCACATGGCATGTCGATCATGTTCAACCTCTTTTGAAGTTGGGAATGTCTCATAAGTAGGCCAGAACATCTCAGCTCCCTCAAGCTCCTCCTCCATGGCAAGTCCCATATCAAGTGCGCACTTGTCGAAGCTCCAATGAATGTGCTTACTCCCCAAAGAAAACTGAATCATAGTGTTGGAAATGTAGACTGTCGAATGGAATTGCTTGAGTGCTCTCAAAGGGCAAGGATCAGAGACATTGAAGATCCTCCAAAGCCCAAATGGCTCCACCGTCTCCCGAACCACTTGAATTTCATCTCCTAAGGACTCCAAGTCCACATAACCATGGCTGAGCCCCTGGTAGTTCTTCAAGACTTCATAAGTCTTCCGATGCGACTCAATGGTGAAGTTGAAGAGGTTGTCTTGAGAAACCCCAAGCTTGAAGCTGCAGTGTGAGTTCATGAGCATCTTTTTGGTGTGATCCAACAAAATAAACATGGGACACAAAGCGAGATTCATTAAAAAAATGGATCGCATCTTTTGGTGTGATCCAACAAATAAACATGGGACACAAAGCGAGATTCATTAAAAAAATGGATCCATATTCAAGCAAAAGAAACATCATCAAATGAACATGGTTGGAAAAAAAATAAATAAAGAATTCACATAAGGTTTCCAAGTCAACATAGATCCCCTACATTGAATATCTAAAGCACATTCAATCGTCAAGCATATTCCATAACATGTCAAATAAAACACAAACCACCCCACACATAGCATGAATGAATCACAACCTAATCCTAGCAAACTATAACATCTTACTTTTAGTCAACCGACTCTGTTAGTCATCCGACTAATGACTCCTTATCTAGTAGTAATAGGAGTTGGGAATGGATCAGCATCCAAGAGAATGCTGGTTTGGAAAGTTCCAAACCCATTCTCAACCATTAGATCTAGTTTGACCCTTTGACTAATCTAATGGTCCAGATTTGTCAGGGGTATTTAGGACTTTACACAAATAATTTAATTATTATATTTAATTTAAGTATTTAATTTATTTATTTTTTAAATACTTTATTTTTATTACTGTACGCAACTAGTGGCTACTGTCGCCGGCCGCCGGCCGCCGGCGCCGACGACTTTTCCGGCGACTTTTTCCAGCAATTTTGTTCGGCGACTTTTTCTGATGACTTTTTTCGACGAGGACAAGTTAACTAGTTAACCTGATTTTTACTAATAACTGGTTAACAAGATTTTTTTTATTGATACCTAGTTAACTTGAGTTTTTACAGTTAACTAGTTATCAACAGATAACTAGATAAAATGTTATCCAATCGAGTTAACTAGTTATCGAGTTGTTAACTAGTTAATCAATTGAGTTAACTATTTATCAAGTTGATAACTAGTTATCGAAATTAGTTAACTAGTTAACTTATCGAGTTAACTAGTTAACATCATGATTCAGATAACGAGTTAACTAGTTATCTAATCGAGTTAACTAGTTACCAAGTTGTTAACTAGTTATCTAATCGAGTTAATTAGTTAACAACTTGTTATCTAGTTAGTTAACTAGTTAACCGTTCGAGTTAACTAGTTATCAAGTTGTTAATTAGTTATCTAATCGAGTTAACTAGTTACCAAGTTGTTAACTAGTTAGTTAACAAGTTAACTAGTTAGTTAACAAGTTAACTTATCGAGTTAACTAGTTAACATCATGATTTAGATAACTAGTTAACAAGATTTTTAGTTGATAACTAGTTAACCTATCGAGTTAACTAGTTAACATCATAATTAGATAACTAGTTATGCTTACTTAACTAGTTAACAACATGATTAAGATAACTAGTTAACATTTTTTTCAAGATGATAACTAGGTATCAAAATTTGTTACTTAAATATGTTACTCATATTATTAACTAGTTAACATTATAATCAATTGAGATTTATTTAACTTATACGTACTAATCAAATAGTCATACAGATTGATCAACATTTTACTCCCCTTAATTTATAATGAAGTATTACTAATTAAATCAAAATATTCAAATATTCACAAAATGGCCCAAAATACCAAACTTTCCAAAACATAAAATTTAGTGACTAAATTGTTAACTTTCATTTTTTTATTTCCCAGTGACCCAATCTCCTAAGATCAGAATTATGAGCATCGAATTGGGCGCCGCCGTCTCCTTCAATCCGAAAGGTTGGGGGTGCTCCGGACGCCGACGTCTCCACCAACTCATCCACCCTTCCCCTCAACTTCCAGTTCGCACCGTTCTCCCATGCTCAGAAGCTCGGCCGAATAGCCGATTGGACTCGCAATTAATGCATCGGTTGGGAGGAATCTTTTATTGTTCTTGTCCAGATGTGGAAGATCCGGTGAAGTTCGTCGACGTGGAGGCCGGCGATGGTGGGAGGTGGGTTTTTCGGGATTAGGGTTGGAATTAAAGGAGGAAAAGGAGTTTCGAGCACCCAGCTCGAGGCTCGAGGTAAGTGGCGGCTAAGAATGGTGCGACGCGGAAGTTGTGGAGAGAGAGAAGGGCTCTGATGGCGGACGTCGAGGAGAGAGAAGTGCTGAGAATGCTGTCAAAGGAGTCCAGGTGCAGGGAAATAGGGATAGGAATTAGTATTTTCAAATACCCAAAATGTCCCTTGGTGTAAGGGGTTTGGAACGGTCCAAACTAAAAAGGTTTGGACGCAGATCCTGTCCCATAGGAGTTTATATTATTATAGTATTATTATAATAATAATTTGAAGGTAGCCGTATAACCTAGGGTTATAGGCTTGCCCAGGCTCTATATATTGAGTTGAAATAGGTAGCCGCCTAATAGTAACTATTGATATCGAGTTCAC
The DNA here is from genome assembly GCA_034768395.1 of Linum lewisii. Taxonomy (NCBI): domain Eukaryota; kingdom Viridiplantae; phylum Streptophyta; class Magnoliopsida; order Malpighiales; family Linaceae; genus Linum; species Linum lewisii. The sequence goes on along the minus strand of CM068298.1, from coordinate 18,810,254 downwards.
CCTACGATAGATTAGCTAGGGCAAACTCAAGATAAAAAAGCTTCGAGGTATTAACCTGAGAGTAAGTTGCTTTCAGGTGGGTCCAAATAGCTGCGATAGAGGGGAAAGATCGGAGAGTGAGGGCGATAGTTGGGTCAATAAAACCAATAATGTAGGAGAGCACCCGTGCATTATTAACTTGCCAGAGAGAGAGAGAGAGAGAGATCGGCGGGAGACGAGGCAGGTGTTGCTAATTCGCCGGTCTTGTCGGGAGCAGCGGCCACATGGGATATCTTGGATGTGGAGGCAGGCTATGCAAATGAGCCATCAAGATAACCGAGTAAGTTCTCTATGATGGATGTGCGAAATGAGAATTCCCACAAAGAGTAGTTATTCTCATTAATCGGACACCGATAGAATCGGTGAAAGTTTAATCTTTAAGCTCTGATACCATGATGAACACGATAATCGAAAGCGCAGAGAATAAAGAGAAGACACAAATTTAATGTGGTTCACCAACAATGTGTTAGTTAATCCACGGAAAGAAGAAGATGTTCTTATTAATGGGAATGAGTAAATGAGGCGGCTACCTATTACAACTGAATATATAGAGCTTGGGCAAGCCTATAACCCTAGGTTATACGATTGCCTTCAGATAATAATAATAATAATGTAATAATATAAACTCCTATCACTACTAGAATAAGGAGTCATTAGTCGGATGACTAACAGAGTCGGTTGACTAACACTTACAAGCTAAAGATCATGTGCACAAGTGACTGGAAAAATTCAACGACATTAGGCAATTAAAGAACAAAGAGTATAAGCATCATCTACTTAATCTCATGTATCCTAGCCAAAGAATTCATCATGCCAAAATCAATAAGAAGATAAGTAAACATGCTTCAAGTCATCTTCAAAACAAGGATTATGGCAAAATAGAGTCAAAGTGTGAAAAAAATCCAATGAGCATCAATTGAATATGCAACAAGCCATCACTAAGAGAAAACATCATCTTGAATCAAGGGAAATAGAGTGTGTACCTTTGATGCGCAATAAAACGTCAAACCTAAAATCTTGAAACACAAAGTAGGCACAAAATTGACAAATATGCTAACAATTCTAGAGAAATTCATTAATCTCGCAATAATCCAAAATCAATCAATCTGAATCCCTATAATCATGCAACCTATTCAACTCAACAAGATAATTGATAAAAAAAGTCCAAGAATCAATTTCATACATATCAATTGATGTGATGATATTTAGTGCATTATAATTCCTCGATTAGCCTAGGGATACCCCATGTTTGATCTCATTTTGCTATGATTTATAGGCCTTTATGGATGTTTTATGCAAAGTGCTCTTTTGTTGCCCGGTTGCCACTTTGAGGCCAATTCTATGTCTATTGGAGTTGTTTTCTTTGCATTTTCAGGTCTTGGCATTGAAGTACTGGTGACAAGGAGCACGTAGGATTAAACAGGAGGTCAATCGGAGCTATGACGGAGGAGATATGATCGTTGAAAAATTGAGAAAAATGCAGCCTACAACTGAAGAAGTTTTCGGCGAGAACTCTAAGTTCTCGACCGAAAACCGAATTACAGGAGAGGGCCGTTCGATTTATGAAGACATTTTCGGCGAAAATATTTCAGAGTTTTCGCCGAAAATATATGAAGGAATGCCAAAGCCGCCGGTGATTTTCAAAGAGATTTTCGGCGAAAATCTTACATAATTTTCGCCGAAAATTCCAGTGATTTCCAGCACAATATATAAAGGGTGAAGCCGGCGAAAATGGGAGAACAATTCATTATTCACATTTCACAACTTCTTCAAAACCCTTTTCTCTCAACTTTCAAATACTTTCTCCTCATCTCCAATCCACAACCCTAGAGCAAGGTGCAAATCAAAGTAGAGGAGCTTGGATTGAAGCCCACAACCTTGGAAGAGGAGCTTGCAAGAGGAGGATTGCCATGGTGTTCTTGGTGATCATCTTTCTTTCTCTTTCCTTCATTTCCTTGGCCATGTGTGGCTGATTTCTTAGGTTTCCTTGGATTGATAGATTAGTTGTGCTAGGATAGAGGTGGATTGTACAAATTTGCCATGATTGATCTTGGATTGTAAGAGAATGGTCTCTAGACTTGTTGTTAATTCCATTGATGGCTATGGCTTGATCGGTCTATTATTTGTGATGTAATGCATGATAGTGCTTAGATTACATGGATTGTAGGTCTAGGGATTGAAGGGAGTGTGTTCTAAGAGATTAGATCATCTCAATTCAACCATAGTTGCATGATTTCTCACTTGTGCATTTTATCGAACACTTGGTGTGCATTAGGTTTTTCATTCAATTGAACTTTGATTAGTCTTTGGATGATTCTCTTAGTGTTAGGACATTGACATGAGAGTGTGGTGTCTAGCCTAGTGGTCATAGATTCATAGGAGAGGGTTTTCTAGCTTGGCATTTCATCAAACACCTTTAATGCATCCTTAGTCACTTAGCTTGAGAGCGAGAGCCCTAGGTTGAGTGGTTCTAGGATAGGGATTTAGTGCGACGAGAGTGCATTGAGTCTATAGAAGGGATTTGCGTGGTCATTCGATTGCATTCTCGATCATGTTTGGCTTGTTTGTGCATTTACTCCTCTTGAGCATGATGAAGCTATTTTTCCAAGTTAACCTCCTTTATCTTTGTTTTGCACCATTTTGTTTTGCTTTCTTGTTTAGTTTCCTTTATGTTTTCATTTCCTTTTCAAACTAAAACCAATTTCAAAAGAATAGACCGTCCATGAACCATGTGAGTATTAGCTTTTGACAGAGCCCTCGTGGAATACGACCTTGATTGTTGTGAGTTAAATCCCGCACATCAAGTTTTTGGGCCGTTGCCGGGGACTTTCACAATCCTTTGAAAGCATTTAGTAGTGGACCGTTCTATTCACTTCCTTCCGTTTTAGTTTTGCTTCTTTGTTATTTCTTTTTGTGGTTTTGTTATCCCGCATTGTTGTACTACTTGGTTGTGTTTGTTGTGCGTGTTTGTAGGCCCCTTATCCACCTATCCCTTCTCCACCTATCTAATTCATGGGAGCAAGGTTGCAAGTAAGATGAACTCGTGGAATGGAGGTAATGGTTATGGTACCTATCAAGGGTGGAATCCATCTCCTAACCCATACTATGGTCATCCTACTTCATCCAACTACTACCAAGAAACTTGCGAGGGAGATAGCCAATGGTGGGGTCAAGAACAACAAGCTTCAACACCCATGTGGAATGAGCAATGTACCTATCCATCTCCACCCTACCATCAAGTCTTGTCGGAGTATTATCAAGAGGATTTCACAAGTCATGAACAACATTCTCAACCGCCTTTCATGCTAGAGGAGCTCTTTAAAATGGTTGAAGAAAGCAAGTGTCCTCAAGAGGAGTTCACAAGCTATGAGCAACCCTCTCAACCTTCTTCTATGCTAGAGGAGCTCTTGAAAATGGTGAAGGAAAGTGAGTGATGCTGCAGTTTTAGCGGTATCAAATAACTAATCTACCAAGGTAGACTAGATCGTATTCCACAGGGTTTCTACTAATTGACTACTAAAAGAATCTGGCAAATTACTCAGGTTTAACACTTAGTGCGTGGTGTGAGTTCCACGACTTCTAATCTAATAAAGCAGGAAAATAAAAGACAGAAAAGTAAAAGGTTGACTAACGAGAAGATAGACGAACTTAGATTTCGAATCCCCCTTAGATCACCAGAGCATTGGCAATCAACAGATCAGCGGTTTTCAATTCTAATTCAATCGGTTTCTATACACCACCATAACTCCTTACCCCTAGGTTTAAGACTGGCGAACGTTCGCTCTATCCGATCTAACTACCAAGATTAACTAGCCGCCCGGGTACGGTCGCCTCTCGCAACGACTTAATTAATTGGTGCAATTACTAACGATTTATGAGTTACTCTTGCAGTGGATTAACCCTAATCGGTTCCTACGAAAGGCACGCTCCAATTATAAGGTTAATTGGTTGAATTGATGTTTTAAAGAGAGGCTAGCGTTCGCTTCTATCCTCAGCTTAACAAGAATCTAAACTAGGTGATCAAGTAAGACAAGTTTATGCGCCAAAGCAGGAAGATGTCTGGCGACTAACCCATGCTTGCAAAAACCTAATCTAGGCGATCAACCAGAGAAGAAACATAAACAATGAAGAACAAAACAACCATGCAAAGAGAAACTGATTGAACTTCGAATCTAATTACCGCCAATCCGTGACCGCTTTAAAGCCCTGGGTCACTTAGGGTTCATCTAATCTAAGCTCTCTACGAGTTCAGTTACTCATAACGATGACAGCAGAATCAAAAGCAACAAAGGAAATCATCATACAGAGGAAGAACAGATGAGAACTGAAAAACCTAATTTTGACGACTCCGGCGAAGCTTCGATCTCCTGGATCTTCAACTTTAAGCTCCGAGCTCTCCGAGGTGGAAGGATGGCGTCACGATCTCTCCACGGATCTTCGAACTCTCTAAACTCTATCTATCGACCCTAAGGTCGTGGCTGATCTCTCAGAATTCGTTTGTTTCGAATTTGGCTTCAAAAAGTCTATATATACCCCCAGAAACCCTTTACAAGTTGGAAAAGGCTGAAAATTAGGGTTTCTGCCTGGATTTTCAAAGGAATTTTCGCCGAAAATATCACCACATTTTCGCCGAAAATATTAGTTAAAAACCAGCTCCAACTTGTTTCGATGATTCCCGCTCCGTTTGAACTCCGATTTGGTACACGTTTGAAGGGCTGGACTCGTGAGAGAGTCCTCTATAATGTGGTAACATGGAGTCTCAACATAAAAGCTCACAAAAAGGGTAAAAATAGCCAATAAATGGACAATGTATGTACTAGGAGCCTAGAATCACAAAGTTACGACAAATGCACAAAATACTCATCACAATGGCATCAAAGGGTATGAAATGTTGCTTAAATGGGGCTTATAATCACGTCAAATCGAGAGTCATCAAAATAACCCACACTTAAGCTTTTGCTTGCCCTCAAGAAAACTGAACTAGAACACACTTAAATTCACAAATGACACGAGATTAAACTGAGATTCAATTCTAACGATTTGGTTTAGACTGTTCCACGTAGAAAAAGTGACCTACACATGCAAGAACATCAACCAAACAAGTTTTCGATCTCACTAATTTCTGCACACTTCAAGTAGTAGTTTTAACAAAGCTCGTTTCTTGGCAAAACAATTAATCATAATTAACCGACTACGATAACACCAATTCTAATCAAAAAGACTTTAAGCTCTAGCCATGGTGTCGATGTGGAGGTAGGAAAAGTGACGTGGCTATCGACTCGACTTCATCCGTTTCTAGATCTATACGTTACATGTTCTAGCTAGGACCGATTTAAACAACAATTTATTTCAAGTTTCAACTTCTTCCTTCAATTTATTTACTGCATACTAGTGCTCGATACCAAACACTTCACTTAGGTGTTGGACCTGCCTAGCTCACAGTATTTGTTCCTACGCTAGTGCTCAACCCGAACACTTCACTTAGGTGTCGGGCTTGCCTAGCTTTATTTTCAGCACTTTAAAGAACTTTACATTGATTTGCACAACTTGATTACTTGATTTAACTTTTTAGCCATTTGATCCTAGCTAGTTATAACTTTTTACACAAGACTTCGAATTGGATTTCCGTCTAATCTCTAGCCACAATCATAGGTGAACAAATATGGAGTGAAAAACATGGAAGAAGCTAGCATTTATCATCTTAAAATGGTGTTATCGAGCTTTGTGATTAACAAGCAAAACTGTTTAATTGATTCAAATTTCAACTACAAGAGTGATTCATGATCTGTTCTGACCTAGACTCATTTAATATCAGTTCTGACACGTTGGTTACAGGTTCTAAGTGGAACAGTCTAGACGTCATTGTTTAAAATTGAAGTCAATTTAACATCAAAAGTCAAGAATTGAGCAATTCTATGCTAGAGAATTTTCAAATTTGAACCACAGAATCATAGATAGCAAGCAAGATCATGCATAATCCTAGACTCCTACCCCACACTTAAACGGTTCTGTGTCCTCACAGAACTAATCTAGAGTAGAGAGATACGAAGAACCTGGAAGGTGATGGTCGGTGTAGCGGATGAGCACGGAGAGTCCGGAGTAGAGCGGAGTAGCTACTCAAGTTCCTACAAAAACAAAAACAACAAAAAGATCAAAAGGATACAGGGACAAGTGCCCCGGATCCACACAGAAAAAGTGGATCGAGATCCGAAAAGAAGAAAGAAAAGAAATGGAAAGGATAGAAACAACCTGATCACTGTTCCGAGGGCGGGGTGAAAATCAGAAGTCGAAACCGGTATAAATAGTCGGCGGAAAACACAAGATTTTCGGCAAAAATGATTGAAAATTTTCGGCGAAAATGTTTTGTAAAATCAAAATCCGGTTCGGCGAAAAGTTAAGTTGTTTTCGGTCGAGAAGTAGAAACAGGAGAACAGGCCGGTTTTAAACACATATTTTCGGCGAAAATGATTGAAAATTTTCGGCGAAAATGTCTTGAAAATGGTCGACAGTTTTTTTTTTGAAGAAGAAACTTTAAAACAGAACCACACAAAATGAAAACAACGGCAACGGCGCCAATTTGATGCTGCAGTTTTAGCGGTATCAAATAACTAATCTACCAAGGTAGACTAGATCGTATTCCACAGGGTTTCTACTAATTGACTACTCAAAGAAGCTGGCAAATTACTCAGGTTTAAGCACTTAGTGCGTGGTGTGAGTTCCACGACTTCTAATCTAATAAACCAGGAAAATAAAAGACAGAAAAGTAAAAGGTTGACTAACAAGAAGATAGACGAACTTAGATTTCGAATCCCCCTTAGATCACCAGAGCATTGGCAATCAACAGATCAACGGTTTTCAATTCTAATTCAATCGGTTTCTATACACCACCATAACTCCTTACCCTTAGGTTTAAGACTGGCGAACGTTCGCTCTATCCGATCTAACTACCAAGATTAACAAGCCGCCCGGGTACGGTCGCCTCTCGCAACGACTTAATTAATTGGTGCAATTACTAACGATTTATGAGTTACTCTTGTAGTGGATTAACCCTAATCGGTTCCTACGAAAGGCACGCTCCAATTATAAGGTTAATTGGTTGAATTGATGTTTTAAAGAGAGGCGAGCGTTCGCTTCTATCCTCAGCTTAACAAGAATCTAAACTAGGTGATCAAGTAAGACAAGTTTATGCGCCAAAGCAGGAAGATGTCTGGCGACTAACCCTAGCTTGCAAAAACCTAATCTAGGCGATCAACCAGAGAAGAAACATAAACAATGAAGAACAAAACAACCATGCAAAGAGAAACTGATTGAACTTCGAATCTAATTACCGCCAATCCGTGACCGCTTTAAAGCCCTAGGTCACTTAGGGTTCATCTAATCTAAGCTCTACGAGTTCAGTTACTCATAACGATGACAGCAGAATCAAAATCAACAAAGGAAATCATCATACAGAGGAAGAACAGATGAGAACTGAAAAACCTAATTCTGACGACTCCGGCGAAGCTTCGATCTCTTGGATCTTCAACTTTAAGCTCCGAGCTCTCCGAGGTGGAAGGATGGCGTCACGATCTCTCCACGGATCTTCGAACTCTCTAAACTCTATCTATCGACCCTAAGGTCGTGGCTGATCTCTCAGAATTCGTCTGTTTCTAATCTGGCTTCAAAAAGTCTATATATACCCCCAGAAACCCTTTACAAGTTGGAAAAGGTTGAAAATTAGGGTTTCTGCCCGGATTTTCAAAGGAATTTTCGCCGAAAATATCACCACATTTTCGCCGAAAATATTAGTTAAAAACCAGCTCCAACTTGTTTCGATAATTCCCGCTCCGTTTGAACTCCGATTTGGTACACGTTTGAAGCGCTGGACTCGTGAGAGAGTCCTCTATAATGTGGTAACCTGGAGTCTCAACTTAAAAGCTCACAAAAAGGGTAAAAATAGCCAATAAATGGACAATGTATGCACTAGGAGCCTAGAATCACAAAGTTACGACAAATGCACCAAATACTCATCACAATGGCATCAAAGGGTATGAAATGTTGCTTAAATGGGGCTTATAATCACGTCAAATCGAGTGTCATCAGTGAGCGTCCTTGAGAGGAGTTTGTAAGCTATGAGGAACCTTCTCCACCTCTTCCCACGCTTGAGGAAGCTTTGAAGATTGCGGATGACAATGCGAATCAACTTAATCGCTTAGCTCAAGGCATGACACTCATCAAGGAAGCTCTAGAGGATGAAAACATTCTCCACCTTCCTCCATAATTGAGGAGATGTTGCAAATGGCAGAAGATAATGCGGCTCGGTTGGATCGTTTAACTCAAAGTGTGAAGCTCATCTCCGACACCTTTGAACCGGAAGTGCTAGTCATGGAAGAAGAAGAAGGTGAGTCTCCCCAAGAGGAATTTGTGAGTCATGAGAAACCTCTTCCACCTCCTTTCATGCTAGAGATCTTGCAAATTGCGGAGGATAATGCAAACCGAGTTAACCGCTTATCCCAAAGCATAGAGCTCGTCACGAAAATTCTTGAGAATGAACGCCATCTCAATCACGTGGAGCAAGTTTATGATGATGAAGATGACATTTGTGAATCCGAAGAGCTTGACACGGAGGAAGATTTGGTAGTGGAGGAGATTGAAGAACATGTTCTACTCGAGGACACACCAAGTAACGATGATGTGAGGATAAAAGAATCAAGGAGACTTGAGGATGATGACCCTTTGGAGGAGGTGAGAGATGATTTGGAGACGCTTCAAGAAGAGGTGACACCGAGAGTGGAGCACGAAAGTGAACAACACCACTCTATTGTGGTCCCACCAAGGATTGTGAGTACTCTTCGATCTTCTTGCTTGATCATGAAGTACTTGTGTCAAGAGACGGACACAAGCTTCATAACCTCCCCTAAGGTGATAATGGAAGAGGAGTCGCCCATGTTTGAACCGGAAGACTCTTCGAGTGGCATCACCAACTTGGAGACGATGGAGCTCAATGGTGGCCCCCTACCATACATTCTTCCTCAAACTCCTAAACTCAATAGTAGAAGGCCATGGCAAGGTAACAATTGGAACTCAAGCTTAGCTCATTGGTCATTCTACCATTTGCTTCTATTGCTACTTGGAGCTCAAACTTCATCATGGAAGAAGCTACTTGACATTAATGAGGTACTAAGTTGGACACCATAACGCAGGTATCGTCGAGCTTAAGACGGTAACCAAGCGCTTCTTGGGAGGCACCACATGTTATCTTTACTTTTATTGCTCTTGTTTGCTCTTTTTAGTTTTTGTGTTGTTTTAACTTTTTGAATAAGGTTGGCAAGCATTTGGGATCACTCTTCACCAATGATCATCATGGAACTCTTTCGCCGCTATTACGTTCTATGCTCCTCTCTACCAACGCGGTAACTTCGTTCCACCTTACCCTCTCTCTCTTGATCATTGAGGACAATGCTCATGTTAGTCGTAGGGGAGTTTGAGGTTTGGTGTGATTATTTGTCGGTAGAAGTCTAAGGATATGCTTTGATGAGTTGCATGATCTTAATTGAATGTCAATTTCCTCTATTGTAGAATCATTCGGTTCTTGAGTTTTGGTGTTTAATTGACTTCAACCTTTCACGATGACGTTTAGACTGTTCCACTTAGAACCTATAACCAGCATGCTAGAGCTAATGTCAAATGGGTCTAGGCCAGAACAGAGATGTTATCGCTCTTGTATGTTGGTTGATTGGTTTGATACGTGTTTTTATACCACTCGATAACACCGGTCTAAGATGATGAAGGCAATCAGAATTTTCACCCTTTTTCCATGTTATCATCACCTTTTTGATCCCTCGTGATTGTGGCTTGAGATTAGACGAAATCCAATTCGAAATCTTATGTTGAAGTTGTAAGGGGCTAAGGATCAAGTGGTTACTGTCAAAAGAAAATGTTCAAAAGAAAAGAAAAGAAAAGCTAAGCTAGGCAAGCTCGGCACCTAAGTGAAGTGTCGGGTTGAGCACTAGCAAAGGCAAAAGCTGTGAGCTAGGCAGGTTCAACACCTAACACTACAAAAAAAAGGCCTTTAGCGTCGCTCGGAGGGGAAGTATTTAGCGTCGGTCAGTGAGGAACCGACGCTAAACCCTTGACTCGCGTTTGACCAAGGGTTTAGCGTCGGTCGCTTATCGACCGACGCTAAAACATGTCGATAACCGACGCTAAATTTGGTTTTCGGTCGGAAACGAAGCCAACCAGCTTTAGCGTCGGTTACCGACATGTTTTAGCGTCGGTTACCGACCGACGCTAAAACAGCCGCCACCCTAACCCTAATCTCATCTCTCTCAGCCTTCTTCTTCCTCCTCCAACCTTCTCTTCCTCTTCCATTTTCTTCCTTCTTCCTCCTCCATTTTCTTCCTTCTTCCTCCTCCAACCTTCTTCTTCCTCTTCCATTTTCTTCCTTCTTCCTCCTCCATTTTCTTCCTTCTTCCTCCTCCAGCCTTCTTCTTCCTCTTCCCTTTTTCTGACCAGCCTTCCTCTTCTTCCTCTTTCTTCTTCATCTTCCTCTACTTCCTTTTCTAGATCTCCAGATCCACTTTCTTCCTCTTCTTCCTCTTCCTCTTCTTCTCCTCTTCTCCGTCGTCGCTGCCATCGCCACCGCCGTCGCCGCCATCGTCGCCACCGCCGTCGCCGCCATCGTCGCCCATCGTCCCACCGCCGTCGCCGCCATCATCGCCGCTGCCGTCGCTGCCACCGTTGCCGCCGCCAGCACCAAAAAATATGACCTAATAAATCTAAAAGCACCAAAAAAATATGACATAATAAATTTAAGTGACCAAAAGGATGACCTAATAAATCTAAGTGACCAAGATGCATAACTGGAAAATGGAGTAACCAAATCTGAAAACAAAAAAAAAATTGGGTTGGTCAGCGATTCATTTTGGTCAGCTCAAATTAGCGTCGGTCATGGTTTAATATTAGCGTCGGTCGTGGAAGAACCGACGCTAAAATTTAGCGTCGCTACTTTTAGCGTCGCTTCTTGTAAGCGACGCTAAATATTTTAGAGTCGGGCAATGACCGACGCTAAAGCGCAGTTTTGACCGACGCTAAACTCTCGTTTTTTCGTAGTGTAAGTGAAGTGTTGGATCGAGCACTAGTATGCAGTAGAGAAAAAAAATGAAAAAAAGAGAAAAAAGAAGAGTTCTCAAATGTAGCCCTTGATCCTACGCCCGAGTTTGTAAAGTGCGGATCTAGAAGCGGATGAAGTCGAGTCGATAGCCGCATCATGATCACTCATCACTCTCCTACCCCCGCCTTATCCGTTCCATTTCCCGAGTTCAAGTCCTTTTGATTAGAGTCGGTGTTGTCGTGGTCGGTTTTTCTGTATCCCAATTAACCACTACTTGAAGTGTGCAGAAAATAGTGAGGTTTAGACTTGTTTGGTTGATGTTCTTGCATGTGTAGGTTTAGTTTGTTCGTGGAACAGTTTAAGCCGAATTGTTATTGCTTGAATCTCAATGTGACCAATCTTGTCATTTATGAACTTGGATGTTTTCTAATTCATTTGCTTGAGGACAAGCAAAGCTTAGTCGCAGGGGAATTTGATGTGATGATATTTAGTGCATTATAAGTCCTCGATTAGCCTAGGGATCCCCCATGTTTGATCTCATTTTGCTATGATTTATAGACCTTTATGGATGTTTTATGCAAAGTGCTCTTTTATTGCCCTGTTGCCACTTTGAGGCCAATTCTATGTCTATTGTAGTTGTTTTCTTTGCATTTTCAGGTCTTGGCATTGAAGTACTGGTGACAAGGAGCACGTAGGATCAAACAGGAGGTCAATCGGAGCTAGGACGGAGGAGATATGGTCGTTGAAAAATCGAGAAAAATGCACCCTTCAACTCTAAGTTCTCGACTGAAAACCGAATTACAGGAGACGGCCGTTCGATTTATGAAGACATTTTCGGCGAAAATATTTCAGAGTTTTCGCCGAAAATGTATGAAGGAATTCCAAAGGCGCCGGTGATTTTCAAAGAGATTTTCGGCGAAAATCTTACATAATTTTCGCCGAAAAATCCAATGATTTCCAGCACAATATATAAAGGGTGAAGCCGGCGAAAATGGGAGAACAATTCATTATTCACATTTCACAACTTCTTCAAAACCCTTTTCTCTCAACTTCTCAAATACTTTCTCCTCATCTCCAATCCACAACCCTAGAGCAAGGTGCAAATCAAAGTAGAGGAGCTTGGATTGAAGCCCACAACCTTGGAAGAGGAGCTTGCAAGAGGAGGATTGCCATGGTGTTCTTGGTGATCATCTTTCTTTCTCTTTCCTTCATTTCCTTGGCCATGTGTGGCTGATTTCTTAGGTTTCCTTGGATTGATAGATTAGTTGTGCTAGGATAGAGGTGGATTGTACAAATTTGCCATGATTGATCTTGGATTGTAAGAGAATGGTCTCTAGACTTGTTGTTAATTCCATTGATGGCTATGGCTTGATTGGTCTATTATTTGTGATGTAATGCATGAGAGTGCTTAGATTACATGGATTGTAGGTCTAGGGATTGAAGGGAGTGTGTTCTAAGAGATTAGATCATCTCAATTCAACCATAGTTGCATGATTTCTCACTTGTGCATTTTATCGAACACTTGGTGTGCATTAGGTTTTTCATTCAATTGAACTTTGATTAGTCTTTGGATGATTCTCTTAGTGTTAGGACATTGACATGAGAGTGTGGTGTCTAGCCTAGTGGTCATAGAGTAATAGGAGAGGGTTTTGTAGCTTGACATTTCATCAAACACCTTTAATGCATCCTTAGTCACTTAGCTTGAGAGCGAGAGCCTAGGTTGAGTGGTTCTAGGATAGGGATTTAGTGCGACGAGAGTGCATTGAGTCTATAGAAGGGATTTGCGTGGTCATTCGATTGCAGCCTCAATCATGTTTGGCTTGTTTGTGCATTTACTCCTCTTGACCATGATGAAGCTATCTTTCCAAGTTAACCTCCTTTATCTTTGTTTTGCACCATTTTGTTTTGCTTTCTTGTTTAGTTTCCTTTATTTTTTCATTTCCTTTTCAAACTAAAACCAATTTCAAAAGAATAGACCGTCCATGAACCGTGTGAGTATTAGCTTTTGAGAGAGCCCTCGTGGAATACGACCTTGATTGTTGTGAGTTAAATCCCGCACATCATCAATCTAGTTTTTCAACTCACAAAAATCCCAAAATTAAAGAGTAAAAAATCTAGCATGCTCCAAACCATCAATCAATCATCAACAATAACATAACTTGCATCATACAAATCACCAATGGCAATTGAAGATAAGAAGAGATAAGAACAAGCAAACCAACCTAAAAAAATCAAGTTAAAAGTCGTGTTCAAAGGTGGAGTTTGGTGAGTTGATTTCCTTCTTCTTCCAAAAGTGGGGATGAAGAAAAAGATAGGTAAACTCGTGGGTGAGGGTGGAGGGGTGATGGAAATTGAAATTGGGGAGGATTGGTGGTGGTTTTATGGTGGGAGAGTGAGCGGGAAAGGTTGGGAAAGAGAAGAGCTCATGCTTTGAAGAGATTCTTCAATGGAGGAAGGAGAGAGAATGTGGGTTAGGAATTTGTGGTACGTAGAGGGAATGAATGGGTTGTTGGTGATGGATTTGGGTTAGGGAGGATGCATGGAGGATTTGGGGGCTAGGGTTTATATATTGGGGGGGGGGGGGTTGGGAGAAGAGAGGAAGAGAAGAAGAAGAAGAAAAATTGGGAAAGAGGAAGAAAGGAAAAATGTTTTCGAATTAAAGGGGGATTCATGTCGTGGTCGCATTGCGTTGGCACCGCGCACGGAGGCCACTGGGTCAAAAATCTGACCCTTTTGTTAATTCAATGAAAAACTATTTTTAAGTTCGTTCTTCAATTATGAGCTTCCCATTTCGAAAAAAAAAACATGAAATACTCTAAGCACTGATCAATCATCTGGAAAAAAATTGACACCAAACAACGACGAAAAACTCAAACTTATTCTCCAAACGCAAAAAATTAAAATACTCTTTATGTAAAAAATGGTCGGGGTGCCTCCTAAAAGCGTTAAATTTCTCTATTGGAGGTCTTCGCGTGGTTAAACCTCGAATTCCTCTTCATCTTCTTTCTTTCGCCTACTGGTAAATTCTTCTTCTTTCCCATGCTTCCTTCTTTCAATTCCAATTTCTCGAACAATAGTTTCTTCACACACTACCAAAAAAGCTGGTTTAGCGTCGCTTGTTGCGAAAGGGTTCAGCATCGGTCGATGTCCAACCGATGCTAAACCGTTGAGTCTAGTCTGAACCAAAGAGTTGACCCATTAGCCTTAGCTCCTTTATCCTTCAATGAATTCCCCGAGTCTTGTGCTTCTTCCTCAATTGTGGAAACCTCCTGAACGAACAAAGAATCATGCGAGAGTGAGGTGGACTTATCAAAATAATCAAGCCAAACAGAAATATCAAAAGATGACTGCTTCTTGGTAGATAAAGGAGGAGAAACAACTACCGGAGTAGCCATTTCAAACACGATCTCTGTAACACCCTCCCTGAATCGCCCGGGTCGAACCCATTGGTTAGACCGGGAATCAGGTGTCACAGGTTAAAGTACAAATTCAAACTAGTAGAATTTCATTAAATCATCATAAAAATAAAATAAAATAAAAAGCGCTAAGCGGAAGCTTCCATAATTCAAAACCAAACCAAAATACACTTTCAATTTCAAATTCATTACTCAACATAAATGATTCCAAAATCCTCAAAAAGTCAACGGAATAAAATACCAAAAACAACATCCCCGTCCTCGGTCTCCATCCTTCAGTCTTCAAGCTCAACTCGACTGTCGTCAACTGCTGCTCGAAGCTCGGCTCACCAACTTACTTCTAACTGAAAAGAGAGACTAAGGGGGATCAGTTTCCTAATGAAACTGAGTGAACCCATTGGGCTCAACTATGCGTTGAACTACCTAGGGAGCATCCCAGACTCTCACATTGTAATACAACAATGGGACCCATCATTTCCGTTAGTTCATTTTAACAACCTAATAAGATAATTCTAAGTGATCAGTCATTTCCCTCTTCCCTTATTCCCATCATGCATTACCCCAACACTTACATCCGATAATCATAAACAATCAGTTCACAACATCTACATCATCATAAATGAAACCAATATCAACATCATCATAACATATCATGACATAGTATACAAGAAACAACATCACAAGACAATTCATAGACCAACCACAACACAAGTCTCAGCAAGTCCCATCACAAGTAGTTCTATGTGTGTGATTAGG
This sequence comes from Linum lewisii, assembly GCA_034768395.1. Taxonomy (NCBI): domain Eukaryota; kingdom Viridiplantae; phylum Streptophyta; class Magnoliopsida; order Malpighiales; family Linaceae; genus Linum; species Linum lewisii. The sequence goes on along the minus strand of CM068298.1, from coordinate 18,794,951 downwards.
TGCCAAAGAGTTTATCCTGTACCACCCCTGCTGGCCTGACGCACCTCTCTCCCTTGAAGAGGCCCAAAGACGCTTCCTCTCCCTTGGAGAACACAACGAGACCTTTCCCTTTAAGGAATTGTAAACAAGACTCACAAAACAATATCACGCCTTTCCCTTGAAGACGTGACCGCACCTCTCTCCATTGGAGGCACTTAGCACCCATAGTGCAGTTAAGGGGCAGTGTAGGCTCCTACCGGTTCTATCATTTCAATTCCGCTTCACACAACCACAACAATTACACACATCAACAACAACAATACAATTCCATTCAACCAAATCCATTTCACACTTCTATGTCTCAATTCTACTTCCCAATTCCATATACCAATTCCATTTTCTAATTCCATGTCATAATTATACACAAAAATATCACATTATTAACCACCACTACACATAACATCAATTTCACTCAGTTCAACGCGTCACATCGATTCATCCAATTCAACTAATTCCACGTTTTCCACTTCAATCAAATACACCTAAAAGATTCATGCATCAAAATCATACAAGGGTAAACGACTAGCTCACCGGCCACCCCCACCTGCAAGTACAGGGATAGCCATGTCGTGAGTCCAGGGTTACCCTCCTGTTCCTCCTTCATAGGACGACCCCATTGGCAGGGCCATCCTCCTGCAACCAACATTCCACAGTTCCAATAATATATATTTCTACTGCACAAGCAGGAATTAAACTCTCATTTCTAACCACCTAGTCATCCATACAATCAACAAGTTAACCAAACATTCAAACAGTCAACTCAAGCATCGCATATAACAATCAATCACGACCTCAAAAATTAACCATTTCAACCCTCCAATTCATGCATCCCTATTAATTACTAAGTCGAATTTCAGTTCCTCACATCTCTACCTATTAACACTAAGCCCTCACCTTTGCATAAAATCAGCCACTGAATTCTATCCTAAAATTCCGTCTCGTCGTCTTAATTTCACCGGTCCTGACGGTTCGTCAATCGGAGCTCTAACGAGTGAGTTATTGCCGAATCTCTGAATTGACACCAAAACCCTTCCAGTAATTACATTTTGGTCCCTAAACTTGCTGAGGGTTGACCCTTGGTCACCCTTCTTCTCCGACGAGCTGCTCAACGCCGGTGAGACCTCCGGCCATCATCACCGCTGCTCCCACCAACTTGGAATAGGTTTCTTTGACCACCATCACGCCTCCTTCCTTGATTAGACTAGCATAGAGTCATCGCCGTCGCTCTTGCCTCCGACTCCGCCGTCTCTTTCCTCTTTTGTCGGTTCATGCGTCGAGGTGCTACTACTAACGCACCCTCTCTTTCTCTTTTACTCCATCAAATCGAGGAGCACCTAGCGCCTCTTCAATTAGCTACCCAAACTGACGCGCCACTTTTTTTTCTCCGTTTCTTTGACTTCTGTGCCGATTGTAGCCGTCTGATGTGCAAGATTTAACTCACAACTATCAAGTTCGTATTCCATGAGGGCTCTCTTAAAAGCTAATACTCACACGGTTCATGAACGGTCTATTCTTTTGAAATTGGTTTTAGTTTGAAAAGGAAATAAAAACATAAAGGAAACTAAACAAGAAAGCAAAACAAAATGGTGCAAATCAAAGATAAAGGAGGTTCACTTGGAAAGATAGGTTCATCATGCTCAAGAGGAACAAATGCATGATGACACTCGATTTGACGTGATTATCAGCCTCATTTAAGCGACATTTCTTTGCTTAAGAAATGGTTTTTAGGGTAGAATAACGAATATTCAATCGATTGCCCTATCTTGTGCCATTTGTGTTACCTTGGCCCGTTTTGGGTCTATTTGATGGTTTTCTAGTGTTTTTATGTTAGCACAGGTTTTTGCCATCGAATAAGTAACCAAGGACGTGTCTAAGGCGTTGGAATCATGAAGGATTGCACCAGGATCGATCAAAGGAGCCAACCAAGTTCAAACAAATCCCTGCCCGGTTTATAAAGGAATTTTCGCCAAAAATACCCTTGTGTTTTCGGCGAAAATATCATCACAAATCGGCTGTTGGCAACTGAAGGAATTTTCGGCGAAATCGATCAAGTTTTGAACCGAGAAGAAAGTTCAGGAGAATCAGCAGGCGGACCCTTCATTTGCAAAGGAATTTTCGCCGAAAATTCCTCAATATTTTGGCGAAAACATTAGAAGAAATCCGGCTGATTAGGGTTAAGTATAAATACTTAACCCGGCAGCCCAAAGAAAAAAGGACAACATAATTTAAATCAGAAAATACTTTTCGAATCAGAATCCTACGATTTTCTCTGAAGTTCTGGAGCGAAGAGTTAGAGTTCGAAGAGCCGGAAAGAGATCGTGACGCCATCCCTTCCATCTCGGAGAACCGGAGCTAGGAGTGTAGTTTACCAAAGATCGAAGTCTGCCAGAGTCGTCTAAATTAGGTTTTTCAGATTCTTTTTTGTTCTTCCTCTGAATGATGAACTCTTTCTTTGTCTTAGATTCTTTTGTGATAAACATGAGTAGCTAAACTCGTTAGAGCTTAGACTAGATGAACCCTAAGTGACCCAGGGCTTTAAAGCGGTCACGGATCGGCGGTGATTAGATTTGAAATTCAATCAGTTTCTCATTCATGTTTGATTTGTTCTTCATTGTTCATGTTTCTTGTCTGGATTGATCACCTAGATTAGATTCTGGTTAAGCTAAGGATAGAAGCAAACGCTCGCCTTACTTTAGAACATCGAATTGAACAATTAACCTTATAATTGGAGCGTGCCTTTCGTAGGAACCGGTTAGGGTTAATCCACTGCAAGAGTAACTCATAATTCATTAGTAATCGCACCAGTTAATTAAGTTGTTGCGAGAGGCGACCGTACCCGGGCGGCTAGTTAATCTTGGTAGTTAGAACGGATAGAGCGAACGTTCGCCGTCTTAAACCTAAGGGTAAGGAGTTATGGTGGTGTCTTAGTAATTGATTGAATGAGAATCGAAATCCGCTGATCTGTTGATTGCCAATGCTCTGGGGAACGAAGGGGGATTCAAAGTCTAAGTTCGTTTGTCATCTCTGTTTTCAAACCCTAATTTCCAATCTGCTTTAGTTTAATTTGTTTTAATTTCTCTGCATTTCTTAGAATTAGAAGTCGTGGAACTCACACCACGCAATACTTGTCTGCATTCGAGTATTTTGCCAGTTTTGAAGTAGTCAATCTTAGAAGACCTTTGGAATACGATCTACCCTAGCTTTTGTAGCTTTGTTAGTTTATTTGTTTGAACCCGAACAACGATCTTAGGTTCACCAATGCACAAATAAGCCAAACATGATCGAGGTTGCAATCGAATGACCACGCAAATTCCTTCTATAGACTCAATGCACTCTCATCGCACTAAATCCCTATCCTAAAACCACTCAACCTAGGCTCTCGCTCTCAAGCTAAGTGACTAAGGATGCATTACAGGTGTTTGATGAAATGCCAAGCTACAAAACCCTCTCCTATGACTCTATGACCACTAGGATAGACACCACACTCTCATGTCAATGTCCTAACACTAAGAGAATCATCAAAAGACTAATCAAAGTTCAATTGAATGAAAAACCTAATGCACACCAACTGTTCGATAAAATGCACAAGTGAGAAATCATGCAACTATGGTTGAATTGAGATGATCTAATCTCTTAGAACATGCTCTCTTCAATCCCTAGACCTACAAACCATGTAATCTAAGAACTCTCATGCATTACATCACAAATGAAAGACCAAATCAAGCCATAACACAATTCGGAATTAACAACAAGTCTAGAGACCATCTTCTTACAATCCAAGATCAATCATGGCATATTTGTACAATCAACCTCTATCCTAGCACAACTAATCTATCAATCCAAGGAAACCTAAGAAATCAGCCACACATGGCCAAGGAAATGAAGGAAAGAGAAAGAAAGATGATCACCAAGAACACCATGGCAATCCTCCTCTTGCAAGCTCCTCTTCCAAGGTTGTGAACTTCAATCCAAGCTCCTCTACTTTGATTTGCAACTTGCTCTAGGGTTGTGGATTGGAGATGAGGAGAAAGTATTTGAGAAGTTGAGAGAAAAGGGTTTTGAAGAAGTTGTGAAATCAGAAATTTTGACAATCCCCCTTTAATTTCGGCTGCCTTCACTTTATATACTCTGCTGGAATAGCCCTGAGTTTTCGGCGAAAACTGTACAAGATTTTCGCCGAAAATCTCTTTGAAAAACACCGAGCCTTCTTCAATTCCTTCTAATATTTTCGGCGAAAACTCTAAATGTTTTTGCCGAAAATCTCTTTGAAAATCAAGCCTCCGCCTTCTGTTTGCAACGGGCACTAGTTTTCGGCGAGAACTTAGAGTTCTTGCCGAAAATTCCTTTAAAAATGGTGCATTTTCTCCAATCTTGCATCAGCCATATCTCCTCCGTCCTAGCTCCGATTGACCTCCCGTTTGATCCTACGTGCTCCTTGTCACCAGTACTTCAATGCCAAAACCTGAAAATGCAAAGAAAATAACTCTAATAGACATAGAATTGGCCTCAAAGTGGCAACCGGACAACAAAATAGCACTTTACATAAAACTTCAATAAAAGCATATAAATCATAGCAAAATGAGATCAAACATGGGAGATCCTTAGGCTAATCAAAGGCTTAAAATGCACCAAATAACATCACATCAAATTCCCCTACGACTAAGCTTTGCTTGTCCTCAAGCAAATGAATTAGAAAACATCCAAGTCCACAAATGACAAGATCGGTCACATTGAGATTCAAACGATAACAATTTGGCTTAAACTGTTCCACGAACAAACTTAACCTACACGTGCCAGAACGTCAACCAAACAAGTCTAGACCTCACTAATATATGCACACTTCAAGTAGTGGTTAATTGGGATACATAAAAACCGACGACGATAACACCAATTCTAATTAGAAGGACTTGAACTCGGGAGATGGAACGGATAAGGCGGGGGTAAGAGAATTTTTGAGAGTCGTGAGTGATCATGATGTGGCTATCGACTCGACTTCATCTGCTTCTAGATCCGCACTTTACATACTCTGGCTAGGATCAAGGGCTACTTTTGAGAACTCTTTCTTTTCTTTCTCTTTTCTTTTTCATTTTTTTTCTTCTTTTTTTTCCTACTGCATACTAGTGCTCGATCCAACACTTCACTTAGGTGTTGAACCTGCCTAGCTCACAGCTTTTGCCTTTGCTAGTGCTCAACCCGACACTTCACTTAGGTGCCTAGCTTGCCTAGCTTTTCTTTTCTTTTGAGCATTTTCTTTTGTAAATTGGCCACTTGATCCTTAGCCCCTTACAACTTCAACACAAGATTTTGAATTGGATTCCGTCTAATCTCAAGCCACAATCACGAGAAATCAAAGAGGGAAAGAAGAACATGGAAAAGGGGAAGAAATTCTGATTGCCTTCATCATCTTAGACCGGTGTTATCGAGCGATACAAAAATACGTATCAAACCAATCAACCAACATACAAGAGTGATAACATCTCTGTTCTGGCCTAGACTCATTTGATATTAGTGCTAACATGCTGGTTATAGGTTCTAAGTGAAATAGTTTACACGTCATTATGAAAGCTTGAAGTCAATTAAACACCAAAGTCAAGAACCGAATGATTCTACAATAGAGGAAATTGACATTCAATTAAGATCATGCAAATTAAGATCATGCAACTCATCAAAGCATAGCCTTAGACTTCTACCGACAAATAATCACACCAAACCTCAAACTCCCCTACGACTAACATGAGCATTGTCCTCAATGATCAAGAGAGAGAGGGTAAGGTGGAACGAAGTTACCGCGTTAGTAGAGAGGAGCATAGGACGTAATAGTGGTGAAAGAGTTCCATGATGATCCTTGGTGAAGAGTGATCCCAATTGCTTACCAAACCTTATTCAAAAAGCTAAAACAACACAAAAACCTCAAACAACAATTAAAAGCGAAAAATTAAATATAACATGGGGTGCCTCCCAAGAAGCGCTTGGTTATCGTCTTAAGCTCGACGATGCCTGTGTTAGGGTGCCCAACTTAGTACCTCCTTGATGTCAAGTAGCTTCTTCCACAATGAAAGTTGAGCTCCAAGAAACATCTTGGGAGAATGGTAGACTATCCACTTGATACCTTGGGGTGGCTTGCTACCTTTGAGTTCCGAAACTTGAGGAAGAAAGTATGGTAGGGGGCCACCATTGAGCTCCATCGTCTCCAAGTTGGTGATGTCACTCGAAGAGTTTTCCGATTCAAACATGGGCGACTCCTCTTCCATTATCACCTTAGAGGGGGTAGAGATGCATGTCTCCTTGGGTTCTTGGCACAAATACTTCATGACCAAGCAAGAAAATTGAAGAGTACTCACAATCTTTGGTGGGACCACAATATGGTGTTGTTCACTTTCGTGCTCCACTCTCGGTGTCACCTCTTCTTGAAGCATCTCCAAATCATCTCTCACCTCCTCTAAAGGGTTATCATCCTCAAGTCTCCTTGATTCTTCTATCCTCACATCATCGTTACTTGGTGTGTCCTCGGGTAGAACATGTTCCTCAATCTCCTCCACTACCAATTCTAATGATTAATTCGCTTCTATCCTTAGCTTAACAAGAATCTAATCTAGGTGGCCAAACCAGATAAGAAACACAGAGAATGAAGAACAAATCAAACATGAAAGATGAAACTGAATGAATTTCGAATCTAATCACCGCCGATCCATGACCGCTTTAAGCCCTGGGTCACTTAGGGTTCATTTAATCTAAGCTACACGAGTTTAGCTACTCATATCCAATACAGAAGAATCAAAGACAGACAAAGAATACATCTCCGGTAGGGTAGACAGAGAAGAACTGTAAAACCTAATTTCGATGACTCCTGGCAGCTTCAATCTGCTGGATCTTCAACTCCTAGCACTTGCTCTCCGAGATGGATGGATGGCGTCACGATCCGTTCCTGGCTCCTCGAACTCTATCCACTCGTTCTCTCCCTTTCTCAGTCTTAGAGGTTTTCTCCATTTTTGTGTGTGTGATAAAAAATTCCTCCCCTTTAGTTATCCGCGTGTTTCAGTATTTATACTTAACCGGCGATTTCTGAATTTCCACTGAGATTTTCGCCGAAAATCCAAGGATATTTTCGGCGAAAATATCTGTTTAAATGTGGCTTCATCCCAGCTGTTTCTTCCGGTTGGTTCTGCTTGGGGTTTTCGCCGAAAATGCTTATGAATTTTCGCCGAAGTCTTCCTCTCGATTGGGTCAGTAGATTCTTCTTTCATTTTCGGCGAAAACCCAAGGGTATTTTCGCCGAAATATATGTGTAAATGGGGCAGGAATTCTTTTGGGTAGAACGACTTTTCTGGCTGATGCGGATGTCATTCCTCGGGGTTCCAGTGCCTTAGACACGTCCTTGGCTACCACATTTGATGGCGAACACCTGTGCTAACATGAAAATACTAGAAAACCATCAAATAGACCCGAAACGGGCCTAGGTAACACAAATGGCACGAGATAGGGCAATTGATTGAATATTCGTTGTTCTACCCTAAAAACTGTGTCTCAAGCAATGAAATGTCACTTAAATGAGGCTGATAATTACGTTAATTCGAGTGTCATCAAAATACCCCACACTTAAGCTCTTGCTTGTCCTCAAGCAAACTGAATAGAAATGCTCATGTTCACAAATGACAGGATCGATCAAATTGGAGTTCAATCAAACACAATGAATTATTAGACAGCTCAATGCTAGAACAAGAAACCTAACATGCATATAGATCAGCCAAACTGCCTGGTCTCACTAGTAAACTGTACACGACAAGTAATTGTAACCAATTATGCACGAATTTGACCTGACCGACCAGACTCCTCACACAGGAATTATTTAGTACAATGGGAACTCTCACTCTCTGTGTTTAAGGACGTGTTTCTGCTCTCAATCATTCTATGTCTCTGAATTCTGTCATAAGTTTGCATTTCGACCACATCTCCACCACTGTGACAACACGAGTATCTAGTCAAGAAGGACTTCCCTGCTAGGACCGTAATGAATTCTACACTACTTGGGTTTATGATGCGATGGATGATGGGAATGTATGATGATGGCTTTGTGCGGTGTAGCTTTCGACTAACTTCCCTCGAATCTAATCTATGGCTTCCTACCGTCTAACCAGACACGGGTGGAATAATGAGCGCTCGTTCTATGATACCCTCAAGCAACCTAGCACTTGTTTTCTTTTGCATACACATTTTTTTCTCCTTTCTGACTTTTCTTTTTGACTTCATTGTTCCATTTGTAGGGAGAAGAACGTTTACTGAACTAAAACTTTCAACTTTTCTCTTTTTCTTCTTCTTTTCTCTTTTTTTTAAAAAAATTTTGAAATTTTCTTTCTTTTCTTACTTGATTTTTTTTTCTTTTGTGCCGATTCTTTCTTTTAGTTGCTAGAGGGATTTACACGTCTGGACATAATATTTAAGACCACCTGTTTAATGGGTATAGGCAGGTTACCACAAACCGACTTCCGGTAGGTCAGCCTAGAACTACAACCACATGGGATCAACAGGGAATGAAAGAAATGGGAAATGGCTGTAATGTATTATCGAACCGAAAGAACAGGCCAAGCTCAAGGGTTTAAACCTAATGGATTTATCGTTTGGTAGGCTATCTGGCTAAGTAGCTGAATCTAGGTGCCCCTATCCTTCTAGAACTCGTGTCATCGTGTGGTCTCGAGTAGGTCTCATGCAAATTCTAACTCATTCAAACAAACAGAAAACCACTCAGAAAGAATTAAAATTGCAAGTTACGCGCAATGGATCAAAAGCTCACATTTGGTTTGCTAGTCGGATTCGGTCATTTTCATGCAATCAAGGCTACAAACTACAAGTGTGATTTAAAATTCTGTTCTGACCAGGCAATTTAGCATCAAAGTAGACAAGTTGGTTTTCAAGTTCTAGGTTAAGCAGTCTAAGCATCATTATGAAGGTTTGAACAACAACTTAACATCAAAAATCAAGAACTGAGCCATTCTAATGCTAGAGAGACTGGAATGGAATCACGAGGCACACAAAGATATAGGCATTCAAGATCATGCATGGTTCTCTAACACCCTACCCCACACTTAGACTGTTCTGTGTCCTCACAGGACCAAACTAAAGTAGAGAGAAACGAAGAACCTAGAGGGTGAAGGGCGGTGTAGTGGATGAACGCGGAGAGTCCGGAGCGGAGCGGAGTAGCTACTCAAGTTCCTACAAAAACAAAAATAATAAAAAGATCAAAAGGATACTAGGACAAGTGTCCCAGATCCACACAGAATAAAATTGGGGCGAAACCAAAAAGAAGAAAGAAAATAAATGGAAAAGGATAGAAACAACCTGATCACTGTTCCGATGGTGGTGGTGGAGGCGGGGAAATGCCAAGTCGCTGCTCCAGCTGCAGTCGCCATGTGGTATCATCCGTGTGTCGGGCGGACTGGTCTGCCATGAATTGCTGGAGAATGGACCAACGTTCGTTCTAAGTCTCCTCATGTGCTACTCGGTCCTTCTGCCATTGAAGCGAACCAGCCGAGTAGTCTAACTGCCACATCTAATACGCATCAGCATCTCATTCATCTCCGCGGTTATTTGCGCTCGCGACGGCGGGCGGTCAACTGACTGGGGAGCTTGGTGAGGGAGTGACGTGCAATGCTCAAAATTTGCTGAAAGGTCGATGCCCGTGCTATGGCTAGCTCATCACCTATATGCTCAACCGGGACACGAGGAGTGTCGGGGCCCCATTTGTCACCGAGCTGGAGATTGTCGATCAGAATTGAAATGAAAGGTCCTCCTGGAAGCTCAGAAGGAAGCTTCTTAGCGGTAGTACGCTTGTGAAAGAATCGTGCAAGCCACCATCCGGGATGCAGGTTGGCATCCGCCTCTACAGCACGGAATAATACGAGCTCCTCCAAAGAAACATGGTGACTGCTCGACTTGCTGCAATAACACAGAGATTGCACCCAAACATAATGCAAGAATTTAAGAATAGGGTGAAAGATGTCACCGACCGTGGGGTTGACGATAGGTGAGATCTCATCTTCACAGCAGGCCCATCTCCACACGTCTGGGTAAGGAGCACTCGTGATGGAGTATGTGTCCTGGAAGCCAGCTAATGCTGTATCGAGGTTGACGTGCGGGTCCAGCAGGCGACCGAACTCTTGAATGGACTTCTCGTGTAGAACACCACCGAGGTGAAATAATACGAATTTCTGCTCACGTATGGGCTTTGTGGGGAGGCGCCGGAATGAACTCCAGAACTCTTGAAGAGCGACAAGCGGGTAGGGGGAGCCATGAGCGGTCAGCACTCATAAACCGGCTTCATTAAGGGCGGAGTCGATGGTGGAGTGCCAAGCCGGATTGTGCGCCTTGAGACTGTCTAGAGAAAGAACAGCCACTTTAGCCGGAGGGATGTCTTTGATCTTCTGAAAGACGTCTAGCTGGTGCGGCTCCAGGGCCGCAATGAAAGGATGTAGGGCCCCATTTGCAGGTGCAGGAATAGATGAGATATGAGTCACAGGGGTCGGTTCATTCTCAGGGATGATGGCTACAGCTGACAAAGTTGGTGCAGCTGGTGCAGGTGGTCGGGAGGCTGGGGTCCGGGTCTGGCAAGCTGAGGATCGCTATGCTCTATCTGCACTGGTAGTCTTAAAATGTTTGGGAGCCCTGTAAAACACAACTCAGAGAAGACCAGCATCAGAGGACAAGAATCTTACCCCACACTTATGTTGACAAGTGGGGCAAGGAAATTAACCTAGAGACCACCGAATCAAGATATAGCAGCAAAGAACGGTCAATCAATTAGGCAAGCATGAGGAATGGAATGATTCAATAATATGATCGCACAAATAACAAGTCACGAGCCTAAAAGGTCACAAAGGAATGCTAGAATCTAGCCAATTGACACCGACAAAGCAACCATGAAAAACGAGGGAGAATAAAAAGTCAACCAAAGTCAACCATGCCGAAAACCGAAAGTCAAAAAGCCAAAAGATTCACAATCAAGGGCTGAACAACTAACCGTGAAGACATGACTCGAGAAAATGATTGGAAATCCGAGGAATCGTTGAAAATTTTGAAAACTAGGTCGGTCGGAACCGGAGCTGAAAGGCTCCAATTCTAGGGTTTTGAATCAGGGGCTAGGAAAGGGTGAAGGGTGGCGGTCGGCGGCTAAAGAAGCGGCGGCGGTTGGCAATCGACGGGCAGGCGGTGCGACGAGCGGTCGGGAGGCGGCGGCGGCGAACAGAGAGAGAGAGAGCTTTTGGGAAATTTTCGGATGGGGGAGGGATGTGTGAATTTCGCGAAAACAAAAACCGAAGGGGCCTTATATACCGGTGAAAGGGGACAAATTTTCGGCGAAAAAGCTGATAGATTTTCGGCGAAAATCTCAGTTTAAATGAAGAAAAGTTTTCGGCGAAAAGATGGTAGTCTCGGTTTGAAAAGTTGGAATAGGAGAAACAGGATGTTTTAAACCAATATTTTTTCGGCGAAAACAATGACACAGTTTCGCCAAAATGTGCTTGAAAACGGCGACAGTTTTTTTTTTCAAAAGGGGTTTTAAAACAAAACGACTCAAAATGAAACTAACTGACTCCAGCCGTGGGTTGCCTCCCACGAAGCGCTCTTGTTTAATGTCCGTGAGCCAGACGATACCTGGATTCAGATCACGGATCCGTCGTGAACTAGTGCCTATAGATGGAAGAGACAGCTAACCCTTGTAGATACTTCCTAAGCCTATGCCCGTTGACCACAAACGGCTCTTGATCGTGCAATTTTAATGTAGACGCTGCCTAAGGGTGTCTGTTGGACCACGGTATAAGGGCCGGACCATCGGGATTTCAACTTACCCGGAAACAGTTTCAAGCGAGAGTTATACAAGAGCACTTCTTCTTCAGGGTAAAACTGCTTGATCGTCTTCAATTGAGAGTCATGAATTCTCTTCGTGCGCTCTTTGTATAGCTTTGTGCTCTCATAAGCGTGGAGGCGGTGCTCCTCAAGCTCAACGATCTGGTCATGGCGGTTATTACCTGCTACTGCATAGCTCATATTCAACTCTTTGTTAGCCCAGAATGCCTTGTGCTCAAGCTCAACTGGTAAATGACATGCCTTGCCATAGACCAGCTGATACGGTGAGGTACCGATGGGAGTCTTATAGGCAGTTCGATAAGCCCATAAGGCATCATTGAGCTTAGATGACCAGTCTTTGCGAGACCGGCCAACTGTCCTATCAAGAATCCGCTTGAGCTCACGGTTCGTCACTTCCGCTTGACCATTCGCTTGAGGATGATAAGCCGTGGACATTCGGTGGGTGACGCCAAAGCGTTTGCACACCCGGTCGAACTGTCCATGGAAATGGGTAGCCCTATCGCTTATGATGAAGCGCGGTGAACCGAAACGCGTGAAAAGACGGGTAAGGAACCGACCCACCACTCTAGAATCATTAGTGGGTAAAGCTTCAGCCTCAGCCCACTTAGAAACATAATCAACGGCTACAAGGATATACTTGTTTCCGTTGGAGGGTGTGAACGGACCCATAAACTCGATTCCCCAAACATCAAAAATCTCAACAGTTAAAGAAACAATTTGGGGCATCTCATTACGGTTAGAGATGTTACCTGATCGCTGGCATGCATCACAACGTTGGGCAAAGACGTCGCAGTCACTAAAAATTGAAGGCCAATAAAAACCTGTTTCGAGTACCTTTCTTGCCGTGCGGTTGCCTCCAAAATGTCCTCCGAACTGTCCTTCATGGCACTTACGCATGATGTCTGCTGCTTCAGTGTAAGAGACACATCTCCGGATCATCCCGTCAAGACTGATGCGGTATAAGAATGGCTCATCCCAGAAGTATGACTTGGCTTCTTTAAAGAGCTTCTTGCGTGCATTGAAATCCAACTCAGGAGGTACAATGCCATGTGAGAGATAGTTAGCCAGAGTTGCATACCAAGGCTCCTCTGAATCGGCGGCATTACTCAGATCTTGAGCGTGAGGGATTGCCCAGGGCTCGATAGCTATGCTGTTAACCTGTTCATATGTTTCAACGCGCAACAGCTCGTCAGGGAAAGAATCATTGATAGGGGTAGTAGACTTACCTGTTTGTGATTCCTCCAGTCGGGAAAGATGATCCGCCGCTAAGTTCTCCGCTCCTTTCTTGTCTTTAATTTCTATGTCAAACTCTTGGAGGAGAAGGATCCAACGGATGAGACGTGGCTTCGAGTCCTGCTTGGCTAATAAATGGCGTAGGGCAGCATGATCTGTGTAGACAATCGTATGTGACAGAACCAGATACTGTCTAAACTTATCAAAGGAGAAAACGATAGCCAGAAGCTCTTTCTCTGTAGTAGTGTAGTTTCTCTGAGCATCATTGAGTGTCTTGCTCGCAAAGTAGATAGGATGAAATCTCTTCTCCTTCCTCTGACCAAGAACCGCGCCCACGGCGAAGTCGCTAGCATCGCACATGATCTCGGATGGAAGATTCCAATCCGGTGCTGTAAGAATCGGTGCGGTGGTGAGTTGAGTCTTCAAGGTTTCAAAGGCTTCAAGACAGGCTTTATCAAAGACGAAAGGAACATCTTTCTCAAGAAGCTTCGTCATTGGAAGAGTGATCTTGGAGAAATCTCTGATGAATCTTCGGTAAAATCCAGCATGACCCAGGAAACTTCGAACCGTCTTAACTGAGGTCGGCGGTGGTAAGCTGGCAATGGTCTCAAGCTTGGCACGATCGACTTCTATACCTGTCTTAGATATTCTATGGCCAAGAACAATACCTTCTGTAACCATGAAGTGACACTTCTCCCAACTAAGTGCCAGGTTGGTCTCCTCACAACAAGCTAGCACCTTATCCAGATTAGCCAGGCACTTAGAAAATGAATCTCCATAGACGGAGAAGTCATCCATGAACACCTCTACCACATTCTCTACCAGGTCCCGAATATAGCAAGCATGCATCTCTGAAAGGTAGCGGGAGCATTACATAAACCAAAAGGAATACGACGATAAGCAAACGTACCAAATGGGCATGTGAAGGTCGTCTTTTCCTGATCATCAAGCTCAATGGGAATCTGGAAGTAACCGGACATCCCGTCTAAGAAGCAGTAGTATTCATGACCAGCTAATCGTTCAAGCATTTGATCAATGAACGGTAGTGGGAAGTGATCTTTCTTGGTGGCATCATTGAGTCATCGATAATCGATGCAGACTCTCCATCCTGTAACTGTTCGGGTGGGAATGAGTTCACCCTTTGGATTAGGGATGACTGTGATTCCTCCTTTCTTTGGAACGATTTGAGTCGGGCTGACCCAAGGACTGTCGGCAATAGGATAGATGATACCGGCATCTAGAAGCTTGAGCACTTCTTTCTTTACAACTTCCTGCATTAGAGGGTTAAGTCGGCGTTGGGGTTGTCTAACTGGTTTGAATTCTTCATCAACAACTATCCGATGTTTGCAGAAGGTTTCAGAGATGCCTTTGATGTCTGCCAACTGCCAGGCAATAGCTCGGACATGCTTCCTGAGTAGTCTGATCAGTTGCTCTTTCTTCTCGGGAGATAGATTCGAACTGATGATGACAGGTAACTGGCAGTCCTTTCCCAGAAATGCGTATTCTAAGTGGTCAGGAAGCTCCTTCAAAGTAAGTTCTGGCGGATTCTCATATGAAGTGGTAATCCGACTCGAAGCTGGCTCAATATGTGTAGGTGCGGTATTAGGTGTGAATGTCGCCTTCTGTTCGTCTAGCTCATCTTGCCATAGGCACTGTTCTGGATCGTCTAACACATTATCAATCCCTGAAAGCAAACACAACTCTAGCGGATCACTAGATAAAGCATTAGTAAGGGAGTTGGCCGCGGCCAACTCTAGGGGATCAACAACATAACATTTATCATCTTGGGCAACAGAATATCTCATGCTATCTTTAATGCAGAATGCAACACTCTCTTGTCCTACGCTTAAAGTTAACAGGCCTTGTTTGTAATTTATATTCACACCAGCAGTTGCTAAGAAAGGTCGACCTAGGATGAGTGTTCCGTCTAACTCACGAGTATCTAAAACAACAAAATCTGCCAGTATAGTAAACGGACCACAGCAAACAGTTACATCTTCTATTATACCTCTAGGTCGTTTGACAGACCTATCAGCTAAGACGAGATGCAGAGTAATCGGTTTTAATTGCCCTAGATTCAGCTTTTCATATAAATAAACAGGCATAACATTAATAGAAGCACCAGAATCAACCAGACTGCGATCAATTTTAATGCCATTAATAATGCACGGTAATGTAAAAGAACCGGGAACAGGACACTTAGCTGGGGGTGGTGGCGGCTGTCGAATGGGAGATGGCACACCTAGAATAGACGCGCATTCATTAGTGAGCGTGATAGAGTACGCCTCCCCGTTCTTCACTTTCTTCACGAGATCCTTAAAGAATTTCGCAAGTGGTGGTATGATTTCCACAGCTTCACTCACTGGTATCTTGATCTCTGCAGTCTTAAGAACATTGTACCACTTCTTGTACTGAGTGTCGTGATCCTTAGCCTTGCTCCTTGCAGCTTTTGGGAAGGGAATCCGAGGAACATATGGCGCCAAAACAGGCTCAGGGGCTGTCCTAGGTGAAGGAAGAGGGGGAGCATATGCTTCTTCTTCCTCTTCTGTGATATCCTCTATTTCTGGCATATCCATGGCTGCACTAGTATCTGGTATTACTTCAGGTTCTGGGGCCTTGGGATCAGTTGTTTGCTTGCCGCTCCTGGTGGTAATAGCTTGAGCGTGTTCGCTCTTTGTACAGGAGTCTGTTTGAAATGCTTCTGGATTAAGGAGAGGATTGCGAGTAAAGAGTTTAGTCATATTACTTATAGCATCCTCTATCCTCTGGCTCTGAGCTCTCTGTCCTTGATTGAGTGCAGCTTGAGCTTTTAGTTGAATGTCGTGGTCATCAAGTCTGCACATAATCTGATCAAACTTCTTCTCATAATCCATGTCTCTACTGTAGTACGGCTTAGCCTGAGACTGGTGTTGTCCTCCAATGAATCCCGGAGGTCTATAATAAGGATCTACTAACCGGTTGCTCTGGTTCCGTGGCACGTAGTTTCTGTAACCGGCATAGCTTTTCTGATTATTAGCGAAGCCCTGATCGATGAAGTTGATCTCTTCTGTAGACCAGACTTCGGTCGTGCCGATGTTGAGGCAACTTCTGCCGTTATGAGCACATGATCCACACCATCCACAGTCAACGAAAAGACGATAGCTGACGGAGAGTCGAGAGGAATACCAGCTGCTTGCAGATGCTTATGAACTTCTGCCCTGATCTGCTCTGCAACATTTATCTGACTCTGGCTCTGACTCTTGGTTCCTTCTATTTGCCTCTCCCAGTTTCTAGATTTTGAAGCACAGTCAGCAAAATGCAGAAGAGCATCCTGAGGAGTGAGAGCGGTGCAATCTCTGCCAGCTAGGGTGTTGACCCAGTTTGCAGATTCTTTGCGCATACCACGAGCAAAGAATTCAGCCAGCTGCCTTTGTTCATACCCATGGTGAGGGCAGTCGAAGAGAAGAGACTGGAATTCATTCCAAGTGTCATACAGGCCTGTATCCTCTCTCTGAGTGAATCTGGAAATGCGGTCTTTATAAGCAGTTGTTCTTGCAGGAGGAAAGTATTCCTCAACAAAATCTTGAGCTAATGCCTCCCAGTCAGTGTAATGACCTGGCGGTTTGCTGCTAAGCCATTGTTTAGCTGCACCTCTAAGAGAAAATGGGAAAGCTCGGAGATATAACACATTCTTGTTGAGATTCCCAGACTTGGAGGTGTCGCAGACAACCAAAAAGTTGGTTATGTGTGTGCAGGGATTATCATCTGGTCTTCCCTCAAATTGTATGTCCCTAGAGATTAGCTCCAAGAGAGGAATCTGAATCTCATAGTCAGGATCATCGTCATTAGTAAGCACGGTGATGGGTGATCGGAGGTTAGATGCGTGCGGCTTGCTATAGTCCGCAACACTCTTAAGAGTAACCATTGTGGTGAAGGAAGATGGAACGGAAGTGATCTGCTTCTGTACCTGCTATGATCTGCACGAGACAAAAACAAACACAACCGGTGTAAAATCAAAGTGTGATGGAAAATGAAAGATGGAAAGGTAGAAGAATAAAAATGCCAACTCTTCTTTCAACGAAATAGAAGAGGGTCCCCGGCAACGGCGCCAATTTGATGAACGAGTCGTTGTGATGCGTTCAACAAATAACTAACAAAGCTAACAAAAGCTAGGGTAGATCGTATTCCAGGGGTTTCCTCTACTTCCTTACTCAAAGGTGTTGACAGTTTTAATTCAAGGTTAAACACGTGGTGCGTGGTGTGAGTTCCACGACTTCTATTCTAAAAGTTGCAAAGATAAATTGAAATGAAATTAAAGTGAAGAAAAAGTAAAGATTGATTGATTGACGAGAAAGATGACAGACATGCTTAGACTTCGAATCCCCCTTAGTTTACCAGAGCAGCGGCAGTCAACGGACCAGTGATTTCTGATTCTAGTTCATTCAGTTCACAGACACCATCATAACTCCTGACCCTTAGGTTTAAGACTGGCGAACGTTCGCTCCATCCGATCTAGCTACCACGAGTAATTAGCTGCCCGGGTACGATTGCCTCTCGCAACGACTTAACTTAACTGGTGCAAATTCTAGTGATTGATGAGTTACTCTAGCAATGGATCAACCCTAATCGGTTCCTACGAAAGGCATGCTCCAATTATAAGGCTGACTGTTCGATTTGGTGTTTTAAAGTAAGGCGAGCGTTTGCTTCTATCCTTATCTTAACAAGAATCTAATCTAGGTGGCCAAAGCAGACAAGAAACATAGAAAAACGAAGAACAAATCAAACATGAAAGATGAAACTGAATGAATTTTGAATCTAATCACCGCCGATCCGTGACCGCTTTAAGCCCTGGGTCACTTAGGGTTCATCTAATCTAAGCTACACAAGTTTAACTACTCATATTCAATACAGAAGAATCGAAGACAGACAAGAAATACATTTCAGATAGGAAGACAGAGAAGAACTGCAAAACCTAATTTCGATGCTTCCTGGCAGCTCCAATCTGCTGGATTTTCAACTCCTAGCACTGGCTCTCCGAGGTGGATGGATGGCGTCACGATCCATTCCTGCTCCTCGAACTCTATCTACTCGCCCTATCTCTCTCTCTGTCGTGGTTGGTGTGTGTGTGTGTTCAGTTGTAAAAAGTGATATATATTTTCATTAGCCGCCGAGTTCTCTATTTATATCAACCCGAGATTTTTCTGATTTCAACTGGGATTTTCGTCGAAAATAGTAGAGGAATTTCGGTGAAAATTTCTTCATACTCGGGCAGTGGATTCCTTCTTACGTTTTCAGCGAAAACCCAAGGGTATTTTCGCCGAAAATACATGAGTAAATGGGGCAGGCATTTTCTTTGACTTGAGTGATTTCTCCGGTTGATTTATGTGTGATTCTTCAGGGTTCCAACGTCTAATACACGTCCTTGGCTACCATATTCGATGGCAAAAACCTATGCTAACATAAAAACACTGGAAAACCATCAAATAGACCCGAAACGGCCAAGGTAACACAAATGGCACGAGATAGGGCAATCGATTGAATACCCGTCATTCTACCCTAAAAACCATGTCTTAAGCAAAGAAATGTCGCTTAAATGAGGCTGATAATCACGTCAAATCGAGTGTCATCAGCTTGTTAATCATAAAGCTTGTTAACACCGTTCTAAGATGATAAATGCTAGAATCTTCCATGTTTTTCACTCCATATTTGATCACCAGTAGGATTAAGTGGCTAAATGGTTAAATCAAGTAATTGAGTTAATCGAATCAATGTTAAGTTCTTTAAAGTGCTGAAAATAAAGCTAGGCAAGCCCGACACCTAAGTGAAGTGTTCGGGTTGAGCACTAGCAAAGGCACAAATACTGTGAGCTAGGCAGGTCCAACACCTAAGTGAAGTGTTTGGTATCGAGCACTAGTATGCAGTAAGTAATTTGAGAAAGTTTGAATCTTGAAAAAAAAAGAGAGAGAAGAATTGATGCTTAAATCAGTCCTAGCTAGAACATGTAACGTACAGATCTAGAAGCGGATGAAGTCGAGTCGATAGCCACATCATTTTTCCTTCCTCCACGTCCACATCATGGCTAGAGCTTAAGGTCGTTTTGATTAGAACGGGTGTTATCGCAGTCGGTTAATTATGATTCAGTTGTTTTGCCAAAAAACGTGCTTTGTTAAAACTACTACTTGAAGTGTGCAGAAAACAGTGGAACAGTCTAAACCAAATTATTAGAATTGAATCTCAATTTAATCTCGTGTCAGTAGTGAATTTGAGTGTGTTCTAATTCAGTTTGCTTGAGGACAAGCAAAAGCTTAAGTGTGGGGTATTTGATGACACTCGAATTGACGTGATTATCAGCCTCATTTGAGCGACATTTCATTGCTTAAGACACGGCTTTTAGGGTAGAATAGTGAATATTTACTCAATCGATCCATCTTATGCCTTTTGTGTTACCTTGGCCCATTTCGGGTCTATTTGATGGTTTTCTAGTGTTTTTATGTTAGCACAGGTTTTTGCCATCGAATGCGGTAGCCACGGACGTGTCTTAGACGTTGGAACCCCGAAGAATCACACATAAATCAACCGGAGAGATCACTCAAGGCAAACGAATTCCTGCCCCATTTACACATATATTTTCGGCGAAAATACCCTTGGGTTTTTACCGAAAATGGAAGAAATCCACTGACCCGATCAAGAGGGAGTTCTCGGCGAAAATACATAAGCATTCTCGGCGAAAACTCTAAGCAGAATCAGCCGGAAGGAAGAGACGAATGAAGCCACATTTAAACAGATACTTTCACCGAAAATATCCTTGGATTTTCGGTGAAAATTCCAGTGGAAAAGCAGCAGTTGTCGGCTAGGTATAAATACAAAACCGAACGGCAACATAAGGGGATCACTTTTTTATCACACAAAAAAAAATGGAGAAAACTTCCAATACTGAGAAAGGGAGAGAACGAGTGGATAGAGTTCGAGGAGCCAGGAACGGATCGTGATGCCATCCATCCATCTCGGAGAGCCAGAGCTAGGAGTTGAAGATCCAGCAGATTGAAGCCGCCAGAAGTCGTCGAAATTAGGTTTTACAGTTCTTCTCTGTCTACCCTACCAGAGATGTATTCTTTGTCTGTCTTCGATTCTTCTGTATTGGATATGAGTAGCTAAACTCGTGTAGCTTAGATTAGATGAACCCTAAGTGACCAAGGGCTTAAAGCGGTCACGGATCGGCGGTGATTAGATTCGAAATTCATTCAGTTTCATCTTTCATGTTTGATTTGTTCTTCGTTCTCTGTGTTTCTTATCTGGTTTGGCCACCTAGATTAGATTCTTGTTAAGCTAAGGATAGAAGCGAACGCTCGCCTTACTTTAGAACATCAAGTTGAACAATTAACCTTATAATTGGAGTGTGCCTTTCGTAGGAACCGATTAGGGTTAATCCATTGCAAGAGTAACTCATTAATCATTAGAATTTGTACCAATTAAGTTAAGTCGTTGCGAGAGGCGACCGTACCCGGGCGGCTAATTAATCGTGGTAGCTAGATCGGATAGAGCGAACATTCGCCAGTCTTAAACCTAAGGGTCAGGAGTTATGGTGGTGTTTGTGAACTGAATGAACTAGAATCAAAAATCGTTGGTCTGTTGACTGTTGTTGCTTTGGTAATCTAAGGGGGATTCGAAGTCTAAGCTTGTCTGTCATCTTTCTAGTCAATCAATCAATCTTCAATCTTTCTTCGCTTTAATTTCATTTCAATTTTTTCTTCGTTTTAGTATAGAAGACGTGGAACTCACACCACGCACAATGTGTTTAACCTTGAATTATTTTGCCAACACCTTTGTGTAAGGAAGTAGAGGAAACCCCTGGAATACGATCTACCCTAGCTTCACAGCTTGGTAGTTATTTGATCGGCCGCTATTCTGCAGCTCATCAGCTAGTGTATGATGTCAATGTTGGTGGCCCACCCCTCGATTGCACAATCCCCTAGGTTTATTGTACTGGTATTGGGGTCATTCCTGACCACTGTTTGTAGGGGTTTATAGCACTTCTAACTATTAACTTGGTCATGTTGTTCCTATGAATAATGGTTTGAGTTACTCACTAGTTACTAGGTCACTGGTTGTTGGATACTGATTATCAGTTCAACAGGTTCTTACTCTTGGGATTCACCATTTATCTTGTCTTTCCTTTCTTCGGTGTTCTTCTGGTTCGACCACTAGGTTGAGGAGTAGGAGCGGGATATGGAGTTGGTTGGTTCGCTAGGGTTATTTTATTGATTTCCATTGTGTACTTTGAGGGATGTTTTAATAAGAAATCTCGTGTATGGCATAAATGTGTAAGTGTTGATATCAGCTTTTTGATGTACTGGTTTCATAGGATTTCCCGGTTTGGCATAGGTTATAGATGTTGTTCATTGTTCATGTGATTATTGATTAATTATTGGTGGTTTAGGAGGATTGTTTGGTTATGTTATAGATAGTAAATGTTTTTATGTTCTGAATTCTTTAAGTGTATGTGATGGGTGAATAAGAGTCAATAACATCGGGTTGAACCATTGGTTCAACTAGAATCTTCTAGGATAAGATGTTACAACAGCCAACGTGCATCAGAGCCTGGTTTTCTTCTGTCCATATAGGTATGATATCTACTCAACTAAGTGATCGAGAACCTCAAAGGGGGGAAAATATTTCATACCCGTTTTGGTACTAGATTTCCATAGTTATGGTATTCGAGAGTCACCTTGGTTTAATGGGCATGCATTGTATTCAGTTTTAAAATGTTTTTTCTAAAGTATTTTAAGGTAAAGTAAGTTTTGAAATGAGTTAAAGGTATTGAGAGGAAGGGATCAAGTAAAAGTCACTCTCTCCAGCTCAAGGAATTATAGGGAAAAGGAGTTGAAGGGATCAAATTTGTTGGACTCTCATCGGTCTTGAGAGAGATGTTTAGTCGCTTCTGGATAGAAATTCTCTTAGTAAGTGAAGCTAAAAGATCAATCAAGTAGGGAATTTTCCTAGTGATGGGGTATCACGCAAGGAGGTTCGAGAACTGATCTGTCCTAGATAGGGGTTCAAAGATAACTAATCTACCTAAGCAGACTTGGTCTTAATCCCAAGGGTATAGATTATGATTACTCAAACCTTGCTAAGTTAACCCAATTACCAGGGTTGTGGTTCCACGAATTAACTAACAACTAACAATCAAAGAAACAAGCAAGGGTTGCAACAGTCTTCACTTAAGTTTGAAAACAAGAAAAAAACAATAAAAAAGATACTTAATACGAATCCCTCTAGCTTATAATAGATGATTAATAAAGTAAGTTTCATGCAATTTAAGATAGATACCAATAGTCTTCGCATTTTTCTAACACTTAGGTCTAAGATCACGCACTCTCGTGTCTGTTAACCTCATTACCAAGCTAAAACCTAGACCGCGCCGTAGCATCGTGTACCTAAAGTAGAGGTGATGCAAAAAATTAAACAAAGAATTGCCTATAGCGATAAAATATTCTAACCGACCATCTTTCGAGTGACACCGTAAAACCTAGCATGCAAGTTTCAACGTTCTAAGGGGAGATAACTTATTGGTCAAGTCAATTATTACACTTAGAGAACTCCTATTATAGGTAGCTAATAAAGTACATGAAGCATAAAGAATGAAACTACACCTCTGACATAAATCCGAACTACATTAACTTAACAAATATAAAAACATCATCTGAATATTCTATAACACATATGGTTCAACTCATCTAAGCAAAAAGAGTTTAGATACACATCGCACTTTTTATTAAAATTGGTCATAATTAATAATTATTTCTTTTAAAAAATTTAAAATTAAAAAATTGGAAGAAAACCTCTTTGAATTTTTTTTAGATCGGGCTATCGAAACATGGATAAACTGGACTCGAGTGTGCAAAACTGACTAAAAAATAACAAAAACCACAAAAATACGTCCAAGAAGCAGTATTTCTTTAATGTCTTTGAGCTATAAGACACCTAAATGTTGTTCGGATACGTCTCTTCACACTAGCATCGAAATCGTTGAAATATGGCTTGGTTGCTCCCTTTGAGATAAGCAATTTTTGACAATCAGTGTGTATGAGCTTCGCGGTGCCATCTGGTTAAACACCGGTGATCTGGAATGGTCCGAATAGGTCTTCCTTGCTAGCTTTGGCATTTTAGGGGTTTGTAGGAGCTGCCTTGATTTTTGGTGTTGGCTTCTTCTAATTATGATCCTTGATATCCGAAGGCCACGTGGGGAAGTCCATGTCTTCATCTTCTTTTTCTTTTCATAACCTTCCACAACTGTAAGTTCATGCTTAAACAAAGGAGTCGTTCTAGTGCCAAAGTTAGAAGTAATGGAGTTAACAAGATTAACAAAAGATTTGCTAGGAGGTAGTGATGATACTTGATTTGACGTGATTATCAGCCTCATTTAAGTGACATTTCTTGGCTTAAAACATGGTTTTAGGGTAGAATAGCGAATATTCACTCATCTGCTCTATCTCGTGCCATTGGTGTTACTCTGGCCTGTTTCAGGTCTATTTGATGGTTTTCTAGTGTTTTCATGATAGCACAGGTTGTTGCCGTCAAATAAAGTAGCCAAGGACGTGTCTAAGGCATTGGAACCTCGAGGAACCGCACCAGAATCGATCCAAGTAGTCAAGCAAGTCAACACAAATCATGTCCCGTTTTACACATAAGTTTTTGGCGAAAAGACATGAGGTTTTCACCGAAAACTCCAGAAGAAATCGGCAGAGCAATACAAGAATAAGTTTTCGGCGAGAAGTCAAGTTTTCGTCCGAAAACTCTAAACAACTAGCTCACAGGAGAATCAGTCAACGGAAGACAGCATTTTACACAGAAGTTTTCGGCGAAAACTCCTGAAGTTTTCACCAAAAAATCCAGGCCAAATCCGGCGCTAATAGGTTAAGTATAAATACTTAACCGGTGGCTCAAAACAAAACACAATTTTTCCATCAAATACTTTTCATAATAGAACTTTTACAAGTTCCAGACCTAAGAAGTTCGAGAGAACAGAGTTGAAGAGTTCGAAGAGCCAGGAAGAGATCGTGACGCCATCTTTCCACCTCGGAGACTCGGAGCTGAGAGTTGAAGATCCTTGAGATTGAAGCTTCACGGATTCGTCAAATTAGGTTTTACAGTTCTTCTCTGTTCTTCCTACCTGAGATGTATTCCTTGTTTGTCTTTAATTCTCTTGTATCTAATATGAGTAGCTAAACTCGTAGAGCTTAGATTAGATGAACCTTAAGTGACCCAGGGCTTTAAAGCGGTCACGGATCGGCGGTGATTAGATTCGAAGTTCAATCAGTTTCTCTTTCCATGGTTGTTTTGTTCGCCATTATTTATGTTTCTCTTCTGGTTGGTCGCCTAGATTAGGTTTATGCAAGCTAGGGTTAGTCGCCAGACAGCTTCCCTGCTTTGGGGCATAAACTTGTCTACCTTGATCACCTAGTTTAGATTCTTGTTAAGCTGAGGATAGAAGCGAACGCTCGCCTCTCTTTAAAACATCAATTCAACCAATTAATCTATTCATTGGAGTGTGCTTTTCGTAGGAACCAGTTAGGGTTAATCCGCTTCAAGAGTAACTCATTAATCACTAGTAATTGCACCAATTAGTCTAGTCGTCGCAAGAAGCGTCCGTACTCGGGCGGCTAATTAATATTGGTAGTTAGATCGGATAGAGCGAACGTTTGCCAGTCTTTAACCTAAGGGTAAGGAGTTATGGTGGTGTCTGAAAATTGATTGAATTAGAATTGAAAACCGCTTGTCTTGTGATTGCTGTTGCCTTGGTGATCTAAGGGGGATTCGAAATCTAAGCTCGTCTGTCGTCTGTCTAAACCAACCAATCATTTTGTCTTTTAATTTGATTTCCAATTCCCTTGCATTTTAGATTAGAAGTCGTGGAACTCATACCACGCACAACTTGTTCAAACCTGAATAAATTGCCAGCATATTTGAGTAGACGATTAGAAGAAGCCCTGTGGAATACGATATGCTTAGCTTCTAGCTTAGTAGTATTTGATCACTGTTCTGCAGCACATCAAATTGGTGCCGTTGCCGGGGATTCTTCTATATTGTTTGAAAGAAGAGTTGGCATTTATTCTTCTACCTTTCCCTCTTTCGTATTTCATCACACTTCGATTATACATCGTTTTGTTTGCTTTTGTTGCTTGTAGGTTGTTTTACAGGTTTATGAACCGCTCGCTCACTCATTCTCAGTTTAAGCCGTGTAGTTCTGCTCCGCCAAAGCGACTGCGAGTTCAGAAGCAAGTCAGAATCATTCCGCCTACACCTCCTACCCCTATTAAGATCGAGGAGTTGAAGGAGAACTCCTCATCTTCGTCCGCTTCATCCACTACTTCAGATTCACCACCACCTTCTCCTTCCGTAATGGCTGCTCAACGCACCATGGCGGATTACAATAAACCGAGTGTGGCTAATGTCCGGTCTAGCATCGCTGTGCCGGACAATGATGACGATCCTGTCTATGAGATCACGATCCCCTTCTTGGAAGCGATCTCTAGGGATGTTCAGTTCGAAGGGAAGCCACAAGAAAACCCATGCACACATTTGACGAACTTCCTAGCCATATGCGAGACGTTCAAGAATGGAACCTCGATGAGAACACATTATGCTTACGAGTCTTCCCATTATCCCTTAGAGGCGCCGCCAAGAGATGGCTCAGTAGGAAACCAACTGGCCACTACACCGACTGGGATAATCTAGCTCAAGACTTCATAGAGGAATACTTTCCTTCTTCAAGAACTACAGCTTATAAGGACGACATTGCCAGATTTGTTCAGAAGGAAGGAGTAAGCTTATATGATGCTTGGAACGAATTCCAAGAACTCCTTCACGATTGCCTTCATCATGGATTCGAGCAGGGACAACTAGCCAAGATCTTTGCCCGAGGGATGAACGAAGGATCAGCTAAATGGGTTAACTCCTTAACTGATGGTGACTACACCGCACTCGCACCAGAAGCTGCTCTTCTTCACTTTGCAAACTGCGCATCTAAGTCCGAAAATTAGGAGAGACAGTTTGGAGCAGCTAAGAGCCAACCAAGCCGTGAAGATCAGATAAAGATTGAAGTACAGAAACACATGAAGAAGATTTTCGGTACAGCAAATAACTGGTCTAAAGAGGAAGTAAATTTTATTGATCAAGGCTTCACCAACAATCAAAGAGGCTACCCCGACTACCGTCAGTTCAGACAACCTCCTCAACAACAAGGAAGCTTCCAAGAGCGTCCTCCTTACAACTTCGGATTCAACCAGAGTTAGAATCAGTACTTGAGCAATAGTTATCAAGATCCCCCTGGATTCACCGGAGGGCAGCAACCTCAGAATTATACATTTGAGAATACTTGGGAGAGCAAAGTGACCAAGAAGATTGACCTGATTATGGCAAGGCTCGACAATCACGAAGAGAGATTCAAAGCTCAAGCTGCTCTTAACCAAGGACAGATCGCTCAGGGTCAGCGAGTGGAGAGCATGGTAAATAAAATTGCTAGCATGCTGGCCAACAATCCTCTTTTCAGTCAGGCACCGTCTCAAATCGACCCCGCCATGAAGAATGAGCATGCTAAGGCCATCACAACCAGGAGCAGTGAGCAGAACAGCTTGGAGAAGAGGAAGGAAGCACCTTCCACTCCCTCTAAGGGAGAATGCTCAGCTATCAACTCTCGATCACCACCCATACCTATCCCAGCTAAGTGCTCCGACCCTGGTTCTTTTACGTTACCTTTAATCATTAATAACATTGAGGTCGAGCGTAGTTTGGTTGATCTAGGTGCATCTATAAATGTTATGCCTATGTGTTTATATAAGAAACTGAACCTAGGTGAACTACAACCTGCTAGCATGCATTTAGTGTTCGCTGACAAATCTCTAAAAAACCTAGAGGAATAATCAAGGATGTAATCACTTGTTGTGGTCCTTTCACGTTCTTCGCTGATTATGTAGTAATGGATACTCAAGGGACATATTCTACTCTTCTCCTAGGCCGACCGTTTATGGCGATAGCCGGCATTAACATTAATGTCCTAAATGGATTGTGAACATTAAGGGTTGGAAAGGATACTGCTACATTCCGACTCAAGGACGGTAGGGCACATTGTTTATCCGTAGAAATTGTGGAGTTGGCCTCGGTCAGCTCCGCTACTAATGTCATTCCAAGTGTTTTCCCCAAGATATCTGTAACAGGTGCTGAACAGGCTGCAAACAAAAGAAGACGACGACCACGGAAAAACTGAAGAAGAAGGAGGAACTGAAAGCCTCCTCTTCTAATTCACCACGAACTAAGGATCCTGGCGAGACGAAGAAGAAAGGGCAAGGAAGACCAAGGAGGTTTGGGGGCCAGTCATTAAACTGCCTTCGACTGAGCCACCAGAGAAGAATGATCCTCTGAAGGACGCTTCTTCAAAAGAACTGTTCGGGACCATTTGAAATTTCTGGTCATCTTCCCGAAGAACGAACCAAGCTAATTCACGCAAACGGGAAGAAGTTCACACTTGCCGGAGGATCCCCAAAGCTGTATTTCATGAACTCCGACTCGAGCCTAAGAGAAATCCTGAGTTGGGATGTCTCTTGATCACCATCCAGGTATCATCCGGCTCAAGGACGTTAAAAGAGAGCGCTTCGTGGGAGGCAACCCACGACTGGAGTCTGTTTTGACTTTTGAGTCAGTCTTTTCATCGTTCGAATCAGGTTCGGGGGAGCCAAAGTGTCAGTTTAATTTCCTTTCGTTTTGATTTGTTTTCTATTACGTTTTTTTAAAAAAAGGGTTTTAAAATAAGTGTTCGGCGAGAATTGAAAGTTCTCGCCGAAAAACTTTGTTCAAATACAAACAGTGGGCGTCTTTTTATTTTTTGCCTGTTTTCTAAAGAAGTTTTCGGCGAAAACTTCAAAGTTTTCACCAAAAACTTGTGTCTATTTTTAAGAATCAGTTTCCTTTTTTCGGTATGATTCCAACGCATACTTGATCGCCCAAATCGGAGCTCTGTAGCTCCGGTTATCCCCGAAACAAGCTTTTCACGTTTTTGGCCAACTTCGTCGCTTTTCGTCCATTTTCTTGAGTCATGTCTTAAAGGTTAGTTGTTGGGTTTTCAATTTCGAATCTTTTGACATGTTGATTGTTTAATTTCAACGAGTTTAAT
This sequence comes from Linum lewisii, assembly GCA_034768395.1. Classification (NCBI taxonomy): domain Eukaryota; kingdom Viridiplantae; phylum Streptophyta; class Magnoliopsida; order Malpighiales; family Linaceae; genus Linum; species Linum lewisii. Next base: position 18,766,678 of record CM068298.1, on the reverse strand, counting down.
TCCAGTCTACCTCATTTTGCGTGCCCGCTGATTCGGTGTGCTTTTTGCTAATCTAATTGAACTTAGACGTTCTAGATTGCCCTATGAGTGTTGTGCCATGGATTTGTGCCGTTTTAAAAAAAAATCATAATTTCCCTTAACCGTCTTTGTTCGACTTTTATTCTGTGTGGATCCGGGACACTTATCCCGGTTTCCTTTTGATCTTTTTGTTGTTTTTGTTTTGTAGGAACTCGAGTAGCTACTCCGCTCCGCTCTGGGCTATCCGTGTTCATCCCCTACATCGACCATCTCATTCCAGGTTCTTCATATCTTTCTACTCTAGTTTACTCCTGTGAGGACACAAAACGGTTCAAGAGTGGAGTAGGATGCTAGAGAACCTTGCATGAACTTGATTGCCCTTAATTGTGTTGTTGTGTGTTCCGTGGTGCCTTTCCAGTTCTCTAGCATTAGAATTGCTCAGTTCTTGATTTTTGATGTTAAGTTGTTATTCAATCTTTCATAATGATGCTTAGACTGCTTAACCTAGAACCTGAGAACCGACGTGTATACTTTGATGCTAAATTGCATGGTCAGAACAGAATTTTTAAAATCACACTTGTAGTTTGTCGCTTTGATTGCATGAAAATGAACGAATCCGACTAGCAAACCAAATGTGAGCTTTTGATCCATTGACATAACCTGCAGTTTTAATTCGTTTTGAGTGGTTTTCTGTTTTCTTGAATGAGTTAGAATTTGCATGAGACCAATTCGAGACCACACGATGGCACGAGTTCTAGAATGATAGGGGCACCTAGATTCAGCTACTAAGCCAGATAGCCTACCTATCCTCTAGGTTTAGACCCTTGAGTTGGCCTTTCTTTCGGTTCGATATACATTACAGCCAATCCCCATTCTTTCATTCCCCGTTGATCCCATGTGGTTGTAGTTCTAGATTAGCCTACCGGAAGTCGGTTTATGGTAACCTGCCTATAGCCATTAAACAGGTGGTCTTAGCTATTATGTCAAGACGTGTAAACCCCTCTAGCAACTAAAAGAAAATCAGCACAAAAGAAAAAGAGAAAGAAAAAAAAAGAAAATTTTGAATAAATAGAAAAAGAGTTCAAAAGTCTTCAAGTCTATAGTTCAGTCAAATAACGTTCTTCTCCCTACATATGGAAGAACGAAGTCAAAAGAAAATGTAAAAGAAATTCAAAAAAAATGTGTAAAGAAAATAAAGTGCTAGGTTGCTTGAGGGTATCATAGGACGAGCGTACACTATTCCATCCGTGTCTGGTTAGACGGTAAGAAGCCATAGGCTAGATTCGAGGGACGTTAGTCAAAAGCTACACCGCACCAAAGCCATCATCATACATTCCCATCATCGATCTCATCATAAACCCTTGTAGTGTAGAATTCGTTATAGTCCTAAGCAGGGAAGTCCTTCTTGACTAGTTACTCGTGTTGTCACAGTGGTGGAGATGTGGTCGAATTGCAAACTTATGACAGAATTCAGTAACAGAAAATGATTTAGAGCAGAAACACGTCCTTGAACACAGAGAGCGAGAGTCCCCCTTGTACTAAATATTATCTGTGTGAGGAGTCTAGTCGGTCAGGTCAAATTCGTGCATGATTGGTTACTACTTCTTGTCGTGTGCAGTTTTTAGTGAGACCAGGTTGTTTGGCTGATCGGTATGCATGTTAGGTTCTTGTTCTAGAAGTAGCTGTCTAATAATTCATTGTGTATGCTTGAACTTCAATTTAATCGATCTTATCATTTGTGAACATGAGCGTTTTCTATTCAGTTTCCTTGAGGACAAGTGAAAGCTTAAGTGTGGGGTATTTGATGACACTCGATTTGACGTGATTATCAGCCTCATTTAAGCGACATTTCTTGGCTTAAGACATGCTTTTTAGGGTAGAATAGCGAATATTCACTCATCTGCTCTATCTCGTGCCATTGGTGTTACTCTGGCCCGTTCCCGGTCTATTTGATGGTTTTCTAGTGTTTTCATGATAGCACAGGTTTTTTTCATCAAATAAAGTAGCCAAGGACGTGTCTAAGGCATTGGAACCTCGAGGAACCGCACCAGAATCGATCCAAGGAGTCAATCAAGTGAACAAAAATCCTGTCCCGTTTTACACATAAGTTTTCGGCGAAAAGACCTGAGGTTTTCGCCGAAAACTCCAGAAGAAATCGGTAGAGCAATACAAGAACAAGTTTTCGACGAGAAGTAAAGTTTTCGCCGAAAACTTTAAACAACTAGCTCACAGGAGAATCAGTCGACGGAAGCCAGCATTTTACACAGAAGTTTTCGGCGAAAACTCCTGAAGTTTTCGCCAAAAAATCCAGGCCAAATCCGGCACTGATAGGTTAAGTATAAATACTTAACCGGCGACTCAAAACAAAACACACTTTTTTCAATCAAATACTTTTCATAATAGAACTTTTACAAGTTCCAGACCTAAGAAGTTCGAGAGAACAGAGTTGAAGAGTTCGAAGAGCCGGGAAGAGATCGTGACGCCATCTTTCCACCTCGGAGACTCGGAGCTAAGAGTTGAAGATCCTTGAGATTGAAGCTTCACGGATTCGTCAAATTAGGTTTTACAGTTCTTCTTGTTCTTCCTACCTGAGATGTATTCCTTGTTTGTCTTTAATTCTCTTGTATCTAATATGAGTAGCTAAACTCGTAGAGCTTAGATTAGATGAACCCTAAGTGACCCAGGGCTTTAAAGCTGTCACGGATAGGCAGTGATTAGATTCAAAGTTCAATCAGTTTCTCTTTGCGTGGTTGTTTTGTTCGTCATTGTTTATGTTTCTCTTCTGGTTGGTCGCCTAGATTAGGTTTATGCAAGCTAGGGTTAGTTGCCAGACAACTTCCCTGCTTTGGAGCATAAACTTGTCTTCCTTGATCACCTAGTTTAGATTCTTGTTAAGCTAAGGATAGAAGCGAACGCTCGCCTCTCTTTAAAACATCAATTCAACCAATTAACCTATTCATTGGAGTGTGCCTTTCGTATGAACCAGTTAGGGTTAATCCGCTTCAAGAGTAACTCATTAATCACTAGTAATTGCACCAGTTAGTCTAGTCATCGCAAGAAGCAACCGTACTACGGACGGCTAATTAATCTTGGTAGTTAGATCGGATAGAGCGAACGTTCGCCAGTCTTTATCCTAAGGGTAAAGAGTTATGGTGGTGTCTGAGAATTGATTGAATTAGAATTGAAAACCGCTTGTCTTGTGATTGCTATTGCCTTGGTGATCTAATGGGGATTCGAAATCTAAGCTTGTCTTTCGTCTGTCTAAACCAACCAATCATTCTGTCTTTTAATTTCATTTCCAATTCCCTTGCATTTTAGATTAGAAGTCGTGGAACTCATACCACAACTTGTTCAAACCTGAATAAATTGCCAGCATATTTGAGTAGACGATTAGAAGAAACCCTGTGGAATACGATCTGCTTAGCTTCTAGCTTAGTAGTATTTGATCACTGTTCTGCAACACATCAGGTAGTTTAGTAGATGCACAACTAGTCATGCTAGAATGATGTTTAGAAATATCAAGAATGATCTCCTTCGATCCCCTCTCAATCTAAGATTCACTCGTCGTTCATGCACATCAATGATGGCACCAGCGATGGAAAGGAACGGTCGACCTAGGGTAAGAGTGTTATTGAAATACTCTTTGATATCTAACACAATAAACTCAACAGGAAAGTAACTATCATGCACCCTAACAAGCACATTTTCTACAAAACCCTTAAAATGCCTAACAAACCTAAATCGGAGGCAACAATTCAGCCAATCCTAGACATTTATATAACATGTATGGAATAACGTTCACACTAGCTCCTAGATCAGCTAAGGCTCTATTAATATGAATATGATTAAATGAGCAAGAGACAGAGAAACTTCCTAGGTCATCGTGTTTTTGACAAACTTTGTTTATCTAGATTGCTGATTAATATTATTCTCCAAGCGTGGCCATGGAGGCTTCTCCTTTATTTCATTTTCCCAATAAGATCTCCTTTAGGAACCTTGCGTAGGTTGGGATCTTGGTGATAGCTTATAGGAATGGCAGTGACACTTCCTGCTTCTACAACAGTTTGTTGAACTTCTTAAACTCTAGAGCTTGATAGTGTTGCTTATTTGCTGATGCATAAGGTGAAATGACTGATGATGGTGGTTTAGAGCTAGTCTTTGCACCCTTTGAAGTCAAATTGCTTCTTCTTTGGCTGATTGAGGGATGGGAGCTGGCTCTGGATTTTGCTTTCCATTCCTTAGAGTGACGACATATGCTTAGTGTTATGGGGCCTTGCTGCTCTTGTTTTTGGGGTTAATATCAGTGTTTCCAAGTAGAGTTCCTAGTGGACTTTAAGATAACTTCTCTATAAAATCTGACATTTATCTTCCATTCGCGGTTGGTTGGCTTGTTGACCCTTTAATAGCACGTTGTGTGCATTGATCTTCTCCTTGAGTTTTTGTGGTCTCTGTGATGAAGGATGATGAAAGGGGGATAGTTTTTGGTCTCTAGATATGGTTTTACAGGTCAAAAAGACTTTTGGGTTCGCCAAAATCATGCTAGGAGAGAGAAAAGACCATCTTTTGAAAGTTGGGGAAACTGCCTCTTTTATAGCCCAACTCCCGTCGCGCGTGATGCTTGCGCGGCGATAGTCCTTGCCGCACGTGGTGCATGCATGACGCCTGACACGGTGACCCACTAGATTTTGCATCATTTGGAAGTGACCTTCGAGGTTTGCAGTGAGGTTTGTCGTGCGGCAGTCGCGCGCGATGCTTGTGCGGCCATCCTAATGTCGCTTTGTTAAAACATTAATTCTTAGAGAATCTGGACACCAAATCGATCGCCAGTTGAACCTATTATTCCATGATAATGTTCTCTATCATGATGTGATGTGAAAACTAACCAAAAGCATCTTGTTAAACGTGAAAATGGACCACAAGGGTCCCAAGTGCTATTTAAGATCAATTAACGGGATTTAATACAAAACCAATCAAAAGAAGACATAAACCACTCAAATTCCCCACAAAGATATCAATTATGGGGAATTAAAGTGAAATATTTCGAGTTATGAAATCACCCCACACTTAAACGTTGTTTATCCTCAAGAAAAACTCAGAACAACAATGCACCTATGCAAGAATGCACACATCAAGAACATCATGAATCATCAACCAATGTACACGGTATCTTACATCTTAGTGAACTAGTGTATTATGCTCGACCACACACTTTTAAACAAACATCTTCCCAGTAGTAGTAGAGGGACTAGTTCTAGTTGAGTTAATGACTAAACGACTTCAGAGATGGCAAGACAATACAACCTCATGTACACTTACTCTAGGACGCACCAGACACTCGCTAGATACGGGATAAAACAGAAAATTCAATTAAGCACTTCTCTTTCTTGACTTTTTCATTAAATTTTTAGTGAACGGTTGTGGATACTACTAGGTATGGAGCAGCCGATGGTTTTTTTAATCCCGCGTTATCCTAAACACCAACGACGATTGGGAGTGGGTTAGAAGAATACTGCCACATTGCGACTTCCCTTTTGGGACTATAGCAATGGGCGGGCTATAGGCATGCCATCTCGTACATTAACCCACAACCGACACTTTCACATTGATTGCACAACTTTCTCAGTTTCATTTGGGAAAAATAACAATTTTTCTTGTCAGGAATCCCTTATCTAGACTGGACATGACATCAAACTAGTGAATTCGACAAACGATTTGACCAAGTCTTCCACAAATCCAAGTCAACCATTCATTAAATCAACTAGAGCAAGTTCCTAGGGATGACTCGAAATATGTCACTCTTAACTCCCCATATTTGATACATAATTTTGTGGCATTTGAGTGTTGATGATGCCTTATAATCGGGTTTATTATCATTAGTCTATGTTTACTAATAATTATATTAAATTTTATTATTGAGGAAATTTTAAAATATACGTAATTATAATTTATAATTGAAATTTTGTTTACTTGTTATTTTATAAAACTTGAAATTATATAATTGTAAAACAATAATTGTGTTCATTACTTTGAGTTGAAAACTAATTATTCATACTTCTAGAACCTTCAAAGAGGTTCTCGCCGAGAACCTCCAAGTTCTCAGCAAGAAGGTTGGTTTTTTGAATTAAAACATGCATCGAGTTTTTTAAAAAATTTTCTGAAGAGATTCTCGCCGAGAACCTCAAGGTTTTCGGAGAAAACTTATGGGTAAATTTCTGAATATACCTCTTTTTAGAACCTTATCTCGAAAAAAATCCCCCCTCCCCACCAACTTCTCACCAAAACAGCCCCCACCGGTTTTTTCTTATCTCTGCCACCGACCCCCACCTCCCAACCACTGGTGCCGCCTCTCCTAGCCGCCGGCAACCACCTCTGCTCAGTCCCCCATCAATTTTCGAGTTTCTGAGGCCTTGAATCACCCAAATCGAAGCTCTCTAGCCCTGGTTTCACCCAAAAACGTTTTTAAAGTTTCAGTGCGTTTCCATCGACTTTTTGGCTCTATGTCTTCAAGGTTAGTTGTTGTGTGTTTTCAAAAAAAAATCTAGGGGTATAGAGCTTGCATCGTTTCGTCGAGTTTCATTTCTGTTGATTTTTTTACTTTCCTGGTTTTGCGTGCCTACTGATTCAGTGTAATTTTTGTGATTCCGATTGAACATGCATTCTCTAGACGATGCTAGGAGTGTTGTGCTATGATTTTGTGTCGGTTGGATATCGTTTACCTAGTCAAATTGCCGTTTATGTTGATTGTATTAAACTTTTGATTACTGAACGGTTGACTTTGAAGTTAGGTGATAAATTAGCAGGGGTAGCTGATGGGATTGAAGTTCAAAATATTTTATTATTAGGATTTTGTGGAATGAGTTGTAGGAAGTGGGCTTGAATATTGGGTCACTTTTAAGGAATAGTTCATAATTCCCGGTCTCCAAATTATAAAATATGAATTTTAAAATTTTAATAAGTAACTTTTTCTAGTTTTTTAATATGGCCAAAATTATGTAAAAATTATTAATTTGAATTTTTTAATTTACAACTAAACACCATTTTAGGTATATTTTGAAATTAATTAATTTGATTATGTAATTTTGATATTATTTGTCTTAAATAGCCTCTTCAGATCCTTGCGGTCCATTTTCATGTTTCTCGAGGTATTTTTATGAGTTTTCAGGTCACGACATGATAAAGCACATTAATATGAAGCCACATGTTCGAACACTGGTCAAATCAAAGTCCAAATGCTCAAAATATAAAAAAACTTAAGGAATTTGGCGTTTCGGACTTAGTGCAAGGTGGAACAAAGATATAAATAGAAAAGAATGATACAATATATGAAGGAGATTCATCTCAAATTGATCTTGGAAAAGACTGAAGCTCCTTGCAGTTGATCAAACATATCATCAATCCTTGATAGAGGGTACTTGTTCTTGACAATAAACTGATTGAGTTGTTCGTAGTCAATGCACATTCTCATGCTCTCATCCTTCTTCTTGACAAAAAGAACTGGTGCTCCCTATGGGGAAACAGTTGGATGAATGAACCCTTGAACCCTCTATCTATGAGCTCTTGCAGAAAACTAATTATATATGCAATGAATTAAGAAAATAAAATGATGTATTGTGGAGGTGAAAAAGTTGTGCAAGCAATGGGAGAGGAGGAGACTAGGGTGGTTGTGCTCGGCACAAGGCAGTAACTGTTGTTCAAATTCTGAGTGAGGTCGGAGGGAAGAGAAAAGAAGGAGGGGCATAGTGCCGAGTAACACTACTCTTGATGCCTTTTGGGTTTCGTTTCAGTCCATTGACAATGTAATTGTAGATGATAAAAAAGTGTCTATCTACTCCATTCAGACACAAATAAATAGTAGAATAACACTCATTATTGTTACACATACACATTACATAACTTGCCAATAACTAGCTACAAAGCTGACAAACAATTAATACATTAAAGACAGTATTATAGCCCCCCTCAACCTCTTCCCATCTGTGCCCAGTGAAAAAGATTTAGGCTCAAAACTAAGGGATTCCTCATTTCCTCCCTTAAAATATTTTGGCGGGTGATTTAAAACAGATAAACTTGTTATATCAAATAGACACGCCAAATAATTGTCAAAAAAAAAAAACATAATCAATTTGAAATTGGTTAATTTTCTTCAAAACCTTGCATCCAAGGGTATTTCAAAAAGAAAAAACCTGGAGAAAAACAACTTGAAACCATTTAGCATCGAAATGAGAAAACGTCCATTATTTGTTCCTTAATCTAGCTGACATTAAGTTGCGCCAACTGTATACTAATAAATACCATAGTCATGTTTAAAACGACAGTTAAAAACAGTTTTTCTGTTTATGAAAATGCTCATGTTAATGCAGTAATATTGAATTATGCTTTGAGTAATAGTAATAATTTAATTTAATCAGTGATCCCAGAGAGAATCAGTATGACCGTAATCCTGCCACTCGGCATCATTCATGGACATTGTCGGATAATCCATCATCCATGTTTTCGGAGAGTCCATGGGCGATTCATTTATGGCCTGAATTTGGCTCGGCGACAGCCTCACTGTCACCGGCCCGACATTTGCTCCAACCGACCCATCTTCACCCGCACTGGAACTCCCACCAACATTGAATGAAGAACTTCCGGGCCAATCAACGGGGCCTACCCGAATAGCACCTTCATGGGCTGCCTTCCTAATGTCGTCGGCGCTAGAACTGGCGGGCTGGGGCAAGCAATGGGCCAGCTCAGGGAAGTTCAGCCTTGCTTCCGCCCCCCTGAAATACCGCGCTGCCACGTCGTACGCCGTAGCTGCCATCTCCGGCGTGTCGAAGCTACCCAGCCAAACTCTCGTTTTGGTGCCGGGCTCACGAATTTCAGACACCCATTTGCCCCATTTACGCTTCCGGACACCTCTGTAGCACGACGGAGTCCCTGAGCCGCCGCCATTGCTCATTTCTTCTTATTCGTTTCAAGTGTAATAACAGTGAGCATGAATGGATGATTTGATTGAATGGTTACAAAGGTTACATTGAGACATATTTATAGATGTCGGGAAGGGAGAGTGCAAAAGTATGAAACGTGGAGGCACCCCCCCCCCCCCCCCCCCAGAGATACTAGCTAGTATGTGGAATGTGAGCTTCCTGGCAGATGCAGAGGTGAATGAGACACAACCTTATAGCTTTTATTAATTTTATTTTAAAATATATAACCAAGGATGAAAGCATGATTGTGATTTCCATTTTCGAATTTCAAGGCTTTGAAATTGGCCTATGAGATTGTGGCAGCTGTTATATGGGATATCTATGTGTGTTTTAGCTGCTTCAACTAACTAAATATTGGAGGCTGAGGAAAACAGAGGATTAGGAAGCAGAGCACAAAAACAAATGGATAAAAATTAGTGGGAGATAGTGACATAATAATTTGTTTAAAATTATATGTTATATATGGAGGTGGAAGAATTGCTATTCATGGACGCGGTTTGCAGTGTCCAAGTGCTGGGTGGAGCTCTGAGGTTGATTTCGGACCCACTCATCCAAAGTATCCAACAACATTCATCTTTCAAGTCCTCACAGTTTCAAAGATTATATCTCTATAGTGTTAGTATTAGTTCAGCAATCATCATCTTTCTCTATTCGTTTGTCGGTTACATTATAGTCCTTCATACGATGCTAACATACTTATAGTTTTAACAGTAATTCCTCTCTTTCCATGTTTATTTGTTTAATCGGTTCTGCTGGTTTACTTTGTTGCATTCCTTTACAATTTCATTTCTCTAAACCTAGTGCTATTTTATTTTTTGTGCATATTTTTCCTTTTTATATTATTCACTTATTCTCCACAAATAACTCCTAAAGGACATCAAGCAATTACTACATCTTAAGTATTCACCCAAAGTGAGTAAATACTAAATCTTAAATATACAATGGAAAGGTCCAACCCTAGGACGGCCAACTTGGTTGAGGATTCACCGATGAAAGATCTTATGGATATTCAAGCGGCTACGATGAAGAAACTCCAATCTCAAGTGGAGAAGATTACAATGGGAGGTTCTAATGCATCAAGTTCTTTATCAAGAGTGACTAAGGCTCTTAGGGGTTGTTTGGATTAGAGATTTGGAAGGAGGTGATTTCAAATACCTAGAGATTTAAAATAGCATGAGAATTGGGGTGTCTTTGTGATTTGAAAAATAGATTGTTTGGTTGAGTGATTTGAGAAATTATTAAGGTAAGATATTCAGAAAATTAAAAATTAAAAATTACATTCACATTTGAAATTACCAAAATATCCTTCATTAAAATTGTGAATAGGTGAATTAGTTGAGAGAAACTAGTAAATTTGCCCCAAATCTCTCTCAAACTCCCCAAATCTCTACTTTTTTTGTGGTGATTTTAAAATCACTCTCAAATCTCTATGGGCCCACCAAAGAGATTTAAAATCTCTCCAATCTCCCTATAATTTTGTAGTCCAAACAAGTGATTTCATTGAAATCTCTAGGGAAGGGATTTTAGCCCCAAATCACCCAAAATCTCCACTCCAAATCTCTAATACAGACAACCCCTTAGTTCTTCATCATCCGAGGTATACCTTTGTGACAAATGTGGAGACCCCCCTCATCTAGAGAGAATATGTTTTCAATTCCAAAGCACCAAGAGTCATATGGGGCCATGTGGTTGGTGTGGCACTTGTGCACACAATCGTGGAGAATGTAAGAGGTTTGGGACTACCTTTCCTCTAAATAGTGAAGAATTTTATTTTATATCTTAAGGCTACCCTTAAAACAAAGCCGACTATGGAGGTTACCGACAACAAGGTCGTTTTGACATGGGATTACAACCAAGATCAAAAGAGGAACTCGAACAATCAAACCCGGGAAGTGGGTCTAGGACTTTGTATCAACCTCCTAGCTTGATAGGTAGAAATCAAAGTCAATGCTTCCAGAACCAAGGATCTTCTAATAGTGAGACAACTTCTAGGGAGATCATGAGCCATTTGGATAAGATGGAATAGAAAACGGACATGCGCTTCGCAAGTCATGAAAAGAAAATGAAAGGGCAATATGATCAAGCTCAAAGGACATAAAATCGATTCAACGAGCTAGTGCGAATGATAAAACAAAGTCAACAACCCTCTTGTTCCCTTCTTATCACAACTAAAACCAACCCCCGGAAGGAGACTTGGAAAGTAGTTACTACAAGGGTGGCAAAGTTAGTAGTGGATCTTCTAAGCATGTGGAACAACAGATGGTGCCGCATGAAATCGTGGTGGATATTATGGAGGAGGACAAGGAAGAGAGACCTTTATCACCTCCTACCTCAAAGGTGGAGGGACCTCCTCCCTATGTACCTAGGATCCCATATCCAAATCGTGGATGAGCACTTCAATTTTTTTTTTTTTTTTGGGATTCTTGAGAAACAACAGGTAAGCATACCATACCAAGTATTTGAAAGACATAATCACCAAGAAAAGACCGATTCAGGAGGCTTCCGTATGTTCACTCGATGAAGATTACTCAACCCTCCTAGGATGCAAGCAACCTATTGAAAAACTAAATGACCCAGGTAGTTTCACTTTGGCTTCCTTCGTAGATTCTTTGGAAATTGGTAGGAGTCTTGTCAACGTTGATTTAGGTGCTAGTGTTAATGTTATGCCATCTTGTGTTTATGAACGATTATACCTAGGACAATTAAACCCTACTGATATGACTATAGTTCTTGCTGAGAAGACTAATAATAGGTATCCTAGAGGCATTATAGAAGATGCTAATGTTAAGGTAGGGTTGTTTGTGATTCTTGTGGACTTTCTTGTTATTGATATTGAGGATGTAACATCGACCTTGATCTTAGGTAGGCATTTTCTAGCTATTGGTGGCGTTATAATACATATTAGGACGGTAAACTCACCCAACGAATAGGGAATGAGAGTGTGACCTTTAGATTGACTAATAGCATGAGAAAGGCTCATATTGTTGAAGAAATTGTAGGTGCAATTGATTTTGTGGAAAAGGTCACGGCGACTTATTTTTCCAATGAGTTTGGTAGTGGTACACATGAATTGTTTCCTCCTTTTTCTACTTCAAATTATGAGTTTTAGGAAATCTTAAAGGTTGCAATCTGTTATAGTTCAAAAAATAAATTGGAAGATGTTTGTGTTGAGTTGGAAGAATTGTTTAGGCTTTCTAGCATTGATTGTGGTCATTCGATTAGTAAAGAGTATTCTACAGGGTTTGAAGTTGAAATGCAGGATAATTTCAAGGAGCTGGACCTACAACTGAAATCGGAACAAGAGGAGAATATACGCTTGGTTGAAGAGATAAAATCTCTTAATGGAACTATCCTTAATATAAAATGGAAGATGAAGGAGGAGGAGAAGATTGTCACTCAGGCAAACTTTTAGGAGGTTCTGAATATCGCATGTAACTATGTCCAAGAAGAGTTTGAAGAGGAAGAGGTACCTAGGGAAGAAGAGCTATATGAATTGTTCTAATGGTGCAATGAGAGAAGTGGCCGAGATGAACATGATGACTAAGATGAGGACGAGGAGTCGCCCATAGTTCCAGTGGAGTTCCCTTGTGAGAAAACCTCTTACGAGGATCCTCGAATTCTAGTACTCAAGGATATACCTACACACATGGAGTACGCATTCTTCAAGGGTGATTCTCAGCTACCCGTTATCATCAACGTAGAGCTCACCCAGGGTAGAAGGTGAGCTTAGTGGAGCTTCTTAGGAGATACAAATAGGCTATTGCCTGGAAGTTGGTAGATATCAATGGTATTTCACCCACCTTCTTCATTCACCAGATCCACATGGAAAAAGATTTTAGGCCAGTGGTGCAACCTCAACATCGGTTAAACCCGATCATGCAAGAAGTAGTTAAGAAGAAGGTAGTCAAATTGCTTGAGTAGATGTTATATCAGAAAACCCATGAGTGATCCCAACATAGGTAGTGCCAAAGAAGGATGACATGACCGTGGTGCCTAATCAGAATGGTGAGTTGATTCCAACAAGAACTATAATGACATGGTGGGTTTGTATTCATTACAAAAAATTGAATGATGCCACTCGTAAGGATCATTTCCCTTACCTTTCATTGACCAAATGTTGGAAAGACTATCCGACCATGAGTATTATTGTTTTTAGACGGCATGTCGGGGTACTTCTAGATTCCAATTTCTTTAGAAGACTAGGACAATACAACTTTAACTTGCTCCCATGGCACTTTCACGTATAGAAGGATGCCATTCGGCTAACGCGCCTACAACATTTCAGATATGCATGCAAGCGATCTTTAGTGAGTTGATTGAGGACGTGGTAGAAGTGTTCATGGATACTTCTCGATCCACAAGGATTCATTCTACCTTTGCTTAGAAAAGGTGTTGAAGAGATGTGAGGAAACTCACCTTGCCTTGTGTTGGGAGAAATAGTTCTAGGTCACAAGATTTCGAAGAAGGGGATCGAGGTTGACAAGGAAAAACATAAAACTATCTCCACGCTTCCTCCCCCTGTTTCAGTAAAAGGGGTTAAGAGCTTTTTAGTACATACATGATTTTACAGAAGGTTCATAGAAGACTTATTTCTTCAAAATCACTCTCCCTATGACTAAGTTTCTTGAGAAGGACGTGGAGTTCAAGTTTGATGATGATTTCCTGAGGGCCTTTGAATTGCTTAAGGAAAAGCTCCCTTCATCGCCAATTCCAGTTGGTCCAAATTGGGATCAACCCTTTGAGCTCATATGTGATGTGAGTGACTTTGCATTGGTGGTTGTTGGTCAACGGTGGGAAGGAAATTTTCATATGATCCTCAAAGGAACTACATGAACACCAAGAATGAGTTGTTTGCTATCGTATATGTGTTGGATAAGTTTAGTCACTACCTCATCCTATCACACACTACCATCTTCACCAACCATGCATCTTTTGAGGTTTCTCATGTCCAAGAAAGATTCAAAGCCAAGGTTGATTAGGTGGATTCTTCTAGTCCAATAATTTGATATCTCCATCCAAGACAAAAAAGGAGCAGAGCTGACCATATGTCTCACTTGGAGGGATATTCCTCGAATGATTCAAGCGGTTTTGAGATACATGATTCGTTTCCTGAAGAGCAGCTTATAAGCACCATTGAGGCATTGAAGGAGACTGCTAATCTGTGGTATGCGAATATGGAGAACTATCTGGTTATTGGGACAAGCCATACTTGTTCATGATTAGTCCGGAACATTTCGCAGAAGAAGAGATGCATGAGAGGTACAAGAGAGATGACTATTTCATAGAAGAAGAGATTGCATGCTGAAAGTAGAAAGTATTATTTGGACGAGGCATTCTTGTTCATGATTGGTCCGGACCAAATCTTTTGGCATTGCGTGACTTGACGGGAGGGATGGGACATCACATGGCATTGTGACACTGGCCCTGCAGGTGGTCATCATGAAGGTTCTCGCACTGGACGAAAGGTCCTCGAAATAGGCTTTTTCTGGCCAACCATCTTTAGTGATTGCGATGGATTTGTCAGAAAATGTGATGCATGTCAAAGAATCGGGGCATTAGTTGTAGAGATGAAATGCCACAAACTGTGTGGGGTATAGACTTTATGGGACTTTTCCTGCCCTCAACTGTAACAAGTACATTCTTGTTGTAATTGACTATTTTTCCAACTTGCCGCATAGGCTCATACCCTACTCACTAACGACTCGAGGTAGGTTGATAGATTTGTCAAGAAGGTATTCACAAGGTTCAGGGCTGATGACACTCGATTTGACGTGATTATCAGCCTCATTTAAGCGACATTTCCTTGCTTAAGACATGGTTTTTAGGGTAGAATGACGAATATTCAATCGATTGCCCTATCTCGTGCCATTTTGTGTTACCTTGGCCCGTTTCGGGTCTATTTGATGGTTTTCTAGTGTTTTATGTTAGCACAAGTTTTTGTCGTCAAATAAAGTAGCCAAGGACGTGTCTAAGGCGTTGGAACCTCGAGGAATTGCACCGGAATTGAACAAAGGAGCCAATCAAGTCAAACCAAAAGTCTGCCAGTTTACACTGACATTTTTGGCGAAAAGAACCCATGGTTTTCGGCAAAAATGCAAGGAAAAATCCACTGATGCTCAGTCAAGGAAGTTTTCGGCGAAAACCCAAAGTTTTCGCCGAGAACCATCAGTCCGAAAATCACAGGAGAGAAGCAACCGGACACCAGCCATTTATGAAGGAATTTTCGCCGAAAATTCCTCAAGATTTTCGGCGAAAATATTAAGCTGATTCGGCGGGTATTAGGGTTAAGTATAAATACTTAACCGGCGGCCCAAATAAGGAAGAGATGATAACATACTTTCATAATCACAATTCCAAGAATTCTTTGAAGTTCTGGAGCGAAGAGTTAGAGTTCGAAGAGCCGGAAAGAGATCGTGACGCCATCCCTTCCACCTCGGAGAATCGGAGCTAGGAGTGCAGTTTACCAAAGATCGAAGTCTGTCAGAGTCGTCTAAATTAGGTTTTTCAGATTCTTTTCTGTTCTTCCTCTGGATGATGAACTCTTTCTTTATCTTTGATTCTTTTGTGATAAACATGAGTAGCTAAACTCGTTAGAGCTTAGACTAGATGAACCCTAAGTGACCCAGGGCTTTAAAGTGGTCACGGATTGGCGGTGATTAGATTCGAAATTCAATCAGTTTCTCTTCATGTTTGATTTGTTCTTCATTGTTCATGTTTCTTGTCTGGATTGATCACCTAGATTAGATTCTTGTTAAGCTAAGGATAGAAGCGAACGCTCGCCTTACTTTAGAACATCAAATTGAACAATTAACCTTATAATTGGAGCGTGCCTTTCGTAGGAACCGGTTAGGGTTAATCCACTGCAAGAGTAACTCATAAATCGTTAGTAATTGCACCAATTAAGTTAAGTCGTTGCGAGAGGCGACCGTTCCCGGCGACTAATTAATCTTGGTAGCTAAAATGGATAGAGCGAACGTTCGCCGGTCTTAAACCTAAGGGTAAGGAGTTATGGTGGTGTCTTAGTAATTGATTGAATGAGAATCGAAATCCGCTGATCTGTTGATTGCCAATGCTCTGGGGAACGAAGGGGGATTCAAAGTCTAAGTTCGTCTGTCATCTTTGTTTTCAACCCTAATTTCCAATCTGCTTTAGTTTAATTTTTAAATATCTCTGCATTTCTTAGAATTGGAAGTCGTGGAACTCACACCACGCACGAAGTGCTTACATTCGAGTATTTTGCTAGTTTTTGGAGTAGTCAATCATAGAAGGCCCGTGGAATACGATCTACCCTAGCTTGTTAGCTTTGTTAGTTATTTGGTTGAATCGTCAACGACAGGTTCACCAAATTGGCGCCGTTGCGGGTCGTATTCGTTTTTTCCCGTTCTCTCTGAAAGGCCCTGCTAAGAGTATAGAGAGACCAGGCAGTTCTGCTCCACCTCTACGATCACAAATTTTGAAGAGAGGCAGATCCAATCCACCCGTCACTCCGATCAAGATCGAGAAACTGAAGGAGAGTTCCTCATCTCCGTCTTCACCGTCATCTTCATCCGCTTCATATACCGCATCACTTTCACCTCCTTCATCTCCTACCATGGACGATCAGTTACCACCACCACCACCACCTGCACAGAAGAGTCTAGCAGACTATAACAAGCCGAGCGCGACTAGCGTTCGATCTGCCATTGCCGTTCCGCGCATTGAAGGAGATCCTGACTATGAGATCAAGATTCCATTCTTGACCATGATCTCTAGGGATCTACAGTTTGAAGGCAGGCCCCTAGACAATCCGTGCACTCATCTTGCGGACTTCCTTGATCTCTGCAGTACTTTCAAGAACGGAAACCTCGACAAAAATACTCTTTGTTTGAGAGCTTTCCCGTTCTCTCTGAAAGGCCCTGCTAAGAGGTGGCTTACTGGCAAACCACCTGGATACTACACTAATTGGGATACTTTGGCTCAAGACTTTGTTGAAGAATACTTCCCACCAGCCAGAACAACTGCCATCAAGGACAGCATTGCCAGATTCTCCCAGAAAGAAGGAGAAAGCTTATATGATACTTGGAATCGATTCCAAGAACTTCTCTACAACTGTCCGCATCATGGATTCGAGCAGAGGCAATTAGCTGAAATCTTTGCTCTAGGACGTCGAGAAGAATCTGCCAAGTGGGTCAATTCTCTAGCTGAAGGAGATTGCACTACACTTACACCTGAAGCTGCTCTTCTTTAATTCGCAAACTGTGCTTCTAAGTCAAGGAACTGGGAACGACAATCTGAAGGATCAAGGAGCAAGCTCGATCTCAAAGCTACTATCAAGGTAGAGGTAGAGAAGCATTTGAAGAAGTCTACCACACCAATCAAACCGCCGGCAGCTTCTGTCTACGTTGGCGATTGCGAGTGGTGTGGAGCTTACGCACATAACG
Source organism: Linum lewisii (assembly GCA_034768395.1). Taxonomy (NCBI): domain Eukaryota; kingdom Viridiplantae; phylum Streptophyta; class Magnoliopsida; order Malpighiales; family Linaceae; genus Linum; species Linum lewisii. Next base: position 18,749,271 of record CM068298.1, on the reverse strand, counting down.
GAGGCCGTTGTCAGAATTTTGGTAAGGCAGAAGTCTGGTCTGCCGAAGAGGTAAATTTCATTCAACAAGGCTTCGTTAATAATCAGAATGGTTATGCTGGCTACCGCAACTACAAGCAGCAAGGGAACTATGAAGACAGACCTCCCTACAATAATGGCGCCAACCATAACCAGAACCAGAAGAACTGCCCAGCTGGTCCAGCTCAGATCAGAAACCTAACCATCCGCCAGCAGGTGTCTACCAGCCACCGCATCAAAATCCGGGCAACTATGGAACTGCACCTGGCAACCGCCAGAATCAATACTTGAATAACACCTATCCAGGGCAGCAACATCAGAGAGAAAACAACGTTAGTGACCTGGACATGAAGCTTAGTCAGATCATAACCAGACTCGATGATCATGACAGTCAATTTAAAGCTCAAGCTCTTCTCAATCAAGAACAGATAGCCGCCAGCCAAAGAATTGAGAAAGCTGTGAACAACATCTCGAGAATGCTAGCATCCGGACGACCATTTGGCCAACTTCCAAGCCAGACAGAGCCGAATCCAAGAAAAGAGCAAGCCAAGATGGTAACCGCTCGAAAAATTTACAAGTTTATCTGCTGATGCTTGTTCTGTTTTGCGCAGGATCGCTGAATCTCAAGAGGAAGAGGAAGAACAGAAACCGGCGCCTAAGGAGGATGAACTTCCTCTTGCACCGTACGTCGTGAAACCTCCTTTTCCAAGAGCACTGCTGCCAAATGCAAGGATCGAGACTGGCATGAAGGGGAACAAAGAAGGATATCCTGACATTCGTAGCAAGAAACCTTCCTCTCCATATCCAGCTAAGTGTTCTGATCCTGGTTCTTTCACTCTACCTCTTGTCATTAATGATGTTGAGATAGAGCGTTGTTTGGTTGATCTTGGTGCATCTGTTAATGTTATGCCTGTGAGTCTATATGAAAAATTGAACCTAGGAGAACTTGAACCGCCTAGTATGCAACTTGTCTTTGCTGATAGATCACTTAAAACCCCTAAGGGAGAGATTAAAGACATTGTTACTAAATGTGGGCCGTTCACGTTCTTAACTAACTTTGTTATCATTGACACTAGTGAGGATGATTCTACCATTCTCATAGGACGACCTTTCATGGCTACTACTGGAATGAATATTAACGTCCCAAATGGTTCTTTAACTTTGAGGGTCGGTAAAGAAATGATAACATTCCTCCTTAAAGACGAAATGAAATATAACCCTAAGAATGAAGAATTCCATTGTTTAGCTGTTGAAACTGTGGAGTTGACTCCAGTCAACTCCGTCACTGATGTCTCTTCTAGTGTGTCTAGATCAGTTGTTACTGTAGACATTAAACAAGTTGTGAAGAAGAAGCCACAAGCTGCGATTCAGAAACCGCAAAAGAAGAAGGAACTGCAAGCCTCTTCTAAACCGCCAAGCAAGGAGTCTGGTAGATCAAGAAGGAAGAATCATAAGAAGAAGCAGACTCAGATGGTCTGGAGACCAGTTGTTCGACCACCGTCTTCCGATCCAGCTGCACCGCCAATTCGTTCCGAGAAACCGGCGCCGGAACAAGTATGGAGGGAGAAGCCAAAAGCATCTCCTAAGGAAATACTGACGATCACCGATCCTGGTGATATCAAGCCAGAGATTAAAGTAAAGAAGGAGACGATCATTCTCGTTCCATCCACTGTCTTCCTTGTGGAAGACGATCCTTTGACAGAACTGTTCGGACCATTCAAGATCACTGGCCACCTTCCCGACGGACGAACCAAGCTCTTACACGCGAACGGGAAGAAATTCATGCGCACCGGAGAAACCCCGAAGCTCTACTTTATGAACTTCGATGCTAGCATTAAGGAGATTCTGAGTTGGGATGTCTCCTAATACCGTCCAGGTATCGTCCAGCTCAAGGACGTTAATAAAACAGCGCTTCGTGGGAGGCAACCCACGGTTGGAGTCCGTTTTTGTTTTGTGTCAACCTTAGTGTTTTAGAGTCAGTTCGGGGGAGCCAAAAGTGTCAGTTCTTTGTGTTTTTATTTTTCGTGTGTATTCAGTGTGTCGTAGTGTCGTTTGCAAGTTGATTGAGGTTGTTCCGATTTTTGGGGATTTAATTGTGATTTTCTGAAGTTTGCCGGATTTGGGAAAATATTTTCAATCGTGCAGTTCAAAATTTTCGACGAAAATGCACCCCTATTTTCGTCGAAATCGCCCTTTGAAATTTCACCGAGTTTTCCAAACATCCCTATTTCATATTTTCGGCGAAAATGTACTATGTTTTCGGCAAAAATTCATTTGAAAACTGGCAGTGATTTTAACTAATATTTTCGGCAAAACTTTCACTTATTTTCGCCGAAAATACAAGGCAAATTTCGGACCTTATCCCTTTAAAAATCTGGTCGACACTTCCTCTCTCTCCCCACTTTCCATTTCCGAAAATTTCAAAACAAAACAAAAACCTCCCCCACTACTGTTTTCGAAACCGCCGACCGCCGCCCTTTTAAAATCGCCGACGCCGCCATTTGCCGCCACCGCCGACCGCCGCCGCTCCCTTCCCCTTCCTTTTCCGATCCCGTTGAGCCCTAGAACGTTCGAATCGGAGCTCTACAGCTCTAGTTCACCCAAACCCTTGTTTTTAGAGTTTTCACCGATTTCTCCCAAACCGTTCGTTTTTAGCATCCATGGCTTCAAGGTAAGTTGTAGAACTTTTCATTACGAATCTTTTGACATATTGATTGCTGAATTTAGTCAGGGTTGACTTTCGGTTGACTATTCGGTTTGCCTCGATTTGCGTGCCGACTGATTTCGTGTGAACTAGGTTAGCTGAACTTGTTGAACTGTTCTAGCATGCTTAGGGAGTTTCGTGCTTAATTTTCGTATCATTTGATCATTGTGTTGCTATGCATACGATTGATTCTTTGTGATGTTGACTTGTGAGAAATGTCGGTTTGACCATGAACTGTTTTTGATCATTTGGCTGCCGTATGTGTTCATTCTCGTTCAGATTATTGTGTTTGCCATCTGAGATCATATTTTACCGTCGTTCTCCGCTTTGTGATAGTCTTGCCATGATTAGGGTTCATTATGCTATAGTGTTGACTTTCTGAATGTCGGTTTGACTCTTTGAACTCTGATTGTGCTTATCCAATTCTGGCTGTTCCTAAGCATGTATTTTATTGTCTATGATTACCGGTTACTCTGCTTTGCTTACCCCCACTCGGTTTCCCTCATTTCTTTGTGAAATTGAGTTTTTCTACTAAGTGTGGGGTAGGGTTTTAAGTTTGACTGATCTGCTTTAGTTCTGGTTTTAAGAACACCACTTATGAGCGCAGGACCATGGCACGACTTGATGCCGCCTCGAGCTGCAGAGCCCCCGCTCCCGTCACACCCGCCGTTCAGGGCCCTCCTCCAGCATTACCTCGCCGGGCTGAGTACCATCGCACTATCGCTCGTCTACCTGACTTCTACTTCGAGTGCTTCCAGAAGATCGAGCATGTTCGGGGAGCTAAGGTACGCCCTCTCTCCATGGAGTCCCTCAGCGAGCACCACGAGGACTACCACCGGAACGTGCATGACGCCCTAGCACCGGCCGGCCTCCTAGAGCTGACCACCATAGCTGCCGACTTCCCAGACATCGCCCTCCAGGAGTTCTGGGCGACCTTTGATCTGGATGAGCACAAGAGGAGGCAAGGCCAGAAGGTTGTTACCTTCTATCTAGGTGGGGTGTACAGGAAGCTCACCTATGATGAGTTTGCTGCTCATCTAGGTATCCCCTACGAGCACTATCATGGACATCACCTCGGCTGGGGCGACGATGATGACGAGGAGGAGTACCATGCACTCTGGAGCCACATGACTGGAGTGCCTGGCGATCGCCTTGGGGAACACAACTCAGTTAAGTCGCTCTCTCATCCTCTCTTTAAATTTATTCATATGGTTTGGCGTAGATCGCTTTTTTATGTTCCAGATAAGGATCGCCACCATATCCTCAAGGAGGAGCTTATGCTTCTCCGAGCCATCCGAGAGAGCTACCCTCTTCACCCCGGATGGGTGCTTGCTCGCATCTTCCGCCAGAAGACCAAGAGGCGGACGCCACCTCGTGCACTCCTGGAAGGTAACTTCATAGGTCAGCTCATCATCTCCTTCGGCATCAGCCATGAATATGGCCCGAACATTCCCCGACACCAAGTTAGGACCGCTGGAGGAGACTTAGCGGTCGAATACGACCTAGAGCTGGACCTCGTCCCCAGGCGGCAGCAGATCCTCCCCTCCAGCATGTAGCCGAGTCGGACGAAGATGATGATGCTGAGCAGCAGCAGCCCCAGCCGTAGCCAAGTTCCATGACTATATACCCTCGCCACATCATCAAGCAGGGTATGCACACCAGTCACCGCCGCACATTCCAGATCCATACCAGGCGTCTGACCATCAGCACCGACCGCACCCCGCGGACATTGGTGAGCTGTATGAGCGACTGCAGGAGTGGCGCATCACCGACAACGCCACTCAAGAGGCGAGATGGACTATTATGCAGCAGCATATGCACCGCTCCGATAGGCGGTATGAGGCACAGCTGGCGTGGCAACGTCAGCTCAGCGAGCAGCTCCACTTTCCACCCCCCGACGCCCCTGACCAGCCATGATCAGGTGGTGTCCTTTTCCTTGTCCTTTCTTTTTATTTATTCTTTTCGGATTTCGATCCACCTTTTTTCTGTGCGGATCCGGGACACTTGTCTCGGTTTCCTTTTTATGTTTCATTTGTTTTTGTTTTGTAGGTAGTAGGGAGATTCCCTTTGCTTCGCTTTGGTAGATCGCCTCCGCTCCGAGGACCCGTGTTCATCCCCTACGCCAATCATCTCGGTCCAGGTTCTTCTACTTCACTCTGAACTCTAGAATTAGTCCTGTGAGGACACAGTCCGATTTAAGTGTGGGGTAGGATGCTAGAGAACCTTGCATGAACTTGATTTCCATTGATTGTGTTTTGTGTGTGCCTCGTGATTCCATTCCAGTCTCTCTAGCATTAGAATGGCTCAGTTCTTGATTTTTGATTTTAAGTTGTTGTTCAAACCTTCATAATGATGCTTAGACTGCTTAACCTAGAACCTGAGAACCAACTTGTATACTTTGACGCTAAATTGCCTGGTCAGAACAGAATTTTTAAGAATCACACTTGTAGTTTGTAGCCTTGATTGCATGAAAATGACCGAATCCGACTAGCAAACCAAATGTGAGCTTTTGATCCATTGCACGTAACTTGCAATTTTAATTCTTTCTGAGTGGTTTTCTGTTTGCTTGAATGAGTTAGAATTTGCATGAGACCTACTTGAGACCACACGATGACACGAGTTCTAGAAGGATAGGGGCACCTAGATTCAGCTACTAAGCCAGATAGCCTACCTAATGATAAAATCCATTAGGTGTAGACCCTTGACCTTGGCTTGTTCTTTCGGTTCGATAATACATTACAGCCATTTCCCATTCTTTCATTTCCCCGTTGATCCCCTGTGGTTGTAGTTCTAGATTGACCTACCGGAAGTCGGTTTGTGGTAACCTGCCTATAGCCATTAAACAGGTGGTCTTAGCTATTATGTCCAGACGTGTAAACCCTCTAGCAACTAAAAGAAAATCGGCACAAAAGAAAAAAATCAAGTAAGAAAAAAAAGAAAAATTCGTAAAAAAGAAGAAGAGAAAAGCAGAAAAAGAGAAAAGTTTCAAGTTTCTAGTTCAATAAAACGTTCTTCTCCCTACAAATGGAAGAACGAAGTCAAAAGAAAAGTTGAAAACAAAAAAAAAATATAGTATTTGAAAAAGAAAATAAGTGCTAGGTTGCTTGAGGGTATCATAGGACGAGCGTTCATTATTCCACCCGTGTTTGGTTAGACGGTAGGAAGCCATAGATTAGATTCGAGGGAAGTTAGTCGAAAGCTACACCGCACAAAGCCATCATGATACATTCCCTTCATCCATCGCATCATAAACCCAAGTAGTGTAGAATTCAATACGGTCCTAGTAGGGAAGTCCTTCTTGACTAGATGCTCGTGTTGTCACAGTGGTTGAAATGTGGTCGAATTGCAAACCTATGACAGAATTCAGTAACAGAAAATGATCGAGAGCATAAACACGTCTTTATACACAGAGAGTGAGAGTTCCTGTTGTACTATATTTATCCTGTGTGAGGAGTCTGGTCGGTTAGGTCAAATTCGTGCATAATTGGTTGCTAATTACTTGTCGTGTGCAGTTTACTAGTGAGACCAGGTTGTTTGGCTGATCTGTATACATGTCAGGTTTCTTGTTCTAGGAATTAGCTGTCCAATAATTCATTGTGTTTGATTGAGCTCCAATTTAATCGATCTTATCATTTATGAACATGAGCGTTTCTATTCAGTTTGCTTGAGGACAAGCAAAAGCTTAAGTGTGGGGTATTTTGATGACACTCGATTTGACGTGATTATCAGCCTCATTTAAGCGACATTTCCTTGCTTAAGACATGGTTTTTAGGGTAGAATGACGAATATTCAATCGATTTGCCCTATCTCGTGCCATTTGTGTTACCTTGGCCTGTTTCGGGTCTATTTGATGGTTTTCTAGTGTTTTTATGTTAGCACATGTTTTCGCCGTCAAATAAAGTAGCCAAGGACGTGTCTAAGGCGTTGGAACCTTGAGGAATTGCACCGAAATTGAACAAAGGAGCCAATCAAGTCAAACCAAAAGTCTGCCCGTTTACACTGACATTTTCGGCGAAAAGAACCCATGGTTTTCGGCGAAAATGCAAGGAAAAATCCACTGATGCTCAGTCAAGGAAGTTTTCGGCGAAAACCCAAAGTTTTCGCCGAGAACCATCAGTCCGAAAATCACAGGAGAGAAGCAGCCGGACACCAGCAATTTATGAAGGAATTTTCGCCGAAAATTCCTCAAGATTTTCGGCGAAAATATTAAGCTGATTCGGCGGGTATTAGGGTTAAGTATAAATACTTAACCGGCGGCCCAAATAAGGAAGAGATGATAACATACTTTCATAATCACAATTCCAAGAATTCTCTGAAGTTCTGGAGCGAAGAGTTAGAGTTCGAAGAGCCGGAAAGAGATCGTGACGCCATCCCTTCCACCTCGGAGAATCGGAGCTAGGAGTGCAGTTTACCGAAGATCGAAGTTTGTCAGAGTCGTCTAAATTAGGTTTTTCAGATTCTTTTCTGTTCTTCCTCTGGATGATGAACTCTTTCTTTATCTTTGATTCTTTTGTGATAAACATGATTAGCTAAACTCGTTAGCGCTTAGACTAGATGAACCCTAAGTGACCCAGGGCTTTAAAGCGGTCACGGATCAGGGGTGATTAGATTCGAAATTCAATCAGTTTCTCTTTCATGTTTGATTTGTTCTTCATTTTTCATGTTTCTTGTCTGGATTGATCACCTAGATTAGATTCTTGTTAAGCTAAGGATAGAAGCGAACGCTCGCCTTACTTTAGCACATCAAATTGAACAATTAACCTTATAATTGGAGCCTGCCTTTCGTAGGAACCAGTTAGGGTTAATCCACAGCAAGAGTAACTCATAAATCGTTAGTAATTGCACCAATTAAGTTAAGTTGTTGCGAAAGGCGACCGTACCTGGGCGACTAATTAATCTTGGTAGCTAGAATGGATAGAGTGAACGTTCGCCGGTCTTAAACCTAAGGGTAAGGAGTTATGGTGGTGTGTTAGTAATTGATTGAATGAGAATCGAAATCCGCTGATCTGTTGATTGCCAATGCTCTGGGGAACGAAGGGGGATTCAAAGTCTAAGTTCGTCTGTCATCTTTGTTTTCAACCCTAATTTCCAATCTACTTTAGTTTAATTTTTAAATTTCTTGCAGTTTTTAGAATTAGAAGTCGTGGAACTCACACCACGCACGAAGTGCTTACATTCGAGTATTTTGCTAGTTTTTGGAGTAGTCAATCATTGAAGGCCTGTGGAATACGATCTACCTAGCTTGTTAGCTTTGTTAGTTATTTGGTTGAATCGTCAATGACAGGTTCACCAAGGGCCCCTAGAGCTATCCTTAGTGATAGGGGTATCCACTTTCAAGGTTATTTTGATCAGGTGAGTCAACGCTTCGGCGTGACACACTGAATGACAACTACCTACCACCCTCAAGCCAACGTCCAGACCGAAGTAACAAATAGGGAGTTTAAGAGTGTCCACGAGAAGATGGTATGCCAAACAGCAAGGATTTTTCTACCAAACTAGACGATGCTCTTTGGACCTATAAGACAGCCTATAAGCCCCCAATAGGAACCTCTCCATATCGTCTTATTTACGGCAAGACTTGCCACTTTTCGGTTGAGCTGGAGCACATGGTCTATTGGGCAATAAAGATTTTGAATCTAGATGATGTAAGTGCATGTAAGGCCACGGTTGATCAGTTTTCAAAGATCGAAGAGTTCCACTTTCATACTTATGAAAGTGCAAGACCGTATAAGGAATAAACCATGAAGCACCACGATGGTAAGATAAAACGGAGGATATTCTTGGTAGGACATCGGGTACTTCTGTACAACACCCGCCTCCATCTTTTTCTAGGAAAGTTGAAGTCACGATGGTCAGGGCCGTTCAAAGTGATTGGTACATTTCCTTATGGAACAATCGTGGATCATATTGGGGGACCAAGGCTTTAATTTGGGCTACTAGACCAAATCTATAGCAGCAGACAAATGTGAATGAAGGGTCAAGATTAGTTTGAAATATATAATGCAAGAAAACATACAAATAAGAAGAAAAAAATTTAACCAAACCACAAAATTAGGGACACAATCCCTTATTCAGATTTCCTAGATATCACGCCATTCACAGCAAAGAAACAAAATCCCTTTTCTTGGATTTCCCCACACCACCAAAAACCCTTTCTGGATTTCTCGTTGCCACCGTAAAACACGCCGACAAAAAAACCACTGCCCTTGATAACCCCTCTCGCCGCCGAAGCCACAAGCCCAAATGCGCCATTCCCCCCCCCCCCCACACCGTCTTTCCCCACCCAGCCCGCCGATTTCCCAACCAAACGCGCAGGTTTTCCAACCATCCCGCCAATTCACCACTGACAACAAATCCCCAAAATGCCTTTTATTCACCGCTAGTAACAACCCCCCACAACGAAGCATTTTCACCGCCGGTAACAACAACCCCTGACGCCTTTTCACCGCCTATTCCACGAGAGATGATTTCTCTCCGCCTTTTCACCGCTGGTTGACGGTAACAACCCCACACGACGCCGCATTGTCACCGCCGAATCCATCCCCACGACGCCACTCTCTCACCACCGCATTCCACCGCCAAGTTATTTTTTAGGGTTAGTATTTGCAGATATCAATCCTTATGTGCTCTATTCTTAGTTATGTTCTATGTTTATTGGTTTTTTGTTTTTGTTTATTCCATCGCCAATGACTGTGTTAATTGTCTCAGTTTCATTAATGGCAAATAGAATTTAGTTCACAGACTTTTCCACGACGGACGGTTTCTCATAGTGTTCTAGTACTTGTCATAGTGTTTTCCACCAATTTTCCACGAGTGATTTTAGCGATGATGCCTGCACTAGGACAACTTCTAGTATTTGGCATAGTGTTCAATCTATTGCAAGACTGTCTTAGTGTAGATATTTGTTCAATCTATTTGGTTTAATGTGTTCAAGCTTTCCAATCCCACCTCTGATTTTGTTGGCAACAGTCTTTTAAGCAAATTGTTCTAGCTAACTCAATGGTTATGTTCAACATCTAGAATCATTCATTACAAAGTATATACTAAAGTAAACAACAAACATATCTTTAAAAAACTTGTTAACTAATTGTTATATGTTCATTATGGTATTGCCTACTTTGATGTTCCAGGTTGGTTGGTGATTTTCAAAACACGATAAATTCCAAGGTGGCAACAACCTTTTACATATTAGATTCTTGACTTCTTAATGAATGTACTAGGACACTTCCGGATTAGATTCTTGACCAATGCATGTACTAGGACAGTCTAGCGTTGATGCCTACAGTAGGGCAGCTACCAGTACTTGCCTTGACACACTTGACTATGTTGAAGTTAACCTTTTAATTTGAACTATGCAGGAATAATGCCAGAAACTTTATACAATAAATGCAGTCTGAATAGAATTGTAGATGTGATGAAAGGTTCTCCAAGCGAGCGGAAAATGAGGAAATTGAGAAGGTTGCGGTTTAGTGGGATTACATCTATCAAAATCACATCAATAGGAAATGAATTCATGCACTGGATATTGGATATATACAATGCTGAGACAAAATCTTTTCATATCGGCCCGAACCAAACTTTGAGGTTGACAGAGGAGGATGTTCAAAATGTATATGGACGTCCTAGAGGGCCAAGAGAGGTTGAAGTTAATGGATGGTAAACCGAATTCCTTATATCTCTAGTTGTGGATTTGGGTTTACATGATGGTAGTAGTGGCACAGAACATGTAAGTTTGAAGGAATTCAGAGAGAAAACTAATAATGGAGCAAGAAGTTCAAAGTGGACTAAATACTTAGTGCTATATGTTATAGGGTCGTTGTTGTGTCCCAATACTTATCCGAGGACACCTCTAAAGTATATAAGCATGTTGAGAATGGAAAATATGAAGGAGTTCAGGCAGTATAATTGGTCCAAAGTCATTTTGATACGGAATGGATGCAATGGAATCGATGAGTTATCTACAAGTAGATTTGCATCTACTAATGGTGAGTACATCACATCACTTTCTACTTTCAATTATTATTACATGGATTTTTTCACATTATGTAGTGAGTTTTATGTATGTTTCAGATTGTGATTTGTCAAAGGTTCAGTCGTTCTCCAAAAGTAATTATGGATGGAGTCCCACTTTGCAGTATATGGGGGAATGTCGAAACTCAAAATGAATGGAAATCTTTGCAATCACTTGGAGGAGGGGCACTATTCGAAAAGTCTGCATTGATGTCGTTACTTCATCCAAGAAGCATGGTAAACTTAAATGATCTTGATGCACGAAATGTAAGTAAATGAATTGCACTATTGAAACTTTCCTGGTTAATAACATGGTTTACTTTAACTTATTAATTCATCGTTAACATTATCTTCTACAGACAAGATTGTTGGAAAGTTGGTACGAGGCAACAATTTGAATTTCTCTGAGAAGTCTTGAAGTAGTGCGTTCTTACATGGAGTCACAAATAGTCCTTGAGGATGAAGAATATGTGGTAATTCATCTTCCACTCTATCTACTTTTTTCCATGAGTTTCTCATTCGTAATTAATGAACGGTAGCTTGTTGTTTGTCTAGGTGAGTGACAACGAAAATACATTACCACATGCTGATGTTGAAATGGTAAGTCATTTAGTTAGTTTGCTTGAAACTAAATCACAATAAGTTGTTTTTGACTTGTATATGTTTGTTGTTTATAATTTGTTAGGGTGAGGGGGGAGGTGATAGCGTTCCTTTAGGAACGCAACTACCTTCATTTGACTTGGGTGTCGATAAAGATTTTGGTCGGACTGCAATTTCAGATGAAAAGGCGAATGATATGTGTACTATGAATGATGTACAGGTTGGTATTGCTACCTCATTATGATAGTACTAATGCACTTGATCTAATATGATACTGAATGTCTTAGTAAACTCGACTAGCCATTGAAAATTTTAATGTGTTGCATGTCCTAGTACACTCGACTAGGATAGTACCAATGCACTTAAATATGTACTTTTAAATGGTATTGCATGTGATTCTACTGCTGCTGTTTTTGTTTGTTTGGTGGGGGAGAAGAAATTTGGATGGTTTCTGTGTGTTGCTAGTAGGACTCTCTACTCAACTCATGTGCTTGTACTAGTACACTATATGTTGCAAGTTTTTCTACTCATTAGACTTAGATCTATGAACGCTTACATATTGCTACCTCATTATCATAGTACTAATGCACTTGATCTAATATGATATTGAATGTCTTAGTAAACTTGACTTGTCATTAAAACTTTTAAATGTGTTGCATGTCATAGTACACTCGACTTGCATGTCATGTTGACAACTTTGTATTGTGTTGCATGTCCTAGTACACTCTACTTGCATTACTCATCTTTTACTACCTCGAACAGTCACATTGTGAGTTATGCTTAGTTTCTTACATGTCAAATCGCTATGTGTATTAATATCCAGCTTCATCGTGTGTTCGAGACTTTATATGTTCTCTGTATTTGTACTTATTTATGTATTCTATAAATCAAGATGCAGGAAGAAGAAGAAGAAATGATTTATGAAGAAACACTAGCAACTTATGTGAAGTGGGTGAAAGGATTGGCTGCACCAGATGTGTCTAAGCGAATAGTTATGGCATTCTAAGAAGTCTTCCATGCTTCTCTCCCAATCCAAGTACTCGCCGGCATCAGTCTTGCCAGCAAACTTGGGGATTGTGAGCTTGAGATTGCTCACATCATCATCAATCTCTTGGACTATCCTTCTAGCCCTCCGGTTGAGATCTCCATGGGGTTCTTCTTCATAATCTTCTCGGCCGTCTCTTCTCTCAAGCATTGCTAGGGCTTCTTGAATTCCCGTCATGAGACCACCAAGATTACGGGTCTGGCCCTCCAAATTCTCCATTCTCTTGTCTGCCATGGTTGGTTATAAGCAAGCAGAAGCTATTTTCTATCCCCTCTTCTTAAAATCACTCATACAACGAAAGGAAACAAAGTTGGCAAGGGTGGTCTTGCTTTCTTTTCTTTTTCTTAGCCTTTTGATCTTTTTCTTGATGGCTTTTGATGGCCACCGATTTTCATTGCCTTACAATGAATTGAAATAGAAGGGGATTTTTTCGAAGCTAATTTTTGAAACGCAAGAAAAGTAAAGGATATGGATCCAAGAGTGAACCTAGAAACTGGGATAGGGGTTGCCCTAATGTTGAACCGAAGCTCTGATACCAACTGATGTGAACCACTGCAACCGTGGGAAGATAACTATTAAACACCACAAGCTGATGCTCCTAGCAACGAGAAGAACCTATGGAACCGGGGCTGATTAGGACTTTGACCCACTAGCTATAAAGAGCTAGGAACCAGAAGTATCAAGTCGAGGGCGCCACGCCAAGAGATGGATGCTCTTGATGATAAGCCAAACCTTTAGTAATGCATCAAGAAATTATTCGAAGGGGTTTAGAACAAAGTTCTGAAAGGGGGTTTATATTTCATAAAAGTTGTGAGTACAAGGGGTGGCTGGCGGCCTTATTATATAGGGAGGGAACAAGCTCTCCTCCCTATTAGCTAATTCCTAAACTATGAATAAAATAATCTAGGTACTAATTAGGACATTTAAAATGGCTTAACAATCCAACCTAAAAAGGAAAAACTAGAAAAGAAAGATAATAGTGCCTTGAAATGCAAGCAAAAGACTAAATAGGCAAAAACCGACAATCCGAGCAAAAACCCTAATCCGGGCAGCATCCGTGGCGGTCGGGCAAGTCTTGGGCTGGCTGGGCAGGGATTCTGACTTGGATTAGGCCTCCTTCTCGTGTCCTAGTCCTAGAAGGACTTAGGCCCGTGGTCTTCTGGACGTGGCAGCAAGTATTCCTGGCCCGGAGGGGAATCCTTAGCTCCGTAGGATTGCATGTATAGACCTGGATCATGTATGAGCACTTCCCTACGTGGCTCATCCTTCATTTCTCCTCCAAATGCAACGCCATTTGTTGGAGCGTGTTACTGAGGCCTTAAGCTATCCAGGGCAACTGGAATTTCCCAAAAGGCCCGAGCCATTTGGTGGCTCGACCCTAAGTGCTCCTCTGTGGCGCCTAGCGCCGGGCCCGACGCTCGGGGCTGGCTCATGACTCGGCCTTCTCCATTTCTGGTCAAGCCTTTTGCGTTCTTCTTCGGCCAAGTCTTCAGGAATGTCCTTATAGGGTCTTCAAGGGCTGGTGCTGGTACAAGGCTCATGGCATTTGGCCTAGGGCCTAGTGCTTGCATTTGGCCAAGTATGAGGCTCATACCGGGGCATGTCTTCAGGCACCAGCCTTTTTTGGCCAGGTATCCTCTGTCCTTCGCGCCTATACTCCAGGAATTCCTCTAGAGGATCCCAGGAGTGGTCATTGCCTCCAAGGCTCATGAGGATTAGTCCAGGGCCTATTAAGGCCCTTAGGCTCGACACTCGGTCCGGCTCAGGGCTCGGATCGGGTGCTTTGACCAGCATCGATGCTAGGGGTGGCCTGACTGACATCCTAGCTTGCTTGGCAGTTGGTGGGGGCATGAGTCTGTATTTTGTCACGTACCTAGGCCTCATGATGTGTTAGAGAGCTTTCATTTGCCTTACATGCTTCTTGTATGGCCCTAGGGTTCTTTCTTTGACGGGGGACCCTGGTGGGGTGTAGGAGTACCTGTTGGCATTGGGGCAGCTGTGGGGAATCACATCCAGTAATAATGAGGGATAAGTGTGTAAGTGGAACGTATGGGAGACATAGAAGTACTGTAGTGATGTGACTATATTTCGTGTGTTTTAAGCCCTCGATTAGCCTAAGGATCTCCCTTGTTTGATCCCATTTTGCCATGATTAATATGCTTTTATTGAAGTTTTATGCAAAGTGCTCTTTTGTTGTCCAAGTGCCACTTTGAGGCCAATTCCGTGTCTATTGGAGTTGTTTTCTTTGCATTTTCAGGATTTGGCCTTTAAGTACTGGTGACAAGGAGCATGTAGGATCAAACGGGAGGTCAATCGGAGCTAGGACGTAGGAGATATGACTGTTGCAAAATCGAGAAAAGTGCATAGCTTTATACTGAAGTTTTCGGCGAGAACCTCATAGTTCTCGCCGAGAAGTTGTCGCCGTTTGCAAACAGTAGAAATCCGGATTTTTGGAGCTGATTTTTGAAGAAGTTTTCGGCGAAAACTTTCTGAGTTTTCGCCGAAAAACTATGAAGGAATTCAATGCTGGCTCGGTGATTTTCAAAGGAATTTTCGGCGAAAACAGTAGGAGTTTTTGCCGAAAATTCCAGGTCTTTTCAGCAGCATATTTAAAGAGGAAGCGGTCGAAAATTGAAAGGGGTCATTATTATTACACACATTTGACAGCTTCTCTCTCTCTCAATTCTCATAATCGGCGACCAGCCTGCTCTCTCACCCGATCATCCCCCTCCTCCTTTGTTGATCAACTTGAAGATCAAGGAGCGAAGTGAAGTCCTCCATACCTTGGATTGAAGCTTGAAGAGCCAAGTTGCAAGATCCTCCATGGAAACAAGGATGATCTCCTCTACTCAACTTCAGGTTCCTTCCATGGTTATGCTAGGCTAAGCTTAGGTTTAGTTTAGTGGGGGTGGATCAAGCTAGGATAGGTGATTGATTGTATGGATTGAGTTTCTCATAGCCATTTGTGTAAGATGATGATCCTAGACCTTGTGCTTGTTGTCCGTGAGAGCTTGACTTGTTCTTTTGGTACATTGTTTATGTCTTTCAATACATGAGAATGATTGTTTGATGTTGATCAAAGGTTGTAGGATTGTAATTGAATGATTTGAGAGATTGGATTATGCAATTGCAACCATTTTAAGCTTGTTTTCCTTGGTGACATTTTGTCGAACACTTGGTGTGCATTTGGTTTTTAGTCATTTGAAGACTGGAAGGCCTTTTTGATTGCTAGACTAGTGTTTTATAATTGACATGAGAGTGTCTTGCATCATTTACCTTGTGCTAGATGAATGTTAGCATAGAGATCAAGTGTTGAGCATTTCCTTGAGCTAGTTAAAGCACTCCATTCCCTTTGTTCACATAGGGAAAGCATGGAGCATTTGGTCTAGGAGTAGAGAGTCAATTGTGCGAGAGTTCGTTGATTCTACTTGAGTGAATTGCATGGTCATCCGTTTATACATCGTTGCTTGAGATTCAATCCAGCTTTCATGATCCTTGAGCTTGAAGAAACCCTTGCTAAGCTAGCCTACTTCTCTCTTGTTTGATCCTCAATTTGTTTCGCTTAGTTTTGCCTTGTTCATTTATGCTTTTGACTTGTTCTTGTTTTAAACCAAATCTCAATTTAAATGTTTAGACCGTTCATGAACCGTGTGAGTATTAGCTTATGAGAGGACCTCGTGGAATACGACCTTGAATGTTGTGAGTTCAATCTTGCACATCAAGTTTTTGGCGCCGTTGTCGGGGACCCTCTCATTCCTAAGAAATCAATTATTGGTGAACCGATCTTTACACTTCCTTCCATTTTCCTTTTTGCTTCCTTGTTGCTTTTAGTTTACTTTGTTATCCCGCATCGTTGTATTACTCGGGTGTGTTGGTTGTGCTTGTTTGCAGGAGATTTGTGTTAGTGCATGAGGCGTTCAGCTCATCTTCAAGCACGAATCCAAGGACTAGAACAAGTGATCGAGCTACCAACTACTCCCCTACCTCCTACAGTTGAAGAAGAAGAAGTTGATCGCATCTCACACCACACTATGTCTCATCACGAGGACGAAGATAACCATTCGGAACATTCACATCACACCAATGAAGACGATCAATCGCAAAGGGGTGCGAGGCGCACACTAGCTGATTATGCTCGCCCAACCCTCGAAGGGGCAGCCTCGAGCATCGTGCGAAGACTGGTGAATGCAAGAAATTTCGAGCTAAAGCCAAATATGATTCAGATGGTACAGAACGGAGTGGTGTTCAACGGTATAGATGGAGAGTGCCCGTCTAGACACTTGAAGGACTTTCTAGAGATATGCGATATGGTGAAGAACGATCAGGTTCATCCAGATTGTGTGCGACTCCGACTCTTTCCTTTCTCCCTCAAAGGTAGAGCCAAGTCTTGGTTGGAGAACCAACCTAGTAGAACATTCACTACATGGGAGGGACTAGCCGAAGCTTTCCTCGAAGAGTTCTTTCCTCCTTATATGACGGATGCAATCTGAGATCGTATCAACCACTTCACACAACACAAGGGAGAGCTCTTCCATGAAACTTGGAATAGGTTCCAAGCCCTTCTTCGGTCTTGTCCTCATCACAACTTCGCCGAATGGAGCTTGGCGGATATCTTTGCTAGGTCCCTTGATTTTGAGAATACAAGGATGATCAACCAAGCCGTCGGAGGTGATTTAAGGATGCTCACTCCCGAAGATGCTCTAGAACTCTTCGCGGAGATGGCCAACAAGACAAGGAGTTGGTCTCGACAACAACCTCCTAAGTCTAAGTATGGAAGTGACATGCACTACGATTCTCGTTCCGTAAGGACTCGTCTAGCTATGGGAAGAAGCCTAAATTACCGGGACATCGTGATGAAGATGACCACATGATTGCTCTCCTCATGTCCAAGATTGATGCCATGGCCTCTCAAGTAAGCAATCTTAGTATGCCTAAGCAACCTCATAAGGTTTCATCATCTCATTTGGGTAATCCACCGGTTGCTTCGGTGTATTGTTGTGAATGTTGTGGAGGCCAAGGCCATGATGTCAATGCTTGCCCCTCCGCCACTTCCGAGCTTAACCAAGGCGACCCCAATGAGCACTACAAAAAAAGACGATTTAACAGCGGCATAATTAGCGTTTAACGGCGGTCATGGCCGCTGTTAAAATAGTTTAACGGCGGCCATAAGCCGCTGCTAAACTGGCCAATGCCAAGCCAGTTTAACAACGGCCGGAAAAGGCCGCGGTTAAACGTAAAAATTTAACAGCGGCCAGCGGCCGCTGTTAAATAGAAACAATTTAACAACGGCCACTGGCCGCTGTTAAATTTTAACGGTTTAACAGCGGGTTCTAGCCGCTGTTAAACTTTTTTTTATGGACAGAAAATTATGTCCAGCTATATATATTTTTTCTTCATTTACATTTTTTAATCCACTCATTTCTACATTTGACGAACATTGAGAATTTAGAATTGAGAACAATTTTAAACAAAAGAAACAACTTCTTCATTGCACACAACTAGACGTCATTGTCTAATACCTAACACATTGTTCAAAGTTAATAAATACATTATACCCTAACACTGTTATACCTAATTGTCACCAATTTGATCTTCATCATCCAAACGTACGACATCATCGGTAGCAGGGGGTAGGAGTGCTTCCACTGCATCCTCCTTGACTTGCAAACATTCTTCGCATTTCCTCCAAGTCCGGAGATAAGCCAATAGATTTGTCCAAGTGCTCCAGGACCTTCGCGCCAAATGTCGCCCAACTGGGAAAGGTTGGGTTGGATGATTCCTGGGACCCACAAGAAGAAGAGGACCCGCGATACACCTGCAACAAACAATTCGATACGAATTCAGGAAAAAAACACCATGACCTATTCGTATCTAATACTAATCTCATACTCTTCAACCTGTAAAATGAAATAAACACTACTTACTAATTCACAAACTTTGAGAAACTAACATACTTACTAATTCACAAGTACACAAACTAACTTATTATCTAATCCATATCTTCACAAACCAACTCCTAACAAACTACCAAGTTCACGTTACACACAAATTAATTAATCATCCAACCAATTCATATCAATATTAACTATTACTCACCCGTTTCACCTTCGCCCCAAAGCCAAGATGACGTACTCGTCCTGATTTTTCCTTCTTCTCGCGTGCTCGATACGCCCTCGACACAGCATCATTTCGGCTAGTCCCCGAGTCAGTGGTAGGATCAGCCTGGAAGCCTCTAACAGAATCCTGCATTCAGTTTCATACATGTATCAGTAAATAACAATAACTTACATAATTAAGTTGAATGCATGGTAATAAACTACAACACGTACAACAAACGCTGCTGTGGCAGGGTTAGCAGAGCGTCCGGGTTCTTTCTCATACATCTAACAAAGAGTTCAGTTCTACTAACTTCCCTCCCCTTCTCTTTTTCCTACAAAACAAAGAAACGGTGTTTTGTAAAGACTTAATTGCAAACAAAAACACTTAAAATTCTATAGATGAGTTGGTTTACTTACCATTACTTCACGCTCCACATTGAATGGCCTTGATCCCTTCATATGATAGATGTTTTGATTTGCTCGGTTAGCTTTGTTCCTTGCACATGCTAGCTGTAAACAAAATGTAAACAAAAGATGTCAATAAACATGCATTTTGATTAGTGAGATGTAAAGTATGTATTATTGATCATTGTCCTTACCAAGGTTTCAGTATGTATTATCTTCGCCTTCTCCACCCAACGTCGACCACTATTAAATTCTACATTGAATTAAAAAAAAATAATGTGAGAGTATTAAATAATAGTTACAATCCTAAATGCCTAATTTTTTTTTAATCTTATTGAAACTCACCAATCATATGGAGTTTGTAATCCTCCGGTGGGGGCTTCTTTGGGCGACGATTTTCATCACCGCCATCTCCACCTGCGCCACCACCCATCACACCAGCTCCACCAGTCATCACATCTGCCATCTGTCATCACACCAACAAAATTACACAAGTTGGAAATAAAAACCTCAACATTAACTCTCAATAAAAACCTCAACATTAACTCTCAACAATCAACCTGCTAACACACAAGTAATCTAACTCACAGATAGAACAAACTCAACATTCCCTTCGAACATCCACCTGCAAAAACTCGTGCCAGAAACACCAAACCCAAGTCATGAAGCAGAGCACAATCAATTTAAACCCAACCCAACAACAAACACTGTCAAACTAAACCTGAATTAGAGCCTGAATTTCTGTAGTCAACCAACACTGAAGCCATTGATTTGGCTGGAGGTACTAATTCAATCATGAACCAAAACACAGAATCATAAACAACACTCAAATCAACATGAACTAATACTGCAATGAAAGAAAACGAATCCCATATAAGCTAATTGAAAGCAGCTAATTGGAAGTAGTAAACGAAGCAAACCCCGGGGCATTCAAAGTAGTAGTAGTCAATTGAACCCTAGTAAGCTAATCTATATCTCCCTAATAAGCTGAAATACCGTCTGAAAATTGGAAAGAACTCACAACCTAACATCTAAACACTACTAGCCGATGATGTAACAAAATCCCCAATTTCTGAAATTAGGGTTTACCTTAGCTTCTGTTGCAGGGGAGAGGGAAAGGGCTGGTGTGGGCGTGAATAGGGGGCGACGGCGCGGCGACGGGCTGGTGGTGGCGACGCCTAGAGGTGGCGTGCGGCTTCGTGTGGCAGCGGCGGACAGACAAGAGAAGAAGAAAAAGAGATGCAGCTGATGTCTCGCGGAATGAGGAAGAAGAAGCTGATACTGGAATTTATACCAAACGTTTAACAGCAGCCACTAAGCCGCTGTTAAATTAGTAAATTTAACAGCGGCCACATGGCCGCTGTTAAATTAGTTAATTTAACAGCGGACACTTGGCCGCTGTTAATTGTCCGCTTTAAGTATATTTTAACAGCGGCCAGAACGTGGCCGCTGTTAAACATCTGACGCTAAATAGCTAGTTTCTTGTAGTGGAGGAAGTAAGGTTTGTGCAAGGCCAAGGATTCTATGGAAACTTCAACCCTCAAGGGAATTATCAAGGAGGTAACTATAACCGCCCTTGGAACCAGAAAGTGGTTACAACAAGCCTAACCAAGGGTACCAAGGCCAAGGGAATCAAGGTGGTGGTTATAACAAGGGTACAACCAAGGTAATCAAGGAGGATTCCAAGGTTATAGAGGTTACAATCAAGGCAACCAATGGACTCAAGGAGGTAACCAAAGCCAAGGTAACTATTGGAATCAAGGGGGGAACCAAGGAGGAAGTCAATGGAACCAAAGTGGCAATCAAAATCAAGGTAACCAAGGTAGTGAGCGAGGTCCTAACCCACCGGGAATGTACAACCATAGAGGTGATGGTCCACCCGGATTCGACAAACCTCCTCAAAACAAAGAGGGTGGTTCTTCAATCTCTCAAGAAGACACCAATGCGGCAATGATTCAACTTATTAAAAATCAACAAGCTTCAATTGCAAATTTGGAAAATCAAATGGGTCATATTTCCAAGGCACTCTCGGAATGACCCTCGGGCACTTTGCCTTCTAATACCGAGGTCAACCTCAAAGGTCCGGAGCATTGCAAGGTAGTGACCTTGAGAGGTGGAAGACCCTTGCAAGATGCAACCTCTTCCCCAATTGACTCCCAAAAGGTACAAGCTCCTAGTCTAATGGTTGATGATGATGATATTAAAGATCCTTCGGATGAAGTTGAGGTTGACGTCGAACCTCCTACGGGTAATGCGAGCACTAAGGTTGCCAAGGAACCTAGTAAGGCTACATCGAGTACACCACCGGTCTCTCCTCCCGCACCGGTTGTACCTCCATACAAGCCTAAGCTTCCATACCCATCTCGATTAAAGAAGGATGGCCTTGAGAAGGTTTTCAAGAAGTTTGTGGAGCGGCTTAGTCAAATGCAATTCTCTCTTTCGTTTCCTGAAGCAATGACTATGATGCCTCAATATGCTAAGTTCATGAAGGAACTCTACACCAACAAGAGGAAGTTACCGGAGACATCTCTAGTCCACCTCAATGAGGAATGCTCCGCCGTTCTCTTCAAGAGTCCACCGGAAAAGCTCAAGGATCCGGGTACTTTTACTATCCCTTGTGCTATTGGTAATATTTCTCTTGCTAATGGTCTTGCGGACCTAGGTGCTAGTATCAATTTCATGCCTTATTGCATATTTGAGAAGCTAGGGTTGTCTAATCTTCGTCCTACTCGTATGTACATTCAACTTGCGGACAAGTCGACCAAGAGTCCTAGGGGATTGTTAAGTAGGTCCTTTTGTTTTCCTAGTTGACTTTGCGGTCATAGATACCGATGATGTGGATATCTCATTGATATTTGGTAGACCATTTCTAGCTACTTCTCGTGCTTTAATTGATGTGCATAATGGGAAATTGACATTAAGAGTAGGACAAGAGAGTGTCACATTTTGCATAGCCGATGGCATAAAGTTTGCTCACGCACAAGATGATTTAGAGTACTCTTGCGATACTATTGCTTTGGCTAGTGTGTGTAATATTTCTAACTTCGTGTGTCGAGATTCTTTGGATGTTTGCCTTAGAATGAATGTGCAGGAACATTTAGATACCCCGGAGTTAAAAGCTCAAGTGGCTTACCTTGATGAAGGGAGAGACAAGTTGGAGAGTGAAACGGTTTTTGTTGCTCTGCCGAAAGTGGAAAGGGTGAAGACCTCCTATGAAGAACCACCTACTCTAGAGCTCAAGCCTCTTCCCACACATTTGGAGTATGCTTTTCTCATGCCAAATTCTAAGCTACCGGTCATCATCAATTCTAAGCTTCTACCCGAGCAAAAGGACCACCTAGTAGAGCTCCTCAAGAAGTACATGAGAGCTATTGTTTGGAGCATCTCGGATATTCGAGGGATAAGTCCCACCTTTTGCTCACATCGATCCTTATGGAGGAGGATTTCAAACTGGTTGTGCAACCACAAAGAAGGTTAAATCCAAACATGAAGGAGGTCATGAAGAAAGAGGTTATTAAGCTTATGGATGCGGGGATTATCTTTCCTATTTTGGATAGCCCTTGGGTTAGCCCCGTGCAAGTTGTTCCCAAAAAAGGAGGGATCACGGTAGTAGCTAATGACAAGAATGAGCTTATCCCGACAAGGACGATCATCAGGTGACGTGTTTGCATAGACTATCGTCGACTCAATGATGCCACTATGAAGGATCATTTTCCTCTACCATTCATGGATCAAATGCTCGAGCGTCTTTCCGGTCACGAGTACTATTGTTTCTTGGATGGCATGTCCGGGTACTTCCAAATACCGATTGCTCCAGAGGACATCGAGAAGACCACATTCACATGCCCCTTTGGTACATTCGCTTATCGCCGAATTCCTTTTGTGTTGTGCAATGCTCCCGCTACATTCCAACGATGTACACTTGCCATCTTTGATGATTTTGTGGAAGATATCATGGAAGTGTTCATGGATGATTTCTCGGTCTTTGGGGATTCTTTTAATCTTTGTTTGAGGAACCTTGAGAAGTTGTTGCATTGTTTTGAAGAGACCAATCTCGCATTAAGTTGGTAAAAATGCCATTTCATGGTCAATGAAGGGATTGTTCTTGGTCACAAGATCTCTAACAAGGGCATTGAGGTTGATAAGGCAAAGTTAGAGACCATCTCTCAACTTCCTCCACCCTCCTCCGTGAAAGCCGTGAAAAGTTTCTTGGGGCATGTCGGTTTCTATAGACGCTTCATTAAAGACTTCTCCAAGATAACTACTCCTATGACTCGGCTTCTCGAGAAGGATGTGGATTTTCGATTTGATGACGAATGCATGCGAGCCTTTGAACTCCTCAAGGGTAAACTCACGAATGCTCTTACCCTTATTGCACCGGATTGGTGACGAACTGCAGAATAGCGGTGCGATAAAATAACTGTCAAGCACAAAGCAGGATAGATCGTATTCCACGGGCCTCTTCTACTTGCTTACTCAAATATGTTGGCAATTAAATTCAATGCTAAACACTTAGTGTGTGGTGTGAGTTCCACGACTTCTAATCTAGAAAAAACGAGATGAAATGAAACAAAGATTAAATGCAGAAATAAACAAGATTGGTTGATTGACTTTAAAAGATGACAGGTGAGCTTAGACTTCGAATCCCCATTAGATCACCAGAGCATTGGCAGTCAATAGACCAGTGATTTTCAATTCTAGTTCATTCAGTTCACAGACACCACCATAACTCCTGACCCTTAGGCTTAAGACTGGAAAACATTCGCTCTATCCGATCTAGCTACCACGATTAATTAGCCGCCCGGGTACGGTCACCTCTCGCAATGACTTAACTAACTGGTGTAATTACTGACGAATTATGAATTACTCTTGCAGTGGATTAACCCTAATTGGTTCCTACGAAAGGCACACTCCAATGATTAGGTTAATTGTTCGATTTGGTGTTTTAAAGTAAGGGAGCGTTCGCTTCTATCCTTAGCTTAACAAGAATCTAATCTAGGTGGCCAAACCAGACAAGAAACACAGAGAACAAAGAACAAATCAAACATGAAGGAGAAACTGAATGAATTTCAAATCTAATCACCGCCGATCCGTGACCGCTTTAAAGCCCTAGGTCACTTAGGGTTCATCTAATCTAAGCTCCACGAGTGTAGCTACTCATATTCAATACAGAAGGATCGAAGAAGAACAAAGAATACATCTCAGATAGGAAAGACAGAGAAGAACTGTAAAACCTAATTTCGACGAATCCTTACAGCTTCAATCTGCTGGATCTTCAACTCCTAGCACTGGTTCTCCGAGATGGATGGATGGCGTCACGATCCGTTCCTGGCTCCTCAAACTCTTTTCACTCTTTTTCTCTCTAATCTAAGTCTTGGAATTTTCGTCCAAAAGTGTAAGTTATGAGATATTTCCTTCAGCCGCCGATTTTAGTATTTAAACCTAATCGTAGCACTGCCGAATTTGCCTTGAGTTTTCACTAAAAACTGGTGGAGTTTTTGGTGAAAACTTACTTGTAAAATGGCCGAGTGCCAGCTGAGTTCTCCTGTAGTTTTCGGACGCAGGGGTTCTCGGCGAAAACTTGGAGTTTTTGCCGAAAACTTCTTCTTGTCAGCACTGTCGATTCCTTCATGAATTTTCGCTGAAAACCTTGAGGGTTTTCGCCGAAAACTCTAGTGTAAAACGGGGCAGGATTTTGGTTTGACTTGATTGACTCCTTGGATCGATTCCGGTGCGGTTCCTCGAGCTTCCAACGCCTTAGACACGTCCTTGGTACTTATTTGATGAGAAACATGGAAAATCGCATTCCTCATTTTCGGCGAGAAGTCTGCGGTGGCGAGAAACAGGAGGATCAGGCTTGATTTAAACTCAAGTTTTCGGTGAAAAACCTGGGAGGTTTTCGCCAAAAATTCGTTTGAAAATGGCTCGGCAGTTTTTTTTTTTTGAAAGAATTTTAAAAGGAAAATGACTCGACACAAAAATAACTGACTCCAGCTGCGGGTTGTCTCCCACGAAGCGCTCTTGTTTAACGTCCGTGAGCTGGACGATACCTGGATTCGTGTCATGGTTCCGTCGTGAAGTAGTGCACGTCGATGAAAGAGACAGCTAATCCTTGCAGATACCTCTTTAGCCTGTGGCCGGTGACCGTGAATGGCTCTTGATCATGCAATTTAATTAAGACGCTGGCCAAGGATGTCTGCCAAACCACGGTATAAGGGTCGGACCAACGAGACTTCAGTTTACCCGGGAAGAGTTTCAATCGAGAGTTATATAAGAGGACTTCATCTCCAGGGTAGAACTGTTTGATCGTCTTCAATTGAGAGTCATGAATTCTCTTCGTGCGCTCCTTGTATAGCTTCGTGCTCTCATACGCATGGAGACGGTGCTCCTCAAGCTCGACGATCTGGTCGTGACGCATATTACCTGCTACTGCATAACTCATGTTCAACTCTTTATTAGCCCAGAATGCCTTGTGCTCAAGCTCAACTAGCAAATGCCATGCCTTGCCATAAACCAGTTGATATGGCGAGGTACCGTTGGGAGTCTTGTAGGCAGTTCGATAAGCCCATAAGGCATCATTGAGCTTAGATGACCAGTCCTTGCGGGCCAGGCCAACTGTCCTAACAAGAATCCGCTTGAGCTCACGGTTCGTCACTTCCGCTTGACCATTCGCTTGAGGATGGTAAGCTATGGACATACGGTGGGTGACGCCAAAACGTTTGCACACCTGGTCAAAATGTCCATGGAAGTGGGTACCCCTATCGCTTATGATAAAGCGAGGTGAACCGAAACGTGTGAAAAGACGGGTAAGGAACCGACCTACCACTCTTGAATCGTTAGTGGGTAGAGCTTCAGCTTCAGCCCACTTAGAAACATAGTCAACGGCCACAAGAATGTACTTGTTTCCGTTGGAGGGTGTGAACGGACCCATATAATCAATTCCCCAAACATCAAAGATTTCAACAGTTAAAGAAACAATTTGGGGCATCTCATTACGGTTAGAGATGTTACTTGATCGTTGGCATGCATCACAACGTCGAGCAAAAGCATCACAATCACTAAAGATTGAAGGCCAGTAAAAACCAGTTTCAAGTACCTTCCTTGCAGTGCGGTTGCCGCCGAAGTGTCCTCCGAATTGGCCTTCATGACACTTACGCATGATGTCAGCTGCTTTGATGTAAGAGACACATCTTCGGATCATCCCGTCAATACTAATGCGGTATAAGAAAGGCTCATCCCAGAAGTACGATTTGGCCTCTTTAAAGAGCTTCTTGCGTGCATTATAATCCAGCTCAGGAGGTACAATGCCGTGAGAGAGATAATTAGCGAGGGTAGCATACCAGGGCTCTTCTGAATCGATCGTGTTACTTAGCTCTTGAGCGTGAGGGATTGCCCAGAGTTCAATGGCTACGCTGTTGACCTGTTCATAAGTTTCAACACGCAACAGCTCGTCAGGGAAAGAATCATTGATCGGGTTGTAAGAGACTTACCTGTCTGTGATTCCTCGAGTCGGGAAAGATGATCGGCTGCTAAGTTCTCTGCTCTCTTCTTGTCTTTAATTTCTATATCGAACTCTTGGAGAAGAAGGATCCATCGGATGAGCCTTGGCTTTGAATCCTGTTTGCACTACAAAAAAAACTCCTTTTAGCGTCGGTTGAAACGTAGCAATTTAGCGTCGGTCGGTCAACAACCGACGCTAAGAGGTTAACCTCGCGTTTTAGCGTCGGTTGATAGGTGACCGACGCTAAAATGGGACAAAGAGCCGACGCTATTTCCCGGTTTTGGTTCAATTTTTGGCTGACCGAACGGTTAAATTGACGTCGGTCAGCAGAAAGAGAATAGCGTCGGTCATAACCGACGCTAAAACGTGAAAAAATAGCGTCGGCTGACACGCATTTTAGCGTCGGTCATCGACCGACGCTAAATGCCGAAAGTATAAATACCCCCAGCACAGCGTCAGCACTCATTATGCACCTCTCCCCACAGCTTCAAATCCTCTCAACTTCCCAAATCCTCTGAAATCCTCTGAAATTGCCGGCATTCGAGCTAGGAGCTGCTGTGACGCTGTTCTGATCACCCGTGCTTCCTTCACATCTCCTCCTGTGTATCGGTGTAAGTTATTTAATTTTTTAATTTCTAGATTGTAATTTAAATTTCATTTATTTGGTAGAGAATTAGAATTGTATATGTTCTGATTATTTGGATTGTAGAGAATTAGAATTGTATATGTCATGACTGACGCTAAAACACGTGTATGACCGACGCCAAACAGCTGTTTTTTTGTAGTGTTGGCTAACAGGTGGCGCAGAGCAGCATGATCTGTATAGACGATGGTATGTGAAAGAACCAGATACTGTCTGAACTTGTCAAAGGAGAAGACGATAGCCAGAAGCTCTTTCACTGTAGTAGTGTAGTTCCTCTGAGCATCATTGAGCGTCTTGCTAGCAAAATAGATAGGATGAAATCTCTTCTCCTTTCTTTGACCAAGAACCGCGCCAACGGCGAAGTTGCTAGCATCGCACATGATCTCGAATGGAAGATTCCAATCTGGTGTTGTAAGGATCGGTGCGGTGGTGAGTTGAGTCTTCAAAGTCTCAAAGGCTGCAAGACAAGCATTATCAAAAACGAAAGGAACATCTTTCTCAAGAAGTTTCTTCATTGGAAGGGTGATCTTGGAGAAGTCTCTGATGAATCTTCGGTAGAATCCAGCATGACCGAGGAAGCTTCGAACTGTCTTAACTGAGGTCGGCGGCGGTAAGCTGGCGATGGTTTCAAGCTTGGCGCGATCAACTTCTATACCAAGCTTAGAGATCCTATGGCCAAGAACAATGCCTTCGGTAACCATGAAATGACACTTCTCCCAACTAAGAGCCAAGTTGGTTTCTTCACAACGAGCTAGCACCTTGTCCAGATTGGCCAGGCACTTGGAAAATGAATCTCCATAGACGGAGAAGTCATCCATGAATACCTCCACCACATTCTCTACCAGATCTCCAAATATAGCCAGCATGCATCTCTGAAAAGTGGCAGGAGCATTACATAAACCAAAAGGAATACGACGATAAGCAAACATACCAAACGGGCAGGTGAAGGTCGTCTTCTCTTGGTCATCAAGCTCGATGGGGATCTGGAAGTAACCGGACATCCCATCGAAGAAGCAATAGTAGTCATGACCAGCCAATCGTTCAAGCATCTGATCAATGAATGGCAGTGGAAAGTGATCCTTCTTTGTAGCGTCATTGAGTCGTCGATAGTCGATGCAGACTCTCCATCTGGTGACTGTACGAGTGGGAATAAGCTCACCCTTGGGATTAGGAATGACTGTGATTTCGCCTTTCTTTGGGATGACTTGAGTTGGACTGACCCAAGGACTGTTGGCAATAGGATAGATGATACCGGCATCCAAAAGCTTAAGGACTTCTTTCTTCACAACTTCCTGCATCAGAGGGTTTAATCGGCGCTGTGGTTGTCTGACTGGTTTGAACTCTTCATCTACAACTATCTGATGCTTGCAGAAGGTTTTAGAGATGCCTCTGATGTCGGCCAACTGCCAGGCAATAGCCCGGACATGCTTCTTTAGTAACCTGATCAGTTGCTCTTTTTGCTCGGGAGATAGGTTCGAGTTGATGATGACTGGAAGCTGGCATTCCTTCCCGAGGAATGCATACTCTAGATGTTCAGGCAGCTCCTTCAAGTCGAGTTCTGGCGGATTCTCATATGAGGTAGTGATCCGACTCGATGCTGGCTCGATGTGTGTAGGCGCATTGATGGGTGTGAATGTTGCCTTCTGTTCGTCTAACTCATCTTGCCATAGGCGCTGCTCTGGGTCTTCTAATGCACTGTCAATTCCTGAAATCAAACACAACTCTAGCGGATCACTAGATAAGGTATTAGTAACGAAGTTGGCCGAGGCCAACTCTAGGGGATCAACAGTATAACAGTTATCATCTTGAGCAACAGAGTATCGCATGCTATCTTTAATGCGGAATGTAACATTTTCCTGTCCTACACTTAAAGTCAACAGGCCTTGTTTGCAGTTAATATTCGCACCAGCAGTTGTTAAGAAAGGTCGACCTAGGATAAGCATTCCGTCTGACTCACGGGTGTCTAGAACAACAAAATCTGCAATTATGGTAAAAGGGCCACAGCAAACAGCTACGTCTTCTATCACACCCCCAGGCAGCCTATCGGCTAACACGAGATGCAAAGTAAGCAGTTTTAATTTCCCTAGGTTCAGCTTTTCATACAGATAAACAGGCATAACATTAATAGAAGCACCAGAATCAGCCAGACTACGATCAATTTTAATGCCATTAATAATGCACGGTAATGTAAAAGGACCGGTGTCAGAACACTTAGCTGGCGGTGGTGGAGGCTGTCTCATGGGAGATGGCGCACCAAAGAGAGAGGCACATTCGTTAGTGAGCGTGACAGAGTATGCTTCTCCGTTCTTCACTTTCTTCACGAGATCCTTAAAGATCTTCCCAATAGGTGGTATGATCTCTACAGCTTCTGTCACTGGTATCTTGATCTCTGCAATCTTAAGAACATTGTACCACTTCTTATACTGAGTGACCTGATCCTTAGCCTTGCGCATTACAGCTTTTGGAAAGGGAATCCGAGGTATATATGTTGCCAAAAAAGGTTCAAGAGCTGTCTTGGAAGGAGGAGGAGGAGTCGATGCTTCTTCTTCCTCTTCTGTGATATCTTCAATTTTTGGCATATCCATGGCAGCACTGGTATCTGGTATCACGTCAGGTTCCGAAGCCTTTGGGTCGGTTGTTTGCTTGCCGCTCCTGGTCGTGATAGCTTGAGCGTGCTCGCTCTTTGCACCGAGATCTGCTTGAAACGCCTTTCTATTAAGGAAAGGATTGCTAGTGAAAAGTCTTGTCATATTGCTTATTGCATCTTCTATCCTTTGGCTTTGAGCTCTCTGTCCTTGATTGAGTGCGGCTTGAGCTTTTAATTGAATGTCGTGGTCGTCGAGTCTGCTCATAATCTGATCGAACTTCTTCTCATAATCTATGTCTCTATTGTAATACGGCTTTGCTTGAAACTGTTGCTGTCCTCCAAAGAATCCTGGAGGTCTCTGATAAGGATCTACTAACCAGTTGCTCTGGTTCTGTGGTACATAGTTTCTGTAACCGGCGTAGCCTTTCTGATTGTTGGCGAAGCCTTGTTGCACGAAATTGACTTCTTCGGTAGACTAGACTTCTGTTTTACCGAAGTTGAGGCAGCTTCCACCGTTATGAGCACAGGTTCCACACCATCCACAGTCAGCCAAAAGATGGTAGCTGACGGGGGATCGAGAGGAATACCAGCTGCCTGTAGATGTTTCTAAACTTCTGCCTTGATCTGTTCTGCAACACTTAACTGACTCTTGGTTCCTTCTCTTTTGTCTCTTGATTTTAAAGCACAGCTAGCAAAATGCAGAAGAGCATCTTGAGGAGTAAGGGCGGTGCAATATCCGCCAGCTAAGGAGTTGACCCACTTCGCAGATTCTTCACGCATACCACGAGCAAAGAATTCAGCCAGCTGTCTTTGTTCATACCCATGGTGAGGACAGTTGAAGAGAAGGGATTGGAATTCATTCCAAGTGTCGTACAGGCTTGCATCTTCTCCCTGAGTGAACCTGGAGATGCGGTCTTTGTAAGCAGTTGTCCTTGCTGGAGGAAAGTACTCCTCAACAAAATCTTGAGCTAATGTCTCCCAATTAGTGTAATGACCTGGTGGTTTTCTTCCAAGCCACTTCTTAGCTGCACCTCTGAGAGAGAACGGAAAAGCTCGGAGACATAAAGCGTTCTTGTTGAGGTTTCCAGACTTGAAAGTTTCACAGACAGCCAGAAAGTCAGATATATGTGTGCAGGGATTATCATCTGGCTTTCCTTCGAATTGTATGTCCCTCGAGATTAGTCCCAGGAAGGGGATCTTGATCTCATAGTTAGGATCGTTGTCGTCATGAGGTACGACAATAGGGGACCGAACGTTAGACGCGTTCGACTTACTGTAGTCCGCAAGACTCTTTGGAGCAACCATTGCGGTAAGGGGAGATGGAACGAAAGTGATTCAATTCTGTACCAGCTAAGATCTGCAAGGGACAAAAACAAGCACAACCGGTGTAATATCGAAGTGTGATGGAAATGAAAAATGGAAAGATAGAAGAATAAAAATGCCAACTCTTCTTTCAACGAAATAGAAAAAGTCCCCGGCAACGGCGCCAATTTGACGAACTACAGAATAGCGGTGCGATCAAATAACTGTCAAGCACAAAGCAGGACAGATCGTATTCCACGGGCCTCTTCTACTTGCTTACTCAAATATGTTGGCAATTAAATTCAATGTTAAACACTTAGTGCGTGGTGTGAGTTCCACGACTTCTAATCTAGAAAAAACGAGATGAAATGAAACAAAGATTAAATGCAGAAATAAAAAAGATTGGTTGATTGACTTTGACAGACGACAGGTGAGCTTAGACTTCGAATCCCCCTTAGATCATCAGAGCATTGACAGTCAACAGACCAGCGATTTTCAATTCTAGTTCATTCATTCACAGACACCACCATAACTCCTAACCCTTAGGTTTAAAACTGGTGAACGTTCACTCTATCCGATCTAGCTACCATAATTAATTAGCCGCTCGGGTACGGTCGCCTCTCGCAACGACTTAACTAACTGGTGTAATTACTAACGAATTATGAGTTACTCTTGCAGTGGATTAACCCTAATCGGTTCCTACGAAAGGCACACTCCAATGATTAGGTTAATTGTTCGATTTGGTGTTTTAAAGTAAGGCGAGCGTTCGCTTCTATCCTTAGCTTAACAAGAATCTAATCTAGGTGATCAAACCAGACAAGAAACACAGAGAACAAAGAACAAATCAAACATGAAGGAGAAACTGAATGAATTTCGAATCTAATCACCGCCGATCCGTGACCGCTTTAAAGCCCTGGGTCACTTAGGGTTCATCTAATCTAAGCTCCACGAGTTTAGCTACTCATATTCAATACAGAAGGATCGAAGAAGAACAAAGAATACATCTAAGATAGGAAAGATAGAGAAGAACTGTAAAATCTAATTTCGACAAATCCTTGCAGCTTCAATCTGCTGGATCTTCAACTCCTAGCACTGGTTCTCCGAGATGGATGGATGGCGTCACGATCCATTCCTGGCTCCTCGAACTCTTTTCACTCTTTTTCTCTCTAATCTAAGTCTTGGAATTTTCGTCCAAAAGTGTAAGTTATGAGATATTTCCTTCAGCCACCGATTTTAGTATTTAAACCTAACCGTAGCACTGCCGGATTTGCCTTGAGTTTTCGCCAAAAACTGGTGGAGTTTTCGGTGAAAACTTACTTGTAAAATGGCCGAGTGCCAGCTGAGTTCTCCTATGATTTTCGGACGTCGGGGTTCTCGGCGAAAACTTGGAGTTTTCACCGAAAACTTCTTCTTGTCAGCACTGCCGATTCCTTCATGAATTTTTGCCGAAAACCTTGAGGGTTTTTGCCGAAAACTCTAGTGTAAAATGGGGCAGGATTTTGGTTTGACTTGATTGACTCCTTGGATCGATTTCGGTGCGGTTCCTCGAGCTTCCAACGCCTTAGACACGTCTTTGGCTACTTATTTGATGGCAAAAACCTGTGCTACATAGAAACACCAGAAAACTATCAAATAGACCCGAAACAGGCCAAGGTAACATCAATGGCATGAGATAGAGCGATTGATTGAATATTAGCTATTCTACCCTAAAAACCATGTCTTAAGCAAGGAAATGTCGCTTAAATGAGGCTGATAATCACGTCAAATCGAGTGTCATCAATTAGTCAAAGTCGTTTGAATTGATGTGTGATGCTAGCGATTACGCTATTGGAGCGGTTCTAGGCCAATGAATCGACAAGAGATTCCATCCAATATACTATGCAAGTAAGACTCTCAATGATGCTCAAAGAAACTACACAACTACGGAAAAGGAGCTCTTGGCTATAGTGTTTGCCTTTGACAAGTTTAGGTCCTACTTGGTGCTTTCTCACACTATTGTCTTCACAGACAACCAAGCTTTGAGGTACCTTCTATCTAAGACCGATGCTAAACCAAGATTGATTCGTTGGGTTCTTTTGTTGCAAGAGTTTGACATTAAGATTCGGGATAAGAAAGGATCCGAGAATGTAGCCACCAATCACTTGTCCCGCTTGGAAGAAGCAGAAATGGTACACAAAGTTAATGAAGAGATCAACGACAACTTCCCCGATGACCTATTATTCGCTATAGCGACTTTGGAATTCGAGGAACCTTGGTTCGTGGATTTAGCTAATTATCTTGCGAGTGGATACGTGAAGGAGGGCCTCTCCACTCAAGACAAAAGGAAGTTCTTTGCCGATTTGAAGCATTACTATTGGGATGATCCTTTTGTATTTCGAGTTGGCTCGGACGGTATGATTAGAAGATGTGTCAATCATGGAGAGGGAAAGGACATCATACGACATTGCCACTCCGGTCCTACGGGTGGACATCATGGAGCAAATCGCACGGCTCGCAAGGTACTTGAGTCCAGATTCTTTTGGCCTTCGATCTTTCGAGATTGTCAAGACTTTGTCAAGTCTTGCGATGCGTGTCAACGTTCAGGTAACATCTCTTCCCGTAATGAAATGCTTCAACATGTCTCGGTAGTGGTAGAAGTATTTGATATATGGGGTATTGATTTCATGGGACCGTTTCCTCCTTCACATGGTAACAGGTACATATTAGTTGCGGTAGATTATGTGTCTAAATGGGCGGAGGCACAAGCTTTGCCTACCAATGATGCCCGAGTCGTAGGGAAGTTTCTTGTTAAGTTGTTCACCCGTTTTGGTGCTCCTCGTGCTATCATTAGTGATCGAGGTACTCATTTTTAAGGACAATTCGATAGAGTCTGCCGCCGGTTCGGTGTCACTCATCGAATGTCCACCTCGTATCACCCTCAAACTAGTGGCCAAGCCGAGGTAACTAATAAGGAACTTAAGAGAATCTTGGAGAAAATGGTCTACCAATCACGAAAAGATTGGTCGACGAAGCTTGATGATGCTCTATGGGCCTACCGCACGGCCTACAAGACCGATCTCTTTGGGCGTTGAAATTTCTAAACCTTGATATGAGTATCGCAGGAGAAGAGCGTAAGTTTAAGGTACATGAGCTCGAAGAGTATCGTCATCATGCATATGAGAGTGCTAAGCTTTACAAGGAGAGGATGAAGCTCATTCATGACTCCCGTTTGAAGCCGAGGAAGGATTTCAAAGTTGGTGATCAAGTCCTCCTATACAACTCTCGGCTCAAACTCTTTCTCGGGAAGTTGAGATCTCGTTGGTCCGGACCTTTCACGGTAACTCAAGTATTTCCTTATGGCACCATCGAGGTAATTTCTCCGTCTCAAGCCGAACCTTTCAAGGTGAATGGCCATCGACTTAGACATTATGTTGTTCATGATACTATTGGTGCAGTCGAGGTTTTGTCCTTGGTTATGCCTTGAGTGTTCTAGGTTTCGTCTAGCTAGAGACGTTAAAGAAGCGCTTCATGGGAGGCACCCCGTGTTATCCTTACCTCTTCGCTTTTATGTTTTTGTGTTGTTTTAGCTCTTTGAATAAGATGTTGACAAGCACTTAGGAGGATCACTCTTCATCAATGATCGTCATGGAACTCTTTCGCCAATATTGCCTCTTTTGCTCTTCTCTACCAACGCGGTAATTTCGTTCCACCTTACCCTCTCTCTCTTGATCATTGAGGGCAATGCTCATGTTAGTTGTAGGGGGAGTTTGAGGCTTGGTGTGATTTTTTGTGGTAGAGATGTAATACTATGCTTTGATGATTTGCATGATCTTGATTGTTTCCAAATTCTTCTATCGTAGAATCATTCGGTTCTTGACTTTTCACGTTTAGTTGACTTCAAGCTTTCATAATGACGTTTAGACTGTTTCACTTAGAACCTATAACCAGCATGTTATAACTAATATCAAATGAGTCTAGGCCAAAATAGAGATTTTATCACTCTTGTATGTTGGTTGATTGGTTTGATACGTGTTTTGTACCGCTCGATAACATCGGTCTAAGATGATAAAGGCAATTAGAAGTTCACCACATTCAGCCAAAAAGCCTACCCGAATCATTATCCTTTAGGCACCCCATTGAGCCTTGTCCATCATACACATTTTCACCCTATTCCATGTTTTTCATCACCTTTTTGATCCCTCGTGATTGTGGCTTGAGATTAGACGGAAATCCAATTTGAAATCTTGTGTGGAAGTTGTAAGGAGCTAGGGATCAAGTGGCTAATTTGTGAAGAGAATTTTCAAAAGAAAATGCTCAAAAGAAAAGAAAAGCTAGGCAAGCTCGGCACCTAAGTGAAGTGTCGGGTTGAGCACTGGCAAAGGCAAAGGTTGTAAGCTAGGCAGGACACCTAAGTGAAGTGTTGGATCGAGCACTAGAATGCAGTAGGAAAAAATAAGAAGGAAAAAATAAAGAGTTCTCAAGAGTGGCCCTTGTTATAATGATCCTAGCTAGAGCTTGTAAAGTGCGGAACTAGAGGCGAATGAAGTCGAGTCGATAGCCATGTCATGATCACTCACCACTTTCCAAATTACCCTACCTCCGCTTAATCCGTTTCATTTCTCGAGTTCAAGTCCTTTTGATTAGAGTTGGTGTTTTCATGGTGGGTTTTCCTGTGTCCCAATTAACCACTACTTGGAGTGTGCAGAAGATAGTGAGGTCTAGACTTGTTTGGTTGATGTTCTTGTATGTGTAGGTTAAGTTTGTTCGTGGAACAGTCTAAGCCAAATTGTTTTTGTTTGAATCTCAATGGGACCGATCTTGTCATTTGTGAACTTGGATGTTTTCTAATTCATTTGCTTGAGGACAAGCAAAGCTTAGTCGTAGGGGAGCTTGATGTAACTATATTTTGTGTGTTTTAAGCCCTCGATTAGCCTAAGGATCTCTCTTGTTTGATCCCATTTTGCCATGATTAATATGCTTTTATTGAAGTTTTATGCAAAGTGCTCTTTTGTTGTCAAAGTGCCACTTTGAGGCCAATTCCGTGTCTATTGGAGTTGTTTTCTTTGCATTCTCAGGATTTGGCGTTGAAGTACTGGTGACAAGGAGCATGTAGGACCAAACGGGAGGTCAATCGGAGCTAGGACGGAGGAGATATGACCGTTGCAAAATCGAGAAAAGTGCACAGCTTTATACTGAAGTTTTCGGCGAGAACCTCATAGTTCTCCCCGAGAAGTTGTCGCCGTTTGCAAACAGTAGAAATCCGGATTTTTGGAGCTGATTTTTGAAGAAGTTTTCGGCAAAAACTTTCTGAGTTTTCGCCGAAAAACTATGAAGGAATTCAATGCTGGCTCGGTAATTTTCAAAGGAATTTTTGGCGAAAACTGTAGGAGTTTTCGCCGAAAACTCCAAGTCTTTTCAGCAGCATATTTAAAGAGGAAGCAGTCGAAAATTGAAAGGGGTCATTATTATTACACACATTCACCAGCTTCTCTCTCTCTCAATTCTCATCATCGGCGATCAGCCTGCTCTCTCACCCGATCATCCCCCCTCCTCCTTTGTTGATCAACTTGAAGATCAAGGAGCTAAGTGAAGTCCTCCATACCTTGGATTGAAGCTTGAAGAGCCAAGTTGCAAGATCCTCCATGGAAACAAGGATGATCTCCTCTACTCCACTTCAGGTTCCTTCCATGGTTATGCTAGGCTAAGCTTAGGTTTAGTTTAGTGGGGGGTGGATCAAGCTAGGATAGGTGATTGATTGTATGGATTGAGTTTCTCATAGCCATTTGTGTAAGATGATGATCCTAGACCTTGTGCTTGTTGTCCATGAGAGCTTGACTTGTTCTTTTGGTACATTGTTTATGTTTTTCAATACATGAGAATGATTGTTTGATGTTGAGCTAAGGTTGTAGGATTGTAATTGAATGATTTGAGAGATTGGATTATGCAATTGCAACCATTTTAAGCTTGTTTTCCTTGGTGACATTTTGTCGAACACTTGGTGTGCATTTGGTTTTTAGTCATTTGAAGGTTGGAAGGCCTTTTTGATAGCTAGACTAGTGTTCTATGATTGACATGAGAGTGTCTTACATCATTTACCTTGTGCTAGATGAATGTTAGCATAGAGATTAAGTGTTGAGCATTTCCTTGAGCTAGTTAAAGCACTCCATTCCCTTTGTTCACATAGCGAAAGCATGGAGCATTTGGTCTAGGAGTAGAGAGTCAATTGTGCGAGAGTTCGTTGATTCTACTTGAGTGAATTGCATGGTCATCCGTTTATACATCGTTGCTTGAGATTCAATCCAGCTTTCATGATCCTTGAGCTTGAAGAAACCCCTTGCTAAGCTAGCCTACTTCTCTCTTGTTTGATCCTCAATTTGTTTCGCTTAGTTTTGCCTTGTTCATTTATGCTTTTGACTTGTTCTTGTTTTAAACCAAATCTCAATTTAAATGTTTAGACCGTTCATGAACCGTGTGAGTATTAGCTTATGAGAGGACCTCGTGGAATACGACCTTGAATGTTGTGAGTTAAATCTTGCACATCACGTAGGATTCCCGTTGGTGTTTAGGGTCTTGGGCGTATAAGCTATAGAATATACATCCAAGGGTGTTAGTTGGGTATGATGATGATGTAATATTCCATCAATGCAGTGGTTAGGGAGTATTTAGAGTGCCTCAAAATCCGAGTCGGGTCGCCAATTGTCAGTTGTCTATTGGTGACCCGTTTGGCATGTCAACTAAACTGTTGGTTGAATGAAGGGTCCAGATTATCTGGGGTGCCCAAACCCTAGGTGGCAATCTAGGTCGCCGGTGCCTAATGGGCATAGTTTTCTTGGTTTAGACTCCAAGGGGACTGGAGTTATGAGCCCTGGTGGGGTGGGCCCTCATATCCATTTGTAAATAATGTTATAATTATTCGAATGTTAGATGTACTTTATGCATTGTCGACATGAGTATTCATTAGATATTGAGTAATAAAAATCTTTCGATTGCAAAATTTTATGTGATAATAACTCATCATATTGAGGTGTGAGTAAGTTTATGTAACATACACATTTAAATAGTGAAAATCTATATCTAATTGATATATGCAACTCATGTTTTACTTCGAGCAGTACTTTGGGTAAACTAATAAAATGTTTATTTAAGTTTTTACTTCAAGGAGACTAATATAATATTTATTTAAGTTTTTACTTCAAGCAGACTAATATAATATTTATTTAAGTTTTTACTTCAAGGAGACTAATATAATATTTATTTAAGTTTTTACTTCACATAGTCCGCATTTACTTCACGCATGCTACTTTTAATACTTGCAATCCTCCTTTACTTCGTGAGTTTCGCTTTTACCTCGTGCAGTATGTTTTTACTAACATAATTCATTTTTGCTCCGTAGTCTCATTCTATTAACATAGTTAAATTTTAATGCAGTTTGTTTCTTATTAATTTGTTAATTTTTTTATAGTCATAGAATAATATTTTTTTAAAATAATAATAAACTTTTAATGTTAAAATATAGCTAAATTATGTATTACAAATAAATTATATATATTTCAAATATTATAATACAATGATGAAATAATTTAGTATATTTAAAAAAATAATTCAAATAACTACAAAACCATCATGATACTCCTTGGTAGGGGTGGGAATCGGTTTCCGGTTAATCCGAATTGACCGGACCCGAACTGGTCAACTACGATTACTGAGTAGCCAAAAATCGGTAACTGTATCGATTCCGGTGTATGGTTTTGGCTAGAATCACGTAAACGGTTATTACGGTTAATTGTTTGGTTAAACCGACACAAACCAGTTTTAACATGTATACTTAAATTCTAGAATTTATGATTAATGTTGAAGTTATTATGATTACGTTTTATCACTTGGATGGTTGAAAATATTATTGTATTGTTATTTTTTAATGAAAGGGACAAAACCCCTAAAAACTTAATACCCTAAACAAATAGTTTGAACATTATTATATCGTTATGTTTTAATTATTGATGATTTTCCTACTAAGTGCTAATAACATATGGCTACAATAAATTTGGACTACAATTTTGAACCTGTACCATTAAATTTGGACTAGTTGCAGATTTTGGGATAACTGCGTGGATTCAAATAACATTTGGCTACAATAACTGTGCATGTCGTAGCAAAAGTGATAATGGCCAATCGGCTACCGATTGAAATCGTAGCCGAACAAATACCGGTTACGATTACCTCGTTCTCTAGTTAGGGTACGGTTTCGGTTCATGTTTTGGCCAAAAAGTGGTTACGGGTAACCGGTTTGACCGGTTATGGGTAACTGCTAATCGACAATTTCCACCTCTACTCCTTGGTTAGTAAAAACGGATTGCTATACTAAAAAAATGGATTACATTAGTAAAAATAAACAGTGATAGTAAAAATTGACATTTAGTAAAAACTAGATTATTTTTGGTTCATTGGCCGATTTTTTTTGTCATAGCAACTCCTGACCGAGAGTGATATAATATCATCTTTACCTGGAACTACATGAAGTGAAATTTAAGATAGAAACAATAAAAATAGTTAAAAATAATGCATATGTGTAAAACAAAGTAGCAATTATTTTAGTGGTTCTTTACATTTTGGCTTAGTCCGATTTTTCTCTCTCCAATTAATCACAACACCCACATTATTATCATTTCTATATTCATTATGTAAAAATTTATTTTATTTTTTGACGAATGGTGAATATATTACTATCAAAACAGCCGATCAAAATATCAACACTGCTATACAAAAATAAATAGTGGTTATGGGAATTGAACTCGACATGAATTGAACACGCAACCGTCTGATCTGGAGTAGCAGGAGAGAGAATCAAGGAGAGCGGTTAAAACTTGAAAAATGCTGATGTTGAAATCGACGTGAATTGAACATGCAACCTTCTGATCTGGAGTAGCACGAGAGAATAAAGGAGAGGTCTTCAAAATAAATATATGCTGATGTGGCAACTCTGTATTTGTAGAAATGACTGCATGCCATGGTAATGTAATCACCAATACTGTGTTTAAGGTGTAGTGCAATGGTTATTAAATCATTGAATTAATTCATTTACATAGGCTAATTAATGTTAGGTGTCCCATTTGTTTGGGAGTTGTACAAAATCGTCTCATTTGTATGGGAAAAATCAATCAATCTCATACGTTTAAGAATCATACAAAAGCATCTTATCAACCACTTTTTCGACCGAATTGCCTTGTTAGCATATCGAGTGAGCAAAAAAAGTACATGTGGAAGGTTTAACTCAACACTACTAACCTAATCGGTCATATATTGAACCCTACCCAAGCCATCTCAAATCCCTCACAATTAGACTAAAAGTTGATTAGGTTTGGGTATGGTTCAATACATGACCGATTAGGTCAGTAGAGTTCAGTTAGACCTTCCACGTGTACTTTTTTTGCTAACTTGGCATGCTGACAAGACGATTCGTTAGAAAAAGTGGTCAGATGGGATGATTTTATACGATACTTTAACGTATGGGATTGATCAATTTTTTTCATACGAATAAAACAATTTTGTACAAATTCCCTACGAATGAGACTTCTAATACTAATGCAGTCCATTTTTTACTAACGCAATCTGTTTTTTATGCCCTTGCAGTCTATTTTTACTAATGCAGTCCACTTTTTACTAATGCAGTCCGCTTTTTACTAACACAGTCCGTTTTTACTAACGTAGTCCCTTTTTTACTAAACGCAGTCCATTTTTTACTAACGCAGTCTGTTTTTTTTATAACACAATCCGATTTTACAAATGAAAATCTTGATTCATAATATATTATAAAAAATGGGCATAAAATACAAATAACAGATTAAACATTTAGAATAAATTAATAACATTGATAAAAAATACTAACGAAAAATTATAAATGTTGAAATAAAACTAATTTTGAGAGAAAATATTGCTAAGAAATTATGTAATTTAAAAAAAAATTACATATTCAAAACTACAATTATGCCCATTTTTCTAATATATTATGAATCGAGATTTTCATTAGTAAAATCGGATTGAGTTAGAAAAAAATGGACTGCGTTAGAAAAAAAACGGACGACATTTAGTAAAAAACGGGCTTCGTTAGTAAAAACGGATTGCGTTAGTAAAAATGGACTGCATTAGTAAAAAACGGACTGCGTTAGTAAAACACGGACTGCGTTA
This sequence comes from Linum lewisii, assembly GCA_034768395.1. Classification (NCBI taxonomy): domain Eukaryota; kingdom Viridiplantae; phylum Streptophyta; class Magnoliopsida; order Malpighiales; family Linaceae; genus Linum; species Linum lewisii. The sequence goes on along the minus strand of CM068298.1, from coordinate 18,708,195 downwards.
GTAAAACACGGACTGCGTTAGTAAAAACGGACGTAGAAAGACGAAGGGCATAATTGTCAGTTCATGTTAAAATACGGACTGCATACAGTAAAACACGGACTGCAAATAGCAACCCGCAATACTAATTACCGAACAATTAATAAACATAATACAAACATGTTTAGCAAAATAAAACTATCTAGCTCTTTTAATATATGGTTCCGACAGTTGAATAGCTTTAGCTAATGACTGAGATGTATTTGTTCTGTTCACAATCATAAAAAAATAAAAATAAAAAACCAATCAAGTGAAGCGAAGACTAAGAATATTTATTTAGTGATGATTGAGAACAGCTGGATCATGGTAATCCCCCAATTAGCAAACAAAATACATGTCCACGATTGCAAACCTCAACCTCGTTGAAACTTTAGTCAACTTCGTAATTAAATACTTGGCAATGAGTGAGACTGAGTCAGACTTCAGAGTTTGCAACACTAATTAATGGTTAATTAAAAAAAAATTCACTCAAGTTTGGGCCAAGTAACATGTTAGTCCCTCGACTATTTTTCTTAATGAATTCATCACTTAAAATTTGAGTCGAATAACAAATCAAACTTTTGGTCACTTCCATTTTAAAATCTGTCTAAAATCCCACGTGGCTAACGAACCTCTTAAAAACTAATAAAAGTACGGAAGCAGATCAGCATCCAAGATTTTCCAGGTTTGGAAATTTCCAAACCCTACTACAATCATTAGATCTAGTTTGACCCTTTGACCAATCTAATGGTCTAGATTTGTTAGGGGTATTTAGGACTTTACACAAATCATTTAATTATTATATTTAATTTAAATATTTAATTATTACTTTTATTTTAAATATTTATATCTGTCTACTGTTTTATATTGCAGTCGTCGGACTTCGCCGGCCATCGTCGTCGGCCGCCGGCGTCTTTTCCGGCGACTTTCCGGTGATTTTTCCGACGACTTTTTTTGCGACTTTTCCGGTGAGGACAAGTTAACTAGTTAACCTGATTTTTATTATTACCTTGTTTGCATGTTTTTCTTATTGATAACTAGTTAACTTGGGTTTTTACAATTAACTAGTTAGTTAACATGTTTTTCGACGACTTTTCCGGCGAGGACAAGTTAACTAGTTAACCTGATTTTTACTAATACCTTGTTAGCATGATTTTTTTATTGATAACTAGTTAACCAATCGAGTTAACTAGTTACCCAACCTAGTTAACTAGTTACCACCAAAATTTCCGTTAACCAATCGAGTTAACTAGTTACCAAGTCGATGCTAGTTATCTAATTGAGTTAACTAGTTACCCAATCAAGTTAACTAGTTATCTACTCGAGTTAACTAGTTAACTAACCAAGTTAACAAGTTATCTACTCGAGCTAATTAATTAACTTGTCGAGTTAACTAGATAACTTGTAGTTAACTTGATTTTTACTAATAACTTGTTAGCATGATTTTTTGTTGATAACTAGTTAACCAACCGAGTTAACTAGTTATCAAAATTAATCAATTGTTGTTTATAATTAGTTAACTAGTTAACATTATGATTTAGATAACTAATCGAGTTAACTAGTTATCAAATCAAGTTAACTAGTTACCAAGTTGTTAACTAGTTAACTTATCGAGTTAACTAGATAACTTACCGAGTTAACTAGATAACTTATCGAGTTACCTATAATTCAAATAGTTTATACAGTTATTCAAATAATATCTCTTAAAAATAAAAATCTGTACAAATGAGAGAAATTTACAATGGTTAATAATTATAAAACAATCACCTAAGTTTGCGCTCCAGCTGGAAATGACCCAAAAATTACTAAGTTGTCAGTAACATAAAATAAATGACCTAACTAAAATTAATTAAAATTAAGTGACTAAATTGTAAAATGCTATCTTCTTCTTCAACCTATTTTCCTATTCTCCAGAAGAACGCATCTTCGCCGCCGCAACTTCTTCATCGTCCATGACTCTCGACACGGCCTACATTCGTGCTCGATTATGCCCTCTCAACTACTCCAGAAGGTATCTGGCCAACATAGATCTGGATTGCCCTTTGAATATAGGGGTTATGGTCAGATGGCGAGAAGAAGACTACGAAGACCGGCGACGTGGGGGCCGGCGATGTGGAGTCCGGCGACGTGGAGGCGGGCAACGTGGAGGTCGGCAACGTGGAGGTCGACAGCGTGGAGGAGGGGATGAATTAATTGATAATTTTAAAATACCCAAATTGCCCCTCCGTGTATGGGGTTTGGAATGGTCCAAACTAGGAAGGTTTGGACGCAGATCCGGTCCCATAAAAGTACCATGTAAATAAAATAAAAAACTCAACCTACCTAAGTATCTAGACTTGAGATCTGGCTCCAACCCTTTCCAAGGGTTGGAAGCCTTCCAACCTTTTTCTCAACCATTAGATCACATTTGACCCTTTGACCAATCTAATGGTCTAGATTGTTAGGGGTATTTAAAACTTTACACATACCATTTAATTTAATTATTATATTTAAATTAAATAATTAATATTCCTAGGAACTATCGATGACTCTCTGGCGGCCGGCCACCGTCGCCGATGACTTTTTCGGCGACCGACCGCCGTTGCCGGTGAACTTTCCGGCGAGACTCCGGCGAAATTTTTTTTTTGCTTTCCAATTTTTTTTACTTAAAAAAAAACTAGTTAACATTATTTTTTAACTGATAACTAGTTAATATCGTTTTTTGTTTGATAACTAGTTAACATCATGATTTAGTTAACTAGTTAACAAATTTAGGTGATTACTAGTTATCAAAATTAGTTAACTAGGTAACACCTTTTTTTGTTGTTAACTAGTTAACAATGTTTTTTTAAATGATAACTAGTTAACAATGTTTTTTGTTAGGTAGCAATGTTTTTTATTGATATCTAGATAACACCTTTTTTTAATTAGTTAACTAGATAACACCTTTTTTAAAATTAGTTAACTAGTTAACACATTTGTTTATTGTTAACTAGTTAACAGTTAACAATATTTTTTATTGATAACTAGTTAACATGGTTTTTTATTGATAACTAGTTAACATGGTTTTTAAACTGATAACTAGTTAACAATGTTTTTTATTAGGTAACAATGTTTTTTATTGATAACTAGATAACATCTTTTTTAACAATTAGTTAACTAGATAACACATTTTTTAAAATTAGTTAACTAGTTAACAATGTTTTTTAACTGATAACAAGTTAACATGGTATTTACCTGATAACTAGCTAACATCTGAAGAGGATGAAAAACGTGTATATTATTGATGATCTAAGCTTCCTTTAATAGAGTTGTGTACAACAGAATTGGTTACAAGAGAAGTACAGATAACTGAAAATATTTACAGAATATTTTCTGTTTGACAGAATATTGTTCGGTATCCTTATCATTCCCCCGCAAGCTGAACAGGGAGAACGTGAAGCTTGGAGCAGAAATTTTTGAAGGCATGGCGGGTGAGTGGCTTGGTCAAAACATCAGCAACTTGTTCTTGTGCAGGTAGATACTTGACTAGAAGTTGCTTATTCAGTACCCGATCTCGAACGAAATGAAATTCGATCTCCATATGTTTAGACCTATCGTGAAACACTGGATTATGACTCAAGTACGTAGCTCCTAGATTGTCACACCATAAGGTTGGGGACTGATGAAGAGGGACATTCAACTCGCGCAATAAGGATTGTAACCATACCACTTCCGAGGCAACTGTAGCTAGAGCTCTATATTCCGCTTCTGTACTCGATCTCGCGACAGAGCGTTGCTTCCGAGTTGACCATGAGACGAGATTAGGCCCATGAAATACAGCATATCCAGTGACGGACCTCCGATCTCGTGGGCTGGATGCCCAAGATGCATCTGAGTAGCCAGTTATAGAATGAGAGGAGTGGCTGGAGATAAGCAATCGTTGTCCATCGTCCCTTTCAAGTATCGCAAAATGCGTTTCACTGCTATCCAATGATCGTCTAGAGGCTTATGCATATATTGAGAGACGTGGTTGACGGCAAATGAAACATCTGGACGTGTGAAATGAAGATATTGCAAAGTTCCCACTACCTGCCTGTAGAGAGATGGGTCACTGAAGGGAGCAGAGATAGTTGTACCTGAGTGATGAATATTATCCAGAGTACATGGAGTGGATATGATGTTGGCCTCCGCCATATTTGTCTTGTTTAACAAATCCATTATGTACTTCCGCTGCGAAAGATGAAGGCCTGAAGAAGTAGGAGTGACTTCGACGCCTAGGAAGTATGATAGATTTCCAAGATCACGCAAGGCAAATTTTGACGCAAGGAATTGAAATAGCTTGGAGAGCATCGGCTGTGAAGACCCGGTAATAATTATATCATCAATGTAAACTAGTAAATAGAGTCGTACCCCATCCTTCGTGTAGATGAATAAAGAGGAGTCGGTCTTCGAAGCCTTGAAACCCCAAGCTATGAGAGCAGCTGACAAACAAGAGTACCAAGCGCGTGGAGCTTGCTTTAGGTCGTAAATTGACTTTCGTAGACGACAAACATGATGGGGTCGTTCTGAATCAGTGAATCCCTGTGGCTGAGCCATGTAAATTTCTTCCGTAAGTGTGCCATGGAGAAACGCATTGGAGATGTCGAGCTGCTGCAGAGACCATGAATTGGAGACGGCTATAGAGAGAATTAACCGCAGGGTTGCAGGTTTGAGCACAGGGCTGTAAGTTTCTGTATAATCGATGCCATGCTGCTGCTGAAATCCACGAGCCACAAGTCTTGCCTTATGCTGCTCTATCGAGCCGTCGGGCTTGTATTTGATACGATATATCCATTTGCTGGTGATGATGTTCGTTGAATCAGGAGCCGGAACAAGTTCCCAGGTTTGATTTCTGATTAAGGCCGAGATTTCTTCCCCCATTGCTTTCCTCCATTCTGGATCTTTGAGAGCTTGAGTTACAGTGTTTGGGGTAATAGCGGCGGTAAAAGCTTTAGGTTTAAGCGATCCAGTCTGGGTTCGGGTTACCATGGGGTGACGACGGGCTGGAGGTTCTGATTGGTTCGGCGAGGGTGCTGGTTCGTTTCTGGTGTTTTGTGAAGTGTTGGATTGGATTGGAATACTGTCGGCGGTGGGAGAGGGGTTTGGGATGGTGTTGTCGGTAGTAGGAGGATGGTTTGGGATTATATTGTTGATGATGGGTTGATGATGTATGGTGGGTAATGTGATGGGTGTATGGGCTTCCTAATTGGGCTCTAGATTCATTTGTGACACAGCCTTTGACATCTGACCTGTGAAAGGAAAATTGGTTTCGTCAAATATAACATGTCAGCTAATATAAATTTGACCAGTAGTTATATTTAAACACTGATAACCTTTATGAGTTTTGTTGTAACCAAGAAAAACACAAGGATGAGAACGAGGTTGTAATTTGTTTGATGTAAGAGGGCGGAGCCAAGGGTAACATAAACACCCAAAAACTCGTAAATCTATAAGATTTGGTGATTTTCGGAAAAGCACATAGAAAGGAGACATATTATCAAGAAGAGGAGTTGGGGTACGATTTATTAAATAAGTGGTAGTATCAAAAGCTAATGACCAATATTTAAGTGGAACATTGGCATGATGTAGCAAAGCTAGACCATTTTGGACGATGTGTCTATGTTTGCGCTCAGCGCAACCATTCTGCTCAGGAGTGTACGGACAAGATATTCGTTGGACTATGCCATGATCTGCAAGATAAGATGTTAGTGGTTGATATTCGCCGCCCCAATCTGATTGGAAACTTTTTGATGGGGAGGCCAAAGAATTTCTCTACTAATTGACGGAATTGAATAAAGACACTCACGAGTTGAGATTTATACTGAACGAAATAAATCCACGAGAATTTGCTAAAATGATCATAGAAGAGAACATAATAATTTTGATTATCAAATGAAGAAACTGGGGCAGGCCCCCAAAGGTCACTACATATAAGTTCTAAAGGACTTGAAGCTTGAAATTGAGAAGTGGGGAAGGGAAGTTTATGAATTTTGCTAACCGAGCAACCATGACATAAACTATTATTGGAAGAGTCTATAACTTTTATTGAATGATGAGATAAGGCTTGTTTGACATCACGCAAGTTTGCATGACCAAGACGTTGATGCCAAGTTTGAAGAGAAACGAGGAATGCTTGTGGAATGATGTGATGGACGACATGGAGGGGAAGGGAATATAGACCATCCTTTGCTTGAACTCGATAGATTTCATTCTGCGAGAGCCGATCCTTGATAACAAAAGACGAGTCAGAAAATTCAATAGATATTGAATTAGCTTTGGTAAGAGCACTAACAGATAATAAATTATACGGAGCAGATTTGACATGAAGAATATTTTTAAGAATAAGAGGAATTTGGGACAATAAAACTATAGATTGACCAGAGTGATGGATTGGAAGAGTTTTACCACTGCCAAAAGTAACTTCGTCGGTGCCGTTGTACTCAGTATGAGAGGCAATGTTGGCAAGATCAGATGTCAAATGATGACTGGTGCCTGAATCCATCACCCAATCCTGAGAGTTGTGGTTCTGTAATGGGGAGGAGGCTAGATTGCTGGTTGGAGTGGGTTTGGGTCGGCTATTGTAGATTGGGCTTGGACAGTTAGGCTTTATGTGGCCTCTTCCTCCACAATTGTGACAAGTAACATCAGCTGATCCAGAAGGGGCATTTCCCAAGATTCCTGCATTGTTATTAGAGGAAAACATATTGGGCTGGTAGCCCATGTTAGAAGACATAAAATTAGGTCGGCCGTCTTGAGTGTAGCGGCCGCCTCTGCCTCCTCGGAAGTATCTCCCTGCACGTCCTCCTCTTTCACCCCGAGCTGCAGATCCATGAGCATAGAAGGCGGTGGCCGTCAGATCCGAGGAAGAACGTCGATTTTGACGCTTCAGCTGCAACTCCTCACTCAACAACAGGCTATGAAGATCGTCATAGCTCAGGTGCTCGTGCCTCGACTCCATCGAACGAGCGAAAGGACGGAAGACGTCATCCAAGCCATGGATGATGTGGTTGACCAGGTCATCATCCGAGACGGGTTCCCCGAGAGCTCCAAGCTGGTCAGCGATTGTTTTGGCTCTCTGCAAATAATTGCTTACAGATTCTCCATTCCGGGTGAGTTCGTATAGTGATAATTTCAACTGTCGTATCTGAACTTTCGATCCAGATGCGTAAATACGAGAAAGACGACTCCAAGCTTCAAAGGATGTGTGCTTACCAATTAATTGAGGCAAAACAGCCTCGGAAACAGACAGGGTGATCCAAGACAAGACGAGTTGATCTCGAGAGAACCAGGTGGTGTATGCCGCATTTGGCTCGCCATTCAGAGTGGTGGGAGGTGCAACGGAGACTCCAGTGACATGATTCATCAAACCGTGGCAATGCAACAATGGTTCCAATTGTGCCTTCCAGAGCAGGTAGTTTGTGGGGGTCAATGTGATAGTGATTTGGGGATTGGAAGGAGGGGATAAAAGGTTGGAGGGGCTGCAGCAGTAGGTGTAGTCATGGAGGGGGCTGCAGCAGTAGGTGTAGTCATGGTGAAGAAAGGAGCTTAGGATCAAGGAAGAATACTCATAAGAGTTTAGAGATGCTCTGATACCATGAAGAGGATGAAAAACGTGTATATTATTGATGATCTAAGCTTCCTTTAATAGAGTTGTGTACAACAGAATTGGTTACAAGAGAAGTACAGATAACTGAAAATATTTACAGAATGTTTTATGTTTGACAAAATATTGTTCGGTATCCTTATCAACATCGTTTTTTGTTTGATAACTAGTTAACATCATGATTTAGATAACTAGTTATCAAAATTAGTTAACTAATTAACACATTTTTTTTGCTAATAACTAGTTTATAGTGTTTTTTTACTAATAACTAGTTAACATGATTTTTAAACTGATAACTAGTTAACAACATTTTTTTGTTGATAACTTGTTAACAGAGTTTAACCTGGTAACTAGTTAACGAACTAGCATAATTAGTTAACTAGATAACTTATCAAAACTAGTTAACTAATTATATGAACTAGTTAGCACGTTATTCGACAACCAGTTTATATTTAAAAGATTATTCCAACAATGTCAACAAAATAAAAAACAGTGACTGAAATTGTAAATTTAATACTAAATAATCAAACTATCTATAACTTAAAATACAGTGACTAAAATTGCAATTTTCCATAATTGCTAAAATAGAATCCCTGGGTGTTCTTCTTCAACAATGAACCGCCGATGCTCCATCGTTACCAACCCCACCATGCTCCGTCGTAGCTCAAAATGGCTCTTTCATTACCATCGAGGCCACCATCGACGTCTACCGTCTTCCAACTTCCACATTCGTCGTCTTCTCGCGATTGGGAGTGATTGAATCGATCTCGTCCATGAATATGATCGACGGAGCTTTCTTCTCCGCCTCCTCGATGAGCTTCTGGAGGTTTGATTCGCTCTCGCTGGATGAAGGTCGACGATTACGGCGAGTGTAGACGATTGATTTAAGAAGGAAAATGAAACAAAAGCATCTTCATCGTTCCAAACTTTGTACCGTCAAAGCCGAAGCTAGTCTTCAGTCTCCACGTCTTGTCAATCAATTTTTTTTTTAAATTCCTAAACTACCCCTCCGGTCAAATAGGTTGGAACATTCCAACCGAATTTGGTTGGAGCCGGATCTCAAGCCTAAGTATCTAAACAAACTTCAAAACCCATTAAAATTTTCCAAATCCAACCCATTTAAACCGAGTTCAACAAATGAAACTCATCTAATCCATCATGTCTCATCGATCTTCACGAGCATATGGAATCTGAGCATCGAGCATCGAGCTGAATCGAGCTCGCTCGATTCGAACGATATAGACTTGACAAGTTAATAAGTTTTTTTAATTTCAATAAATGAGCGAGTTCAAGCCTACCCGATTCAGCTCGATGCTCGAGCGAGCTCGATTCGAACGATATAGACTGGACAAGTTAACAAGTTTTTTGAATTTCAATAAATGAGCGAGTTCAAGCATACCCTATTCAGCTCGATGCTCGAGCGAGCTCGATTCGTCAACTCGTTAAGTTTGGCTGGTTACCTTGTTAAAGAATTAATCATCGACAAGTTCGCGAGTAAGAATTGAATTCGATTTAGTTATGATTATGACAACACGGTTAAATTCATTATTGAAATTCAAACTTCAATGATTATTTTCCAAAATTATATTAACTAGTGATCATTTTGTAATTATAAAAAATCGGGTATCCTATTTGCAAAGTAATTATGAAATGAAAATTTTCAATTAGTAAATATTTGACAGATATGAGAGTTCGTTGTAGTTTGGGCGTTAACGCCTATGCCCTTGGCGAAATCGCCTTAGTCTTAGGCGAATATACCTATATTTGTACATAGTTTGAATAGGTATTTATTTTGGTACATAGTTTCATTTTTTTATTTATTATGGTTAAAACTCCTACATAATCAATTTGAAGGATAATTATTATGAAAGAACAATTATCATTTAGGAAAGAGTAGTTATCCCACCAAATAAAGAGGATTACTTACCAAAATAATTTCTAATTAATTATCGTTAATTTAGTGACCAAACCTATTTAATTTATTATTATAAATCAATTAATTGTTGAACAACAATAATTATCACATTTTCAATTGTACTAGTGCAAACAATATAATCATGTAATTTTTTAGTTAAATTTCAATTTTATCGAAGAAATGAGTGCTCCCGTTTTTTCTGACTTTCCGTTCGGGATGCCGTCGCCGGTGAGACCTAGCGACAGGCCTCCTGAAGCCTCGGATATGCAAGTTCAAGCTCCGCAACAGGAATCTGTGAGCCACCCAACCCCCACCAACAAGCCAGCTGGTGTGGGCTTCACGCTTGATCGTTCCTATGTGACCGCTCTCCAGGGTCAGTCCTCTTCTCCCAACACAGCTCAACAATGGATTCCTGTTGGTGAGAAGGATATCTTGCCAACTGTGAGAGACGGTATTAAGTTCCTGAATCTGTCGGAAGAGTTCAAGGACAAGCTTTGCAAGCCCTGGTCTAATACAGTGGTTGTTAGACTTTTAGGTAAGAGCATTGGTTACTCTTACCTGTGCCACCGGCTCCACGCCATTTGGAAGCCGCTCGAGAATTTGCATATCGTGGATCTTGAACGTAACTATTTTTTGGTGAAATTTGCCAACGAGCAAGACTATTTTAAAGCCCTTACGGGGGGTCCATGGATGCTCCTGGATCACTACCTTATTGTTCATCAATGGGATCGATCATTCTGAGTCGCTGACGACCTCCCGAAGAAAACGGTTGTTTGGGTGTGATTTCCGCATTTGCCGATCCACTGTTACCATCCCTAGGTGCTGACTTCGCTTGGTAATCTTCTTGGGAGAACTATCAAGATTGATTTCAACACGCAATGAGCGGAGAGGGGCAAGTTTGCCAGGATCGCCATTGAGATTGATCTCTCTGAACCTCTGGCCCCAATTATCGAGCTTGACGGAACTCTGCAGAAAATCGAATATGAAAATCTGCCTGATCTATGTTTTGAATGCGGCATGGTGGGGCATGAATCTCAAAGCTGCCCGAAGACCCAAAGGAAGCTGACCCAACCGGAGCCCGAGATGGTCGAAGGCTTGGCCGTGAACTGAGCTGCTCCCTTGTCGGAGCAAGCGCCGGAACCGGGATCGTACGGCCCTTGGATGGTAGTTGAGCGTAAATCACGGAGATCAAAAAAGGAAACTACTTCAATTAGGGGTAAAGGAAAGGAAGATCTCCCTTCAAGCCAAATTAGGAAAGCTGGTGGAGGTGGAGGCAAGAATCGAGGGAATAAAGGCCAGTTAGGGAAGGAGATGATGGTGCCGAATAACTCTCACGATGTGGGTGTTCCGACCGTTGTGGGGGAGGTTTCCAAGATCCAAAAGCGGAAAGAGGGGGCTGTTGTCTCTTCGGCAACCCCGCCAACTGCTTCCCATTCTAAGGAGAATGCTGTTGCTTCCAAAGCTGGCCCGAGCAATTCGAAAGCCCATAAGCCCAGTTTGGGCCGAACTAAGGATAATGCCAAGCTTAAGCCCATTTGATCACAAGTCAGCCAATCCGACCCTTCGGACCCGGATACCAGTTCTCGAGAACTCGAGAATACCCCTAAAACTGATTCCTCCCCTTTCGAAGGTCTCTCTTCTACCCATTTCGATCTACCTGGCGCTCCTACCCGCCAAACGCCCTCAATTGGAAGCAGAAGCCGTCGTTCGAATCCTTCAGTTGCAAGAGCCTCTTCCAAGCTCAAGGCAAAGGAAATCACTGGTCGCAAGTCCTCGTCAGGAGTTTCGAAATCGAACACTAAGAAGAGAATTCATGAAATGCTCAATCCGTCTCCTGCTGTCCATGGACCGGATGCTACTATGGCTGAAGAAGGAACGGCAGAGATGGAAGTCGTCATTGAGAGAGAAGCTGACCCTGAACAGGCCAGGGTCGTCGAGGCTGCGGGTGGCTGGGATCTTAACAACTCAACTCCCGAATGATTGCTCGGGTGTTGTCCTTCCTTTTTCATCTTATTCTTATGGATAGTGTCTTCATTTGGAATTGCCGGGGGGCCGGCTCAAAATCTTTTCTCAATGCTTTGAATTTCTATCTGCTGAATCATAAGCCTACGATTGTGGAGATCCTTGAACCCCACATCAATGGTCTGCGAGGTCAAGCTGTTCGTGGAAAGCTGGGCTTTCAGAATTCTTTTGTCGTTGACGCTCAAAGATTCAGTGGTGGAATTTGGTTAATGTGGAATGACGCAGATTTCAAGCTCCGTGTTTTGGATTCGTCCAGCCAATTCATTCACGTTATTGTTGAGTGGGATCAGGGAAAGTCTTGTGTTTTAACCTTTGTGTATGCTTCGCCTAACATGTCCCGTAGCGTTTCCTTTGGCAGGACCTTGCTAGGCTTGGCCGCTCGACGTCACTGGCGTGGATGACCCTTGGGGATTTCAATGCGATTGTCGACTGATGAACGTCGCAGAAGCGGTTGATCAAATACTACCCAGCTAACTAGAGCTAAGCAGATCGTATTCCAGGGGTCTTCTAAGATTGACTACTTTAAAACTGGCAAAATACTCAAATGCAAGCAAGTTGTGCGTGGTGTGAGTTCAACGACTTCTAAATCTACGAAATGCGGATAAATTTAAAATTAAACTAAAGCAGATTGAGAATTTAGGGTTTGAACACAAGGATGACAGACGAACTTAGACTTTGAATCCCCCTTCGTTCCCCAGAGCATTGGCAATCAACAGATCATCGGATTTTGATTCTCATTCAATCAATTACTAAGACACCACCATAACTCCTTACCCTTAGGTTTAAGGCCGGCAAACGTTCACTCTATCCGTTCTAACTACCAAGATTAACTAGCCGCCCGGGTACGGTCGCCTCTCGCAATGACTTAATTAATTGGTGTAATTACTAATGATTAATGAGTTACTCTTGCAGTGAATTAACCATAACCGGTTCCTACGAAAGGCACGCTCCAATTATAAGGTTAATTGTTCAATTCGATGTTCTAAAGTAAGGCGAGCGTTCGCTTCTATCCTTAGCTTAACCAGAATCTAATCTAGGTGATCAATCCAGACAAGAAACACGAACAACGAAGAACAAATCAAACATGAAAAAGAACTGATTGAATTTCGAATCTAATCATCGCCGATCTGTGACTGCTTTAAAGCCCTGGGTCACTTAGGGTTCATCTAGTCTAAGCTCTAACGAGTTTAGCTACTCATGATTATTACAAAAGCAACAAAGACAAAGAAAGAGTTCATCATCCAGAGGAAGAACAGAAAAGAATCTGAAAAACCTAATTTAGACGACTCTGACAGACTTCGATCTTCGGTAAATAACACTCCTAGCTCCGATTCGTCGAGATGGAAGGGATGGCGTCACGATCTCTATCCGGCTCTTCGAACTCTAACTCTTCGCTCCAGAACTTGAGAGGATTCTCTGAATTCTGATCTCCAAAAGTTGTTATTTTTCGAATTATGATTGTATATTGAGGTATCGCTTCTTTGGGCCGCCGGGTTAAGTATTTATACTTAACCCTAATCAGCCGGATTTCTTTTGATATTTTCGCCGAAAATATTGACTTATTTTTGCCGAAAACATGCTTGTGAATGGAAGGTCCGCCGGCTGATCTCTCTGCCTTGTCTTCTCGGTCCGAAAACTCCTCAGTTTCGCCGAAAATCTCCTTCTCTTGGCGTCAGTCGATTTGTACTATTATTTTCGCCAAAATCAATAGGTAATTTTTGGCGAAAATATCTTTGTAATTGGGCAGGATTCTGTTTGACTTTGACTGGCTCCTTTGATCGATTCCGGTTCAGTTTCTCGATGTTCCAATGCCTTAGACACGTCCTTGGTTACTTATTTGATGGCAAAAACCTGTGCTAACACAAAAACACTAGAAAACCATCAATAGACCCGAAACGGGCCAAGGTAACACAAATGGCACGAGATAGGGCAATCGATTGAATATTCATTATTCTACCCTAAAAACCATGTCTTAAGCAAAGAAATGTCGCTTAAATGAGGCTGATAATCACGTCAAATCGAGTGTCATCAAATACCCCACACTTAAGCTTTTGCTTGTCCTCAAGCAAACTGAATAGAAACGCTCATGTTCATAAATGATAAGATCGATTAAATTGGAGCTCAATCAAACACAATGAATTATTAGACAGTTCGATCCTAGAACAAGAAACCTAACATGCATACAGATCAGCCAAACTACCTGGTCTCACTAATAAACTGCACACGACAAGTAATTAGCAACCAATTATGCACGAATTTGACCTGACCGACCAGACTCCTCACACAGGATATATATAGTACAATGGGAACTCTTGCTCTCTGTGTTTAAGGACGTGTTTCTGCTCTCGATCATTTTCTGTTACCGAATTTTGTCATAGGTTTGCATTTCGACCACATCTCCACCACTGTGACAACACGAGTATCTAGTCAAGAAGGACTTCCCTGCTAGGACCGTAATGAATTCTACACTACTCGGGTTTATAATGAGATGGATGATGGGAATGTATGATGATGGCTTGGTGCGGTGTAGCTTTCGACTAACTTCCCTCGAATCTAATCTATGGCTTCCTACCGTCTAACCAAACACGGGTGGAATGATGAACGCTCGTCCTATGATACCCTCAAGCAACCTAGCACTTATTCTTTTTTCTTTACACGATTTTTTTTTCTTTTCTTTCTTTTGAACTTTTCTTTTGATTTCGTTCTTCCATTTGTAGGGAGAAGAACGTTTTATTGAACTAAACTTTGAACTTTTTCTGATTTTTCTTTTCTTCATTATTTTTTTCGAAATTTTTTTTTCTTTTCTTACTTTACTTTTTTTTTCTTTTTGTGCCGATTTTCTTTTAGTTGCTAGAGGGGTTTACACGTCTGGACATATTAGCTAAGACCACCTGTTTAATGGCTATAGGCAGGTTACCACAAACCGACTTCCGCTAGGTCAATCTAGAACTACAACCACAGGGGATCAACGGGGAATGAAAGAAATGGGAAATGGCTGTAATGTATTATCGAACCGAAAGAACAGGCCAAGCTCAAGGGTCTAAACCTAGTGGATTTATCGTTTGGTAGGCTATCTGGCTTAGTAGCTGAATCTAGGTGCCCCTATCCTTCTAGAAACTCGTGTCATCGTGTGGTCTCGAGTAGGTCTCATGCAAATTCTAACTCATTCAAGTAAACAGAAAACCACTCAGAAAGAAAATAAATTGCAAGTTACGTGCAATGGATCAAAAGCTCACAGTTGGTTTGCTAGTCGGATTCGGTCATTTTCATGCAGTCAAGGCTACAAACTACAAGTGTGATTTTAAAAATTCTGTTATGACCAGGCAATTTAACATCAAAGTATACAAGTTGGTTCTCAAGTTCTAGGTTAAGCAGTCTAAGCATCATTATGAAGGTTTGAACAACAACTTAACATCAAAAATCAAGAACTGAGCCATTCTAATGCTAGAGAGACTGGAATGGAATCACGAGGCACACACAAAACACAATCAAGGGCAATCAAGTTCATGCAAGGTTCTCTAGCATCCTACCCCACACTTAAATCGGACTGTGTCCTCACAGGACTAATTCTAGAGTTCAGAGTGAAGTAGAAGAACCTGGACCGAAATGATTGGCGTAGGGGATGACCACGGGTCCTCGGAGCGGAGGGAATCTACCCAAGCGAAGCAAAGGGAATCCCCCAACTGCCTATAAAACAAAAACAAATAAAACATAAAAAGGAAACCGGGACAAGTGTCCCGGATCCACACAGAAAAAAGTTGGACCGAAATCCGAAAAGAATAAATAAAAAGAAGACACCAGAAAAGGAATACAACCCGATCACTGCTGGTCCGGTGAATCGGGAGGTGGAAAGTGGAGAAATTCGCCGAGCTGGCGTTGCCACGCTAGCTGTGCCTCATATCGCCTGTCGGCGCGGCGCATATGTTGCTGCATAATAGTCCATCGCGCCTCTTGGGTGGCGGTGTCGGTGATGCGCCACTCCTGCAGTCGCTTGTATAACTCTCCAACATTCGCGGGGTGGTGTTGCGGCTGTTGGGGAGGCGCCTGGTATGGATCGAGAATGTGCAGCGGCGACTGGTGAGCATACCCTGCCGGATGATGTGGCGAGGGTATATAATCGTGGAATACTGGCGGCGGCTCGGGCTGCTGCTCCTCAGCATCATCTTCTTCCTCCGACTTGACCACAGGCTGGAGTGGAGGATCTGCTGCTACATGGGGACTGAGGTCGAGTTCTAAGTCGTACTCAACCGCTAAGTCTCCTCCAACGGTCCTAACTTGGTGTCGTGGAATGTGCGGGCCATATTCATGGCTGATGCCGAAGGAGAGGATGAGCTGTCCTATGAAGTTGCCCCCCAAAAGTCTGCGAGGTGGCGTCTTCCTCATGGTCTTCTGGCGGAAGATGCGAGCCAGTACCCAGCCGGGGTGGAGAGGGTAGCTCTCTCGGATGGCTCGAAGAAGCATGAGCTCCTCCTTGAGGATATGGTGGCGATCCTTGTCGGGTACATATAAAAGGGATCTACGCCAAACCATATGAATAAATTTAAAGGGAGGGTGAGAGAGCGACTTAACTGAGTTGCTCGCCCTGAGGCGATCGCCAGGTACGCCTGTCATGTGGCTCCAGAGCGCGTGGTACTCCTCCTCGTTATCATCTTCGCCCCAGCCTAGGTGATGATCGTGATAGTGCTCGTAGGGGATGCCGAGATGAGCAGCAAACTCATCGTAGGTGAGCTGCCTGTATACCCCACCAAGATAGAAGGTCACAACCTTCTGGCGTTGCTTCCTCTTGTGCTCATCCAGATCAAAGGTCGCCCAGAACTCCTAGAGGGCAATGTCTGGGAACTCGGCGGTGATGGTGGTCAGCTCGAGGAGGCCTGCCGGTGCTAGGGCGTCATGCACGTTCCGGTGGTAGTCCTGTTGTGATCGAAGAGGGACTCCATGAAGAGAGGGCGCACGTCAGCTCCCCGAACGTGCTCGAGCTTCTGGAAGCACTCGAAGTAGAAGTCTGGTAGACGGGCGATAGTGCGATGGTATCCAGCCCGACGGGGTAGTGTAGGTGGAGGACCCAGAACGGCGGGTGTGACGGCAGCGGCAGCTCCTGAGCTCGAGGCGCCATCAAGTCGCGCCTTAGTCCTGCGCTCATAAGTGGTGTTCCTAAACCAGAATGAAACCAGATTAGTCAACTAAAACCCTACCCCACACTTAGTAGAAAAAACTCAATTTCACAAAGAAATGAGGGAAACTAAGTGGGGTAAGCAAAGCGGAGTAACCGGTAATCATAGACAGTAAAATACATACTTAGGAACACCAGAATCAGATAAGCACAATCAGAGTTCAAAAAGTCAAACCGACATTTAGAAAGTCAACATTTAAGCATATTAAACCCTAATCATGGCAAGACTATCATAACTTTGAGAATGACGGTAAAATATGATTTCAAATGGCAGCACGATAATATGAACGAGAATGAGCACATCAGCCAGCCAAATGATCACAACAATTCAAAGTCAAACCGACATTTCTCACAAAAGTCAACATCACAAAGAATCAATCCTATGCATAGCAACATATGATCAAATGATATGGAAATTAAGCACGGCACTCCCTAAGCATGCTAGAACAGTTCCACAAGTTCAGCTAACCTAGTTCACACGAAAACAGTCGCAAAACGAGGCAAACCGAAAAGTCAACCGAAAGTCAACCCCAACGAAATTCAGCAATCTATATGTCAAAAGATTCGTATTGAAAAGTTCTACAACTTACCTTGAAGTCATGACTGCTAAAAATGAACGGGTTGGGAGGAATCGGTGAAAAACTTGGGAAAACAGGGGTTTCGGTGAACTGGAGCTGTAGAGCTCTGATTCGGCTCTTCTAGGGCTCGATGGAATCGGAATGGAGAGGGGAGTTGAGCGGCGGCGGTCAGCGATGGCGGCGGCGGTGGGAAATGGCGGCGACGGCGGTTTTAAAGAGGTGGGTGGTCGACGACGGTTTTAAAAAGATAAGGGGAAGGGATTTTCGGGTGTGTTTTTCCGGATTTTAAAGGAATAGTGGGGTGATTTTCAAAAGAGTTTTCGGCGAAAATAAGGGGGTGGTTTCGCCGAAAATTTTAGTTCAAATGCACTGCCGGATTTTTGAAGGTAATTTCGCCGAAAATAACCATATGGTTTCGCCGAAAATTTTAATTAAAATGGCTGTTGGTCTTCTAAAATCATTTCGCCGAAAACAAACAGCTTTTCAAACTGAAAGTAATGAACAGGGAGACCGGGTTTGAAAATTCAAAATCGGTTTCGCCGAAAATAAGGGTGGTTTCGCCGAAAATTTTGAACTGTTCGGGTTTAAAATATTTTCGCAAATCCGGCCAACTTCAGAAAATCACAGTTAAATGCACAAAAATCGGAACGACCTCACTCAACTTGCGACTGACTCTATGACACACAGACTCTACGCGAAAAATAATAAATCAAACAAACTGACACTTTTGGCTCCCCCGAACCGACTCTAAAATACCAAGTTCAACAAAAATTAAAACAGACTCCAGCCGTGGGTTGCCTCCCACGAAGTTCTCTTTTATTAACGTCCTTGAGCTGGACGATACCTGGACGGTATTAGGATACATCCCAACTTAGATTCTCCTTCACGCTCGCGTCGGAGTTCATGAAGTACAGCTTCGGGACTTCTCCGGTAAGCGTAAACCTTTTCCCGTTTGCATGTATGAGCTTGGTACGTCCATCGGGAAGATGATCGACGAACTTGAACGGGCCGAACAGTTCTCTGGAGAGGTCATCCTTCTTGAGTGTTACGATGGAAGGAATGAGGACTGTCGGCTTCTTCTTTTCTTTCTTCGGCTTGGTATCACCAGGATCGGTGATCGTCAGTATTTCCTTAGGAGATGCTTTCGGCTTCTCCTTCCATACTTGTTCCGGCGCCGGTTTCTCGGAACTAATTGGTGGTGCAGCTGGCTCAGTGGAAGACGGCGGAACTTTTGGTCTCCAGACCATTTGGGTCTTCGTCTTCTTATTCTTTCCCCGAGGTCTGCTCGATTTAGTGCTCGGTGGTTTAGAAGAGGCTTGCAGTTCCTTTTTCTTTGGCGGCTTTTGAGGAACAGGTTTTAGTTTCTGCTTGGTAACCTGTCCAGCACCTGCAGTCACAATCGAGCAAGGAATACTAGAGGAGATGTCAGTAATGAAATTAACCGAGGCCAATTCCACAGTTTCTATGGATAAACAGTGTGATTCTCCCTTAGGAATGTATTTCATATTGTCCTTGAGACGGAATGTTGCAGTATCCTTCCCAACTCTTAATGTTAACGAACCATTTGGTACATTAATGTTAATGCCGGCTGTCGCCATGAAAGGTCGACCTATGAGAATAGTAGCATCAACTGTACTAGTATCCATAATCACGTAGTCAGCTAAGAACGTGAACGGACCACATTTAGTGACAACGTCTTTAATCTCTCCCTTAGGGGTTTTAAGTGATCTATCAGCAAATACAAGTTGCATACTAGGCGGTTCAAGTTCTCCTAGGTTTAATTTTTCAAACAGGCTCATAGGTATGACATTAACAGACGCTTCTAGATCAACTAAACAACGTTCAATCTCAACATCATTGATAACCAAAGCAAAGTAAAAGAACCAGGATCAGATAACTTAGCTGGATATGGAGAAGCAGGTTTCTTAATACGAATGTCAGGATATCCTTCCTTGTTCCCCTTCGTGCCAGTCTCGATCCTTGCATTTGGCAGCAATGCTCTAGGAAAAGGAGGCTTCACGATGTACGGTGCAAGAGGAGGATCTTCCTCCTTAGGCGCCGGCTTCTATTCTTCTTCTTCCTCCGAAGTTTCAGTGATCCTGCGTAAGACAGAACAAGCATCAGCAATTAAGTTTGGGAGTTTTCGAGCGGTTACCATCTTGGCTTGCTCCTTCCTCAGATTTGGCTCTGTCCGGCTTGGAAGTTGGCCAAATGGTCGACCAGATGCTAGCATGCTCGAGATGTTGTTCACGGCTTGCTCAATTCTTTGTCCATATGCTATCTGTTCTTGATTGAGAAGAGCTTGAGCCTTGAACTGACTGTCATGATCATCGAGTCTAGTGATGATCTGGCTGAGCTTCTTATCCAGGTCACTGACATTGTTCTCTCTTTGATGATGCTGCCCTGGATAGGTATTGTTAAGTTATTGATTCTGGCGATTGCCAGGAGCAGTTCCATAATTACCTGGATTGCGATGCGGCGGCTGGTAGACACCTGCCGGTGGATGGTTAGGCTTCTGATCCTGAGCTGGACCAACCGGGCGGTTATTCTGGTTCTGGTTATGGTTGGCGCCAGCATTGTAGGGAGGTCTGTCTTGATAGTTCCCTTGCTGTCTGAAGTTACGGTAACCAGCATAACCATTCTGATTATTGACGAAGCCTTGTTGGATGAAATTTACCTCTTCGGCAGACCAGACTTCTGCTTTACCAAAATTCTGACAACGGCCTCCGTTATGTGCGCGAGCCTCACACCACTCGCAATCGGCAACGTAGACAGAAGCTGTCGGCGGCTTGATCGGTGTGGTAGACTTCTTCAAATGCTTCTCTACCTCTGCTTTGATTGTAGCTTCGAGATCTAGCTTGCCCCTTGATCCTTCAGATTGTCATTCCCAGTTCCTTGACTTGGAAGCACAGTTTGCGAAGTGAAGAAGAGCAACTTCAGGTGTTAGTGTAGTGTAATCCCCTTCAGCTAGAGAATTGACCCACTTGGCGGATTCTTCTCGAAGTCCTCGAGAAAAGATTTCAGCTAACTGCCTCTGCTCGAATCCATTATGAGGGCAGGTGTAGAGAAATTCTTGGAAACGATTCCAAGTATCATACAAGCTTTCTCCTTCTTTATGGGAGAATCTGGCAATGCTGTCCTTGATGGCGGTTGTTCTGGCCGGAGGGAAGTATTCTTTAACGAAGTCCTGAGCCAGAGTATCCCAATCAGTGTAATAGCCAGGTGGTTTGCCAGTAAGCCACCTCTTAGCAGGGCCTTTTAGAGAGAACGGGAAAGCTCTCAGACAAAGAGTGTTTTTGTCGAGGTTTTCGCTCTTGAAAGTGCTGCAGAGATCAAGGAAGTCTGCAAGATGAGTGCACGGGTTGTCTAGGGGCCTGCCTTCAAACTGTAAATCCCTAGAGATCATAGTCAAGAATGGAATCTTGATCTCATAGTCAGGATCTCCTTCAATACGCGGGACGGCAATGGCAGATCGAACGCTAGTCGCGCTCGGCTTGTTATAGTCTGCTAGACTCTTCTGTGCAGGTGGTGGCGGCGACGGTTGATCGCCATTGTGGTGGTGGTGGTAATCTATCGTCCATGGCGGGAGATGGAGGAGGTGAGAGTGATTCGGTGTAAGAAGTGGATGAAGATGACGGTACAGGTGAAGATGGAGATGAGGAACTCTCCTTCGGTTCCTTCATCTTGATCGGAGTGATGAATGGATTGGATCTGCCTTTCTTCAGAATCTGTGATCGTAGAGGTGTAGCAGAACTGCCTGGTCTCTCCGCACTCTTAGCCTGTTCGGTTTGAGAGCGAGTCCAAGGACGGTGAGGCATACACCTGTAAATCTACAGATAACAAAGACAAACAAGACCAGTGTAAAATCGAAGTGGGTGGAAAAAAATGAAAGATGGAAAGTAGAAGAATAAATTGCCAGTTCTTCTTTCGAACAATCAAAAGAAGTCCCCGGCAATGGCGCCAATTTGATGAACGTCGCAAAAGCGGTTGATCAAATACTACCAAGCTAACTAGAGCTAAGCATATCGTATTCCAGGGGTCTTCTAAGATTGACTACTTTAAAACTGCAAAATACTCAAATGCAAGCAAGTTGTGCGTGGTGTGAGTTCCATGACTTCTAAATCTACGAAATGCGGATAAATTAAAAATTAAACTAAAGCAGATTGAGAATTTAGGGTTTGAACACAAGGATGACAGATGAACTTAGACTTTGAATCCCCTTCGTTCCCCAGAGCATTGGCAATCAACAGATCAGCGGATTTCGATTCTCATTCAATCAATTACTAAGACACCACCATACCTCCTTACCCTTAGGTTTAAGACCGACGAACGTTTGCTCTATCCGTTCTAACTACCAAGATTAACTAGCCGCGCGGGTACGGTCGCCTCTTGATATGATCCAACAATGCTACCCCGATGCCAACCGGTATTCGTACACCCCACCAGGATCCCCTGGCCTAGGCAAGACCCTAGTGCCTTTCAAGAAGCGCATGAATCCAAGGGCAGGCCATCCTCGAGCCCTAAAGCCAAGGTATGACAAGAAATATCGCCTAAATCCTTCACTTGCAGGTAGAAAGACTCCGAGGAAGGGAATGTTGTCCCAAGCCATGCTGTTGGCCGAGGGTATAAGCCCTAGCACCAAAGAGAAGCTTCAGCCCGTTCCTAGTCTAACCTCCAGGAGCCCTGAAGAAGAAGTCGGTTCTTTGAGTGACCCTCTGGAAGCATTTCCGGAGTACAGAAGGAAGAGAATCCAAGAACCCTTGGCCCGAAGAGGAGAGCTGTAAAAGAATGAACCTGAGCCGAGGCATGAGAAGACTTGGAGTCCTTGGCCCCGAAGCATAACACTTGGGCTGACCACAGAGAGCTACGTCCAAAGCTAGTTGGAGGCCTATCTGAAGCTTAAAGAAGAAGGCCCGAGCGGGAAGAAAGAAGGACCAAGGAAGAGAGCAACCACAAGCCCTAAACCAGCAGCCGGGCCGATCAAGGGAGTTTTATTGGAGCCGGACATGAAGAACATATCTTTTGGACAAGAAGTCCGATCACTGAGTCCGCCCGAAGCCGAAGCCCGCGTCAGCCACCCGAGTCAAGCCCGGCGTTCGGCCGGTCAAGCCCACCGGGCCGCCACACGTGCCCAACCGGCCCGAGCAGCCGTACACGGCCAGATTAGGGTTTTTGACCTAATTTAGGTCTTTTATTCTGCTTTAAAGACTACAACTATTATTTTATGTTTATTCCTTTTTAGTAGGATTATTTAGGGGTTTTTAGGAGACTATTTAGGAATAGGACTCTTTATTTTATTATTATTTAGAAGTAGTGATTAGGGAAGAGAGCTTGTTCCCTCACCTATAAATAGAGGCCGCCGGCCTCACTTTGTAGACACAACTTTTATGAAATAAACCCCCTTTGATAGAACTTTGTTCTGAAACCCTTGTTGTATCTGCATGTTGCGATACTGAAGGATCGACTTATCATCAAGAGCATCCATCTCTTGGCGTGGCGTCTTCGACTGGACACTTCTGGTTCCCGGCTGTTATATAGCCGAAGGGTCAAAGTACTTTTCCGCCCCGGTTCCCGAAGGTTTCTACCTCGTTGCACGGTGTCCAACTTGCGGTGGTTAGGGTCGTCTGCCCACGGTTGCAGCGGTTCACATCACAAGGTGAGCCCAAGCATTTCCTGATAATCATAATCCTAGCGATAGTCTTCTTCATCTCTGGCCAGCTCCACCTCCTGGTCCAGTTCCTAATCCGCCCACCGCTGGGAAGCCTCCGCCGCGACGAATACGACAGCGCTGCCGCCTTGCAGGGTCAACTCCAGCAGCTCTTCCACCTCCACGACTCCGGTGTCGACCAGTCGTTCATCGACACTTTACCCATCTTTCTCTACAAGTCAATCCTCCTCGGACCCGGGTCAGCGAAGTCCGACCCATTTGATTGGGCCGTGTGCTTGTCAGAGTTCGAGCCGGAGGACAAACTTCGGCTGCTCCCCAACTGTAGCCACTCTTTCCACATGGACTGCATCGTGGCTTCTCTCTCACTCCACTTGCCCTCTATGCCGATCTTCCCTCAACAATGGAACAAACTCTTCAAACTCTCCTCCGATTCGGCTAATTAAAATTTCTAGGGTTCCAAAAATTAGCAATTACCCGAGAAATCATCAATCGGGAAATGGTGGTGTTGACGGAGAGGAGGTCAAAGTGATGGAACATTGTGAAAACAGTAGCCGACATAGTCCACAGAGACGCCACGAGGATTTCGCGGCTGCTTCCGACGTCATCCAGAGGAAGAACAGAAAAGAATCTGAAAAACCTAATTTAGACGACTCTGACAGACTTCGATCTTCGGTAAATAACACTCCTAGCTCCGATTCGTCGAGGTGGAAGGGATGGCGTCACGATCTCTATCCGGCTCTTCGAACTCTAACTCTTCGCTCCAGAACTTGAGAGGATTCTCTGAATTCAGATCTCCAAAATATGTATTTTTCGAATTATGATTGTATATTGAGGTATCTCTACTTTGGGCCGCCGGGTTAAGTATTTATACTTAACCCTAATTAGCCGGATTTCTTTTGATATTTTCGCCGAAAATATTGACTTATTTTCGCCGAAAACATGCTTGTGAATGGAAGTACCACCGGCTAATCTCTCTGCCTTGTCTTCTCGGTCCGAAAACTCCTCAGTTTCGCCGAAAATCTCCTTCTCTTGGCGTCAGTCGATTTGTACTATTATTTTCGCCGAAATCAATAGGTAATTTTTGGCGAAAATATCTTTGTAATCGGGCAGGATTATGTTTGACTTTGACTGGCTCCTTTGATCGATTCCGGTTCAGTTCCTCGATGTTCCAATGCCTTAGACACGTCCTTGGTTACTTATTTGACGGCAAAAACCTGTGCTAACACAAAAACACTAGAAAACCATCAAATAGACCCGAAACGGGCCAAGGTAACACAAATGGCACGAGATAGGGCAATCGATTGAATATTCGTTATTCTACCCTAAAAACCATGTCTTAAGCAAAGAAATGTTGCTTAAATGAGGCTGATAATCACGTCAAATCGAGTGTCATCAAATACCCCACACTTAAGCTTTTGCTTGTCCTTAAGCAAACTGAATAGAACGCTCATGTTCATAAATGATAAGATCGATTAAATTGGAGCTCAATCAAACACAATGAATTATTAGACAGCTCGATCCTAGAACAAGAAACCTAACATGCATACAGATCAGCCAAACTACCTGGTCTCACTAATAAACTGCACACGACAAGTAATTAGCAACCAATTATGCACGAATTTGACCTGACCGACCAGACTCCTCACACAGGATATATATAGTACAATGGGGACTCTCACTTTCTGTGTTTAAGGACGTGTTTCTGCTCTCGATCATTTTCTGTTACCGAATTCTGTCATAAGTTTGCATTTCGACCACATCTCCACCACTGTGACAACACGAGTATCTAGTCAAGAAGGACTTCCCTGCTAGGACCGTAATGAAATCTACACTACTCGGGTTTATAATGAGATGGATGATGGGAATGAATGATGATGGCTTTGTGCGGTGTAGCATTCGACTAACTTCCCTCGAATCTAATCTATGGCTTCCTACCGTCTAACCAAACACGGGTGGAATGATGAACGCTCGTCCTATGATACCCTCAAACAACCTAGCACTTATTCTTTTTTCTTTACACGATTTTTTTCTTTTCTTTCTTTTGAACTTTTCTTTTGATTTCGTTCTTCCATTTGTAGGGAGAAGAACATTTTATTGAACTAAACTTTGAACTTTTTCTGATTTTTCTTTTCTTCATTATTTTTTTCGAATTTTTTTTTCTTTTCTTACTTTACTTTTTTTTTCTTTTTCTGTCGCTTAAATGAGGCTGATAATCACGTCAAATCGAGTGTCATCATCGACCCCTAATGAGAAGTTGGGAGGTGTCGATTTCAACAGAGTTCAAGCTCAGGAGTTCAGAGACTGTATCTCTGAATGTGGCTTTCTCGACATGGGCTTTTCAGGACCAAAATTTACTTGGTTCCGAAGGAACCTGAGAGAAAGGCTGGATCGTAGTCTTTGTAATGCGGAGTGGATGACTCTTTTCCCGACTGCTACCAATTACCATCTTGAGAGATTGAAGTCGGACCATCGACCCCTCCTTGTCCGCTTGGTTCCTTCTGCCATGTATAACAAGTCCCTAAGACCCTTCCGTTTCAATGCGGCTTGGCTTGGCAACGATGATTTCCCCTCTTTCCTTGATCTTTCCTGGAAACGGGGAAGGAATTTTTGTGAATCTTTGCAGGGCTTCGAGGAAGACTGTCGGTGTTGGAACTCAGAGGTGTTCGGTCATATCTTCAAGCGAAGCGCTACCTGGAAGGACGTCTCAAATGGCTTGAAAGCAGGAACCAGTCTTGCTTTTCTGAGGAGCAGGCTAGGAGGGAAGAGGAGGTTCGGGCAGAGCTTGAGAAAACCTTATGGCAAGAGAACATGCTCTGGCTTCAGAAGTTTAGACTGCAGTGGATTAAAGATGGTGATCGGAACACGAAGTTTTTTAACCTATCGACCTTAAAGCGTCGGAAATTCAATGCCATCAAGGGCCTCAAGCGTGAAGATGGCAGCTGGTGTTTTGACGACCAGGAACTTCAAGTGCTGGCAACAAGCCATTTCCAGAACCTGTTTCGAGCTGGCGTAGTCACGTCGCTTCACGAAATTGGAGAGCAGACAGATTTTGCTCTCCCTATTCCGGATGCCGCTTGTGAAGGCCTCGAGATGGCTCCTTCGGAGACAGAGATTTTCTCGATTATCAAGTCAATGGGCAGCCTTAAAGCTCCGGGGAAGGACGGCTTCCATCCTATCTTCTTCCAAAAATGTTGGAAAACGGTGGGCCCGGACGTTTCTAATTTCATTTCCCTGTGTTTCAGGTACCCGGAGTTGGTTGAACAGGTTAACGAAATGATCATTGTTTTAATCCCCAAGTTGGCTAAGCCGGAGGCTATTTCTCAGTTTCGGCCAATTAGCTTATGCAACGTGGTGTATAAGACCATTACCAAGTGCATTGCAGATCGGCTTAAATCCCATATGGTCAATCTTGTCGGTGAAGCTCAAACAAGTTTTGTCCCAGGCCGCCAGATTACGGATAACATCATTGTTCTGCAAGAGGTCCTTCTAACCATGCGCCAGCAATCTGGGAAGAAGGGTTCGATGATCATCAAGATTGATCTCGCCAAAGCTTACGATCATCTCGAGCTTTATTGAGGAGACGCTCAATCTGGCTAACCTCCCTGATAAACTTGTGAATCTGATCATGGCCTGCGTTTCTACAGTTTCACCCAAGTGCTCTGGAATGGAAATCTGACACCTAGCTTCAAACCCGGCCGAGGGTTGCATCAGGGATGTCCTCTCTCTCCCTTCCTTTTTACTTTATGTATTGAGCGCCTCAGTATTTTGATTTCCAATGCGGTGGTCAGAAAAGATTTGAAGGCGATCCGACTTTCTAAGGATGGTCCGGAGTTGTCTCACATCTTTTTCGCCGATGACCTGATTCTGTTTGGGGAAGCTAATCTTAATCAGAGTCAGATTATTAATTCTAGCCTGAATGCCTTTTGTGTCGCGTCGGGTCAGGTTATTAGCAACAACAAGTCTCGTATCTTTTTCTCTAAGAACACGGTTGCTAGTATCCGTCGGTATACCTGTGCGACCTTAGGCTTTCCTGAAACAAGGGATCTGGGTCTGTATTTATGGGTGCCGGCCCTGCACGGGCGTATCACTAAAGATACCTATAATTATGTCCTTGAGCGTATGAGGAAGAAGGTTGATGATTCGAAGCGCAATTCGCTTTCCATGGCGGGACGAGTTACGCTTGCGACTTCTGTCTTAAGCTCTATCCCTACTTATGCTATGCAGTCTTCGGTTCTTCCTATTGCGACTACGAATAGGATTGATAAGATTATTCGTGATTTTGTTTGGGGTGGTACTCCGGATAAGAGGAAAACTAACCTTATCTCTTGGGATCGTATATGCAGGTCAAAGGCGCAAGGAGGACTGGGCCTCAGGAAAGCTCGGGAGCTGAACCTGGCGTACCTGATGAAGCTTGGATGGGCTATTGTGAAGGACCTGAATAGAATTTGGGTGAGAGTGATGACATCCAAATATCTCAAGGAAACTGCCGATGGTCCGGTGCTCCGGAGGAAGACCGGAGGCTCAGCTCTTTGGCGTGAGATTAGGAGTGTGTGGCTTACGATGGTTGAAGCGAGTCAGCAAAGCATCCGAAATGGTCGGGATACATTTTTCTGGACGTCTAAGTGGATCGACTCGGATGTGATCCTTGTCGATCATGCGTCTGTAACCCTGTCTGAAGCAGAATTGAGGCGCACGGTGGCAGAGGCTACTTCCCGGGATGGTGGTTGGGACTGGCTCTTTCTCAAGACCCATCTGCCCGAGAACAGTATTAGATTGGTGGAGGGTATGGAGCCTCCGATGAAGGATGATCGGGAAGATGAGCTCATTTGGGGCCCCGATCCCAAAGGTAAATTCTCGATCAAATCGGCCTATGAGATTTTGGACTGTATATCTAATGTCACTGCAGAGAACATTTGGAAGAATATTTGGAAATGGGAGGGACCCAATCGGGTTAAGCACTTCATCTGGCTTGCGGCGCATGAAAGAATTCTCACCAACGCCGAACGGTGCCGACGTCATATTGCTTAGGACAGCTCCTGCTACAGATGCCAGGATATCTGTGAAGACCTGCTTCATGTTTGTCGCGACTGCACTTTGGCCAAGGAAGCTTGGGTGAGCCTCTTCCCTCATCGGGCAACAGACGACTTCTTTGCTCTGAATTTTCAGGATTGGTTGCGGTTTGGTATCCAGGACGAGGAGCTCAGTTTGCCTTTTGGAATTACCATCTTGCTGCTTTGGAAATCCCGTAACGAGACGATCTTTGAACAAAAGCCTGTGACAAGCGATCAGCTCCGCCTACGAGTCCTTCATTGGATCGCCGGGGTTCGAGAGACAATGAAAGCTGACTCGCAGGTTGAGTTCGGAGGTGCGCAGCAACGGGAGGAAGTGTTAATCCAGTGGAGTCCGGCACCCGAGGAGTTTGTTACCATCAATACTGACGGTTCGGTGATCCTGCCGAACAAGCTTGCTTCTGCAGGGGGCATCATCTGGGACTGGCAGGGACGGAAGGTGGCTGTGTTCGCGGCTAACCTCGGCTCTTGCTCTATCATGCGTGCCGAATTAAGGGCAGCCGATATCGGCCTCAAGCTTGCGTGGCAACTTGGGTTTAGGAAAATCCATCTTCAAATGGACTCCAAGTCTGCAATCTCAAGCATTTGCGGGAAGAATGATGATGACTCCTGCCACTGGCAAACGATTAAAAGCATCCATGACTGGTTGGATAAGGATTGGGAAGTTCAAGTCTACCATGTTTTTCGCGAAGCTAATAGGGTGGCGGATTTGCTCGCTCACCATGGCTATAGCCTTGACTTCGACATTTCTGTTAATTGCATTTACCCTCCTGCCATTGATAGGGAAATCCGGAATGACTTTATTGGGGCCTCGTCCCCCCGTGTGATTCTTCTTAATGATTAAGGGTGTTTGACACCCGCTCTTCTACCAAAAAAAAAATTCATGTAATTTTTAAAATTTATGTAAACATTTTTTGTTGTACTTGTGCAAGCATACCTTTCCTAATGCCGACATACATGTCCTAGTGCATGTGTAATGAAATATTTTTCTCTCTCATTACTTGTCCTAGTGCAGGTAATTTAGGTCTAATTAATGTTTGGTGCTTGCACAACTTGTCCTAGTGCACATTATGGATTTCAGTTTTCATTATAACATCTTAACAAATTAAAAGAGTTTAAAAAGGCAAGATCAAGATGAAGAACTAGAAAATAACAAAATCCTTATTATTCAGACGATAATAGATGTACAAATACAACTAAATCATAGATGTTATATCAAATTTCATTGCACTAGTACAAACCAATGTCGTTTTCAATGGCAATTCCTATGGTGACAACACTTCTTTTGTTGTCATCATAACAGCACTAAAATTGGTACCTAAAATTAACAAATTAAGTACCTACTATGAAAATTGGTATTTTAAAATTTGAATTAGGCACCTACTATGAAAAAATTAGTACCTAAATTTAACAAATCGAGTTTTATTATAAAAAATGGTACCTACGAATTCAAATCATGTACCCACTAATAAAAAATCAGTACCCAAAATTTTTGAAAAAATGTACTTTAATAGTGTTGTCACGGTGACAACAAAATAGGTGTTGTCACCATAGTAAATCCGGTTTTGAATTGCACTAGTACAAGCTAATTCCAGATTTGGACTTGTTGGTCGGATTTCAATCGTCGGTGTTAGATCTGAAGAGAGGAGTTGGTGTCTCCTCATATCTATTATCCCGACCCTCTCGTCCTTCAACACCAGCAAGAATAGTGGTGGCACCACGACGACGATTCGGGCTCGTAATGATCTCGATCACTGCAGCGGCAACGAATTGGATGACACTGGCGTTTTCCTAAGATTCATGGGAGGAAGAGTAAAGAATCTTAATGTAGCGATGACGTTGTCCTGAGATTTTCATAATAGTAGAGGGTATTGGCGTAACGGCGATCCCTGCTTCAGCTACGATTGGGCAGCTTTATTAGCTAGCTTGGTGATGAGTCGGAGCTCAGTTAGTGAATTCTCTCATGTTGCCAAATTTTTGGAAGAGAGAAACGTTATGACGATTTTTTTAGGAAGAAGATGGCGGCTATTTTGGAATGAATGGAGGGTAGGGTTTCTAGAGTTCTTATTTATAGTTAGATATATTTAATTGTATTCATTAGATTAAATCTAAGGGTTATTATTTCTAAAATAATCGAACTTTGTCGATTTATTTTGAAAATGCACTAAATTTAAAAAAACCCCAAATCTATCCCGTACTTAACGCCGTTAGTCCTTATTTGTAAAGTTTTAAAGATTTTGCATTAAGTGGCTAACGGAAATAACATTTAAGTTTTCTGTCTTCCAGTAATAGTAATTCAGGTTGTTCAAATTGCATTTTGGCCCCAATTAAATTCCCTCCCTTTCAAATCCTCCCAAAATAACTCCAGCCTCTTCAACTCCCTCTCCCTCCTCCTCATCCTCGCCATCTCCATCTCAATCACCATCTTCCCCGCCGAAGATTTCAAACTTCAAGGGATTTATCGAGGCAGTCTACACAAAGTTGCAAGCCACTTTCGAGAAGGTTCTCGATGAGCTGAACTCTCCGGTGAAGGCCATAATCGCCGACACATACTTGCAGTGGATTTGCGACGTCGGAAGCAGCCGCGAAATCCTCGTGGCGTCTCTGTGGACTATGTCGGCTACTGTTTTCACAGTGTTCCATCACTTTGACCTCCTCTCCGTCAACACCACCATTTCCCGATTGATGATTTCTCGGGTAATTGCTAATTTTCGGAACGCTAGAAATTTTAATTAGCCGAATCGGAGGAGAGTTTGAAGAGTTTGTTCCATTGTTGATGGAAGATCGGCATAGAGGGCAAGTGGAGTGAGAGAGAAGCCACGATGCAGTCCATGTGGAAAGAGTGGCTACAGTTGGGGAGCAGCCGAAGTTTGTCCTCCGGCTCGAACTCCGACAAGCACACGGCGCAATCAAATGGGTCGGACTTCGCTGACCCGGGTCCGACGAGGATTGACTTGTAGAGAAAGATGGGTAAAGTGTCGATGAACGACTGGTCGACACCTGAGTCGTGGAAGGTGGAAGAGCTGCTGGAGTTGACCCTGCAAGGCGGCAGCGCTGTCGTATTCGTCGCGGTGGAGGCTTCCCGGCGGTGGGCGGATTAGGAACTGGACCAGGAGGTGGAGCTGGCCGGAGATGAAGAAGACTATCGCTAGGATTATGATTATCAGGAGAATGCTTGGGCTCACCTTGTGATGTGAACCGCTGCAACCGTGGGCAGACGACCCTAACCACCGGCAAGTTGGACACCGTGCAACGAGGTAGAAACCTTAGGGAACCGGGGCGGAAAAGTACTTTGACCCGTCGGCTATATAACAGCCGGGAACTAGAAGTGTCCAGTCGAAGACGCCACGCCAAGAGATGGATGCTCTTGATGATAAGTCGATCCTTCAGTATCGCAACATGCAGATACAACAAGGGTTTCAGAACAAAGTTCTATCAAAGGGGGTTTATTTCATAAAAGTTGTGTCTACAAAGTGAGGCCGGCGGCCTCTATTTATAGGTGAGGGAACAAGCTCTCCTCCCTAATCACTACTTCTAAATAATAATAAAATAAAGAGTCCTATTCCTAAATAATCTCCTAAAAACCCCTAAATAATCCTACTAAAAAGGAATAAACATAAAATAATAGTTGTAGTATTTAAAGCAGAATAAAAGACCTAAATTAGGTCAAAAACCCTAATCTGGCCGCGTACGGCTGCTCGGGCCGGTTGGGCGCGTGTGGCGGCCCGGTGGGCTTGACCGGCCGAACGCCGGCTTGACTCGGGTGGCGGACGCGGGCTTCGGCTTCGGGCGGACTCAGTGACTGGACTTCTTGTCCAAAAGATATGTTCTTCATGTCCGGCTCCATAAAACTCCCTTGATCGGCCCGGCTGCTGGTTTAGGGCTTGTGGTTGCTCTCTCCTTGGTCCTTCTTTCTTCCCGCTCGGGCCTTCTTCTTTAAGCTTCAGATAGGCCTCCAGGTAGCTTTGGACGTAACTCTCTGTGGTCAGCCCAAGTGTTATGCTTCGGGGCCAAGGACTCCAAGTCTTTTCATGCCTCGGCTCAGGTTCAGTCTTTGACAGCTCTCCTCTTCGGGCCAAGGGTTCTTGGATTCTCTTCCTTCTGTACTCCGGAAATGCTTCCAGAGGGTCACTCAAAGAACCGACTTCTTCTTCAGGGCTCCTGGAGGTTAGACTAGGAACGGGCTGAAGCTTCTCTTTGGTGCTAGGGCTTATACCCTCGGCCAACAGCATGGCTTGGGACAACATTCCCTTCCTCGGAGTCTTTCTACCTGCAAGTGAAGGATTTAGGCGATATTTCTTGTCATACCTTGGCTTTAGGGCTCGAGGATGGCCTGCCCTTGGATTCATGCGCTTCTTGAAAGGCACTAGGGTCTTGCCTAGGCCAGGGGATCCTGGTGGGGTGTACGAATACCGGTTGGCATCGGGGTAGCATTGTTGGATCATATCATCCCCCTCTTCTTGCCTTGGATTTGTCCCCAAATCCATGTCGGATCCTTTCCTAACACTCATCATCCTCTTCCAGTTTTCAGCAACATTATCCTTAGACTGAGGAGTGTCACTTGATTCAGTGATAGACCAGGGCTCAGGTCCTTCAGCACTCTCTCCTTCAGTCTCCATCGCTCCTTCTCCTGAAAAACTATCAACAATAATGTTAAGGCTCGGGGAGGTAGCGGGTGAGAGCTCCTTACTCATCTCCACATCCGGGTCAGCATCCGGATCTTCGTTGCTCGGGGCAGCTCTTAAAACTCGTTGGGAGGTGATCTCCCATTGAATCTGGGGTGCACAGGGGACCATCGGTGAAGCGTCGGGTCGGGGCACGGGGTGCCGGAGGTACCGGAGGTGAACCAGGGCACTTCGGGCAGGGCGGCGGTGCCGGGTAGTGGGGCGGCGTCGGGCAGTGGTACGATGGCGGGCAGTAGGAAACCGGCGGCGGCGGCCAGTGGTGAGGTGACGGCGGGCAGTAGGAAGCCGACAGCGGCGGCCAGTGGTGAGGCGACGGCGGGCAGTAGGAAGCCGACGGTGGCGGCCAGTGGTGAGGCGGCGGCGGCCAGTGGAGAACTAGCGGCGGTGGGTGGTGGGAAGCCGGTGGCGTCGACCATCATCACGTCGGGGCAGCCAGGGTCGGGTAGGACCGAGGCGGAGCGTCGGGCAGGGACGCGCCGGACTCGTGGTCGGGGGCCATGACGGGTGGTGATGCGCCGGGGGCCTTGGGCAGCGACAGGTCGGGGCCGGGTGCTAGATCGGCCGGGGCCTGGTCGGGCAGGGTAGCGGCGGGTGTTGGGGCGCTAGGACTGAGCGGGTAGCGTCAGTCGGAACCGGGCGCTGGGACGCCGGGGCTGGTCAGGCATTGCCAGCCGGGGTCGGGGCTGAGCGCTGGAGCGCTGGGGCCTGGTGGGGTAGCACCGGGTCTGGGGCCGAGTGCTGGGGCACTGGGGCTTGGTGGGGCAGCGCCGGGGCTGGGGCCGAGCGCCGGAGGCGCTGTGGGCCTGGTGGGGGCAGTGCCGGGGCTGGGGCCGTGGCTGGGGCACTAGGGCCTGGTGGGGCAGCGCCGGGGCTGGGGCCGTGTGCTGGGGCACTAGGGCCTGTTTGGGCAGCGCCGGGGCTGGGGCCGAGTGCTGGGGCACTGGGGCTTGGGGCAGTGCCGAGGCGGGGCCGAGCGCTGGGGCGCTAGGGCCTGGGTAGTGCCGAGCGCTGGGGCTAGGGCCTGGGACAGTGTGATGCTGGGGCCGAGCACTGGGGTGCTGGGCCTGTCGGGCAGTGCCGGGGCTGGGTACTGCGGGCGGCCGGGGCTGGGGCACAGGGCTGGGCCGGGGCTAAGCGGGCGGGCTGCGGGGCTGGGCCGGGCTGGTGCGGGGCTAGAGGCGGGGACGCCGGGTGCTAGGGTTTAGGAAGAACCCTGCAACTTCTTAAGCCTTCTCGGCTTAACTTGCTCTCCTTCATCTGAGTCTTCTTCTCCTTTCCTCTCATCCTCCTCATCGCCTGTCTCGATTTCTCTTTCTCTTATCACCATCGTTTGTTGATTAGGGCAGTCCCTTGAGACATGTCCCCTTCCTTGACATTTGACACATACAATTCCACTGGGACGTGGGTTAGAGCCTTGAAACTTATAAGTAGATGGTGCAAGTGTTACCGGAGGTGCCGAATCCCTAGGTTTAGGGTTTGGCCGTGGGCTGAGGGCTCGGGTCTGTTCAGGCTTCCATGGAGCTTGGCTTGCGCTCGGATCTTCTCTCCATGAGTCATAGGCGGGTCTCCTGGTGTAGCCGTCTCGGCCTTGTCCTCTTCCACGCTGGGTCAGGGCTCCGTGTATGTGGGCCAGGGTAACTTTAAGACTCTGAAGGGTGTCTTCTATTTTGGCTAACCTCTCGTCTGCCATGGTTAGTACTAGCAAACGGAAGCAATTTTCTATCCCCTCTTCTTAGAAACAAACTTACAATGAAAGGAAATAACGTGGCAAGGTGACCTTGCTTTCTTTTCTTTTTCTTAACTCGAAACTAAAACAAGAATTGAAATAGAAGGGAATTTTCGAATCAATTTTCTAAGAAAGCAGTAAAAGGATATGAATCCAGGAGAACCTGGAGACTGGATAGATGTGGTCCTTGTGTTTGAACCGTGCTCTGATACCAACTGATGTGAACCGCTGCAACCGTGGGCAGACGACCCTAACCACCGCAAGTTGGACACCGTGCAACGAGGTAGAAACCTTCGGGAACCGGGGCGGAAAAGTACTTTGACCCGTCGGCTATATAACAGCCGGGAACCAGAAGTGTCCAGTCGAAGACGCTACGCCAAGAGATGGATGCTCTTGATGATAAGTCGATCCTTCAGTATCGCAACATGCAGATACAACAAGGGTTTCAGAACAAAGTTCTATCAAAGGGGGTTTATTTCATAAAAGTTGTGTCTACAAAGTGAGGCCGGCGGCCTCTATTTATAGGTGAGGGAACAAGCTCTCCTCCCTAATCACTACTTCTAAATAATAATAAAATAAAGAGTCCAAATCCTAAATAGTCTCCTAAAAACCCCTAAATAATCCTACTAAAAATGAATAAACATAAAATAATAGTTGTAGTCTTTAAAGCAGAATAAAAGACCTAAATTAGGTCAAAAACCCTAATCTGGCCGCGTACGGCTGCTTGGGCCGGTTGGGCGCGTGTGGCGGCCCGGTGGGCTTGACCGGCCGAACGCCGAGCTTGATTCGGGTGGCGGACGCGGGCTTCGGCTTCGGGCGGACTCAGTGACCGGACTTCTTGTCCAAAAGATATGTTCTTCATGTCCGGCTCCATAAAACTCCCTTGATCGGCCCGGCTGCTGGTTTAGGGCTTGTGGTTGCTCTCTCCTTGGTCCTTCTTTCTTCCCGCTCGGGCCTTCTTCTTTAAGCTTCAGATAGGCCTCCAGGTAGCTTTGGACGTAGCTCTCTGTGGTCAGCCCAAGTGTTATGCTTCGGGGCCAAGGACTCCAAGTCTTCTCATGCCTCGGCTCAGGTTCAGTCTTTGACAGCTCTCCTCTTCGGGCCAAGGGTTCTTGGATTCTCTTCCTTCTGTACTCCAGAAATGCTTCTAGAGGGTCACTCAAAGAAC
This sequence comes from Linum lewisii, assembly GCA_034768395.1. Taxonomy (NCBI): domain Eukaryota; kingdom Viridiplantae; phylum Streptophyta; class Magnoliopsida; order Malpighiales; family Linaceae; genus Linum; species Linum lewisii. The sequence continues at coordinate 18,672,576 of CM068298.1, read as the reverse complement.
CGACTTCTTCTTCAGGGCTCCTGGAGGTTAGACTAGGAACGGGCTGAAGCTTCTCTTCGGTGCTAGGGCTTATACCCTCGGCCAACAGCATGGCTTAGGACAACATTCCCTTCCTCGGAGTCTTTCTACCTGCAACTGAAGGATTTAGGCGATATTTCTTGTCATACCTTGGCTTTAGGGATCGAGGATGGCCTGCCCTTGGATTCATGCGCTTCTTGAAAGGCACTAGGGTCTTGCCTAGGCCAGGGGATCCTGGTGGGGTGTACGAATACCGGTTGGCATCGGGGTAGCATTGTTGGATCATATCACCTTGCTCTCCAAGTTGAAGGCTCTTGTAGAGAAAGATGGGTAAAGTGTCGATGAACGACTGGTCGACACCGGAGTCGTGGAGGTGGAAGAGCTGCTGGAGTTGACCCTGCAAGGTGGCAGCGCTGTCGTATTCGTCGCGGCGGAGGCTTCCCGGCGGTGGGCGGATTAGGAACTGGACCAGGAGGTGGAGCTGGCCGGAGATGAAGAAGACTATCGCTAGGATTATGATTATCAGGAGAATGCTTGGGCTCACCTTGCTCTCCAAGTTCAAGGCTCCGCCGCCGCCGTCGCTGGCGAGTGGTGGAGGTGGAAAGTTTCATTGATTTGGAACGAAACCCAGGTCATGGTTTAGAGATTAGAGAATGGGAAATAGAATTAAATGAGGAGATGGAATGATGAAGAAGAAGAAGTCATAAAGGTTGAAACTTTTGAATAAGAAGAGTATGATTCTTTTTTATCAGCAGTAGGTTGCTTTGGTAAAGGAAAGGGATGAAGCTGCTTTCATTTGGAAGGAAACCCAGTTCGTAAAAGTTTGCAGAGGGCGAAGTTATTTTGGGAAGATTTGAAAGGGTTAGTAATTTAATTGGGGCCAAAATGCAATTTGAACAACTTGGGTTACTATTACAAGAAGACAGAAAACTTAAAATTTATTTCCGTTAGCCACTTGATGCAAAATCTTTAAAACTTTACAAATAAGGACTAACTGCGTTAAGTACAGGATAGATTTGAGGTTTTTTAAACTTAGTGCATTTTCAAAATAAATCGCCAAAGTTCGAGTATTTTGGAAATAATAACCCTAAATCTAATGGTTCTAGTGCATTTGGTCTATTAAACCAAAGGAAGGACTTAGTTGCCTTATAGGATCCGCCATATATAGTAGTATTAACCATACGAATAAATATACGAAACAAGTAAATTAGTAGGACTTTTATGTACTTCTTACACAAATCATTAATTTCTCTAGATACATAAAAACAATGATTCGTTGTAGTACCTATTAATTGTAAGTGTGAAGTGCAGGGTCGACCCTGATGCTGTGCCAATAGGCCTTACAGCACAGTTCCTCAAATTTTTGAGTTAACTAGAAACACCTAAAATATATATTATAAAATAACTCTGCAAAAGGTAAACACAAATGTAGTGTTGGTCTAGTGGTTCAATTCCCATTTTTTATAAAATCAAACTAATTTTTTTTGTTCTGATCAATATTGTTTGTCTTTTCTTAAAGTGGTATTTCTATTTTTATTATCATTTTATTCTCTCTAGATTTATTATTATTATTAGGGTTATTATTTTTAAAATGCTCTAACTTTGGCGATTTATTTTAAAAATGCACTAAGTTTCGGAAACCCCGAATCTATCCCAGACTTAATACCGTTAGTCCTGCTTTGTAAAGTTTTAAACATTTTGAACCAAGTTGCTAACGAATTAATTTGTAAGTTATTTGTCTTCTAAAATTAGTAACTCAAGTTTTCCGAAATGCATTTTAGACCCTCATCAATTCAATCCCTTACAAATCCTCCCAAACCCTTCCTCTTCTTCGACTCCAACCAACTCCCGCCGCCGGCTTTCACCCACGCACCTGACCGCCGCCGCCAACCGACCCCCCCCCACCAAACCGCCGCCCGACTCCAACCAGCCCAAGAACGCAGATGCCCAAGCTAAGCTAATCTATGTCCAAGGTACTGCAAGTTCTTAGTTCTTCAATGATATGAATGTAATGGCGATTGGAGGCGAGTTTGTGAATAAGAGGACCAAATCTTGGAGCTTCATACCAGTTATAGAAACCAGAAACATTCAGAGAAAATCGAACAAATCCCAACTCTTGCAATTGGCAATGAAAGCAACCCAAACCTAGAAGCACAAAACTCGTACTATGATGCCAATATGATTACTATCGGACTGATAAAAAGCTTCAGGGCACCCTGTAGAATACCCACATGTATATTCAGAGCCATTGAAATAGCTCTCCCCTATTGAAAAAACCTTCAGCCCAGATTCAAAGATGATGAAATTTAGGTTAATAAGGAGACGGATCAGAAAATTGGCTTGAAATCTCTTGAAAAGAGAACAAATTCGCACAGTATAATCAGATTCGATCATCTGGGGAAAGTATCATCACCTCCATCTCCATCAACAGAACAAAAAAAACCAAAGCTTCATAAGAACACAGAAAAACAGACCTTTATAAGAACACAGAAAAACAGAGCCTCAGAAAGCCAGTTTAAAGGTTTCATCAATGAATTCAGTCGATAATTCAAACTAAAAAGAAACCATCATTAGCTTCGTTTTTCCATAAAAAAACAATCAATTTTCATTTGTAATCGCTCAAAACGGCTCTGCAAATCGGCTAAGAAAAGAGATTTACAGGTTCCTATCAGGAAGCGAAAAAGCTTGATATCGGTCCAATCATAGCATCGTTCACGGTCAGAGCAAACGCTACCGTCGACGTGGCAATCAGACCGGAGAAGAACACAGAAACAAAAACAAGATTGAAGATTTGAATATTGATTACCCTCAGAGACCCGTTTCAAATCAACCACCACAGCGGCGGCCGCCGCATAAGCCGACCACGAGATCGCGGCAACGATCCGATCTGAACAACGCGAGAAATCGAACGAGGGGAGTTAATCAAGGCTGTAAGGCGGATTGTTGCAAATCGGGAAAACGTGGTTGCTCCGGCCGGTGGCGGCCGCCGCTGCTGTGTAATGTGTCATACGACACTTCCTATTCAAGGGATCTTTTCCTCACTGGGACAGAAGATAACACACAAAACCAAATTAGAAGAACCAGAAATCGATTGGGAAGAATTGTGGATAGATTGATGAGCTGAGCTGCGAATTGACTGCGGATCTGGAAAGAAGAGAGAGGGAAGTGAGGAGACGAGGTTTCTCCTCCTCCTCCGTCGGCATCTGCGTTCTTGGGCTGGTTGGAGTCGGGCGGCGGTTGGCGGCGGGGGTCGGTTGGCGGCGGCGGGAGTTGGTTGGAGTCGAAGAAGAGGAAGGGTTTGGGAGGATTTGTAAGGCATTGAATTGATGAGGGTCTAAAATGCATTTCAAAAAACTTGGGTTACTAATTTTAGAAGACAAATAACTTACAAATTAATTCTGTTAGCAACTTGGTTCAAAATGTTTAAAACTTTACAAAGCAGGACAAGTCTGGGATAGATTTGGGGTTTCCGAAACTTAGTGCATTTTTAAAATAAATCACCAAAGTTAGAGCATTTTAAAAATAATAACCCTTATTATTATTATTATTATATACGGTGAACACTCTGGTGCTCCCACTAAAAGTGAAAAGTGGGAGTACCGGATACTCCCACTGACGTTTTGATAAATAAATATGTTTTTAAAATCTTGTTTTTTCAAGGATAAGAATCTACATGTCGTTAAAAGATACATAGAGCGATTTGAACGAAAAACTAATTTGGTAGACTTGATTATCTATCATATTGAGAAAAAAATACCGCTATAGAAGGAAACCTAAAGAACATTAGGTATAATCTTATACTATGATGACTAAAAATTTCAACTAAGCCCAACTTAGACTTATTAAGATTAAATCTATTGATTTAAAAGTTCAGTTCAATGAAAATACCACTCTAGATAGCATAAACACCAGTGGGAGTATCCGGTACTCCCACTTTTAGTGGGAGCACCGGAGTGTTCACCATATATATATATATGATAATGATATGATATTAAGTTATACTTTCAAAAAAAATTATACTTTCATAAATTTCATATAGTTTAGGAATGACAATCGATCAAGGTTAAGGTGGGCACCTCAATATCCAAAGCCCACTCCATGGAAGGTCGGGCACAAGGAGTGTATTATTTTACGCGGTAATAGGTCGGACATGTACACTGTACACCACCACAAATGAGTATTATAGCAACTCAAACCAATGAGTATATCCGCGCAACACAAGTCAAGTTAGGTTAACTCAAACAAACCAAATTTCTGTTAATGGGTAATATAGTAAATTTAGAATAGGGCATTTGAAATCTCAGTGACGGCCCTAAGTAAGTAGGATTGGTATAAAATATCACATTTTAGTATTGTTCTCTCTGGCCAAACAAGATTGGACAATATAGTAGTTTGAATGGAAAAATAGAATTTGATTGATTAGATTTCGCTTAGCTACACTCCTACCTCCTGGACTGCTGGTGAGGATTAGGATGTTTTAACCTTGCAAATCATAGTGAAAGGTAAAAAGAACATGTATGATCGGGTTAAGTATGTGTGAAGAACTATGGGGATGGATTCGTATCGGAGACTTGTATCGAGAACCTTGAGCTTAGAAGCTTCCTTTATATAAATTTATTATCCCACTTACGGTTGGAGATTTGACCTTCCTTAATGGGAAAAGTCAAAACGGGGCTCAAAGATCATGGAAAGAGTAAGAAAAAGTCAAGGTGCATACAATCGGGCAATAAAAACAAAGGAAGTGATCAATGATGAGGAATGGTAGGTTGGGGGTTCACTTACGAGCTTAGGGTTCCCTACTTACGGAATCGGGTAGAAAACGAGTCAATGCAAGACAAGCCACACTCCATGACCCTCACATACTTCACCGAGCATTGGCCTAGGATCCCTAGCGAGGTCCTACTATTATGCAGATGACAAGACAATCGATCTTTCGACCAAACTAGTAAAAACCACCATGCACGCCAAGTGCTTGATCAAATACCTAGGTGAGAAAACACATAATTAGATTATCACATGTAGGTAAGCAATCACACCCCAAATCGGAATCCTAACAAGCATCTAGCGAGTTAGGACCAATTTACCAACATACATGAGCAAACAAAGTGACTATTTTTCCCTTCAACACCATTTGCACAAGTCATGGTAAAATTTGAGTAAGAAAGTGTGAATAGTCATAAGAGTGTTACAAGTCTTGCATCCACACAACTCATCCACTCAATTGAAACCAAAAGAACACCCAAACACCCATGGATTATCCCCAATCTACACCCTAGGTTTAGTGTGCCATACAAAGAACAAGAACCACCATAACTCTACACAAAGTAGTGAAGAAAGTGGACATTCTTAGCTCTAGATGGAGTAGGAATGGGTGGAGGCTGGTGTGGAGACCCTTGGGGATGGTCTAGGAGGTGTTGGAGACCTCTTTCTTTTGAAAAATTCCTTCGAGAACACCAAAATCAAGCTACTCTTTCAAAATTCCTTAAGAAAGGCATTTAGGTGCTGAGGGAGGCCCCGCAGGCGCGGATGGTGTTGGACCGCGGGTAAGGCGCGGACGCGGGTGGTAACCGACCGCTAGTTGGGTGTTTCAAGGCACGCAGCCTTTCCCTTTCCTTCTTCATATTTTACTCAAAAACTTCAGACAAGAACACACTCATGCCCCTCAAATCATGCCCACCACGGGTAGGGTGAGGTCAACTCCCTACCACACTCTACAAACAACTTCTAGACCCCAACTTCATGAGATCACTCTGGGAGCTATGGACCTCCGATTGGGGCACTGTTTGAACTGGGTGACACCTTGTGCAACAATCTTCAATGGTGCAACCTGAAATGGCATAAAAACATTAGAAAGTCTTACACTTGATTACTGTGTATCAAAGATAACCAATCTACCTAGATAGACTAGGTCGTATTCCCTAAGGCCTCAGACTATACCTACTCAAATCTTGCTAAGTGGTAAAGTTGTGGTTAAGGTTCCACGAATTATGACTAAACAAACTAAAAATTAGGGAAATATAGCAAGGTAGCAAGAACATGCAAAGTAGGTGGGGAACACGTTTTATAACAATCAAGGACGAGGCTTAGACTCAAATCCTGTAGGTTACTAAGATACTGTAATAGATGCTCAATGTGGCATAGTTTCAAAAAATTCAAGATAGATACTCATTAGTCGTCGCAGTTCTCATTGCCAATTGGCGTAAGGTCACACACTCTCATTTCTGATAACCTCACTACCTAACTACTTATCTAGACCGCGTTTTCGCGTCATGCATCTAAAACACAGTTGGTGTACACTATAAGAAAATTACAGTTTAATGGCGGATTTTTTTTCAATCTAACAGCGGATAGGCCGCTGTTAGAATTCATAAAGGCAAAAGTGTGTCCGCTATTAGGTTCTAACGTAAGCTTAGCTAACAGCGGATAAGCTGCCACCGTTAAACCTAACAGCGGATAACTATATATCTGCTGTTAGAATTCTGATCCGATTTTAAAAAATGGCAGAAACTTGCTCCGCCGGAGCAGGTTTCTACATCAGTTTCTTCCTCTTCTTCATCATCTTCTTCTTCTTCCTTCTTCTTCTTCATCTTCTTCCTTATTCTTCTTTCTTCTTTCTTCCTCTTCTTCTAATTCAAACCCTTCTTCTTCTTTCTTCTGTCTTCTGGCTTTCTCTTGTTCTTTCTTTCTTTCTTCTTTCTTCTTCTAATTCATGCCCTTCTTCTTCTTGTTCCTTCTTCCTTCTCCTTCTTCTCCTCCCTCCAACTCCATGATATTCTACATAAATTACGGATAAGAAAAATAAAATAAATAAATAAAATAATAGAAAATACGGATTAGCTGGGGGTGGGCACACGGATTGCCACATTAGCAATCTGTAATGGCGGATAACCTAACATCGGATATTATTCGCTGTTAGGTTTCCCCCCAAAATTTTGAATTCCCGCGAAGGCGGGATATTTTGGCGGCCCCTGAATTTTCTTTCTAATAGCGGATATTATCTCCTATTAGGGTTGCCCCAAAATTTTGAATTCCCGCGAAGGCCGGATATTTATGCAACAATAGGAAGCAATAAGAATGAAAATGCAACAAATGGATAAAAATGCGAATTACATTTAATCATCATTGGAGTACCCTAGAACACCTATGGTTCATCTCATCTAAGTACAAAGAGTTTAGCTACTCATATATACGAACAAAAGATTGAAAGTCATACAAGAATCCATGAAATTAGGATATTTGAAAGCAAATCTGAAAAACCTAATTATGCCAATAATCCATGCAGCTCCAATAATCTGATTTTTTTATCCAATCGATTCGGGATGAAAAAGGATGAATCCTTCACTCGGAAGCTTTGAATTCTGCTCTGAAAATTACTTATGCTTTAATCTCTCTCCTCCAAGTTCGGAAAAACAAGTTATCCTCCAATTAGGACTCCATTAAGCATTAAATAGGAGTCCAAAATGACACAGCAGAATAGTGTACTTTCTACTCACTTTTGTCTAAAAATGCGTTGAAGAAATCCTTCTTCATCGTAGTATTTGAATAATATGCTCCAATCTTTTACTTTTCATTGTTTTGATAACTCTGGCTTCGTTTGAGCTTTGATTTTGTAACTGTTTGAAGAGTTGGAATTGTGAGAGATTCCTCTATAATGTGATGTCTTGAAAGCTCATCAAAATAATCTAAAAAGGGTTAAAATAGGAAAATATATCAAATAGTGTGGCTTCTGACCTTTAGGCATGCATATTTAGCAAAAACAAATTAATACCCCATCATAATTGCACAAATGAATGTGAAATGTGGCTTAATATTGGAGATAAACAAGATAAATATAATGTCATCAACACTCCCATGGTTTTTGTTATTCTGAGCCCTGCTTTCATCATCACTCCATATTTAGCTGCATTATTTGTTCTGTGTGATGCAAAAAGTGTAATACTACTTCATGAAGTACTCCTCCAAGATTTTTTAGTACCATTCTAGCTCCTGATCCATTCTTACTAGTTTACCAATCCAACACTCTTCTTCCATTTCATCCTCTTGAACATGTTCTGCCCTGGCTACAGAGGCACAACATATTTGCCTCCAGAAGCCCATTTTCTGCCTCTATAGAGATTTAGAGGCATATATCATATTTGCCACTAACGCTTCTATCGCTAAATGTCTTTAGAGGCAAATACGGCGGAACATATTAACTATTGCTATTAGTAGAATTTTAGGCAAATTATTTTGATGCTAAATGTACTTTTAAAAAGCTTATATTTTGCCTCATCTTCTACCACTTAGAGGCACATATATTAGCCTCTGATTTATATATAAGAGGCCCATATATTCGTTAGTAGTTTTAACTTTTAGAGGCAATTATTTACTTACAAAGGCACATAGAATAGAAGTACCTCTAATGAGTATATTTTAAAATAAATTTTATACTGAAATATTAAATGAATATAATTAAAACATGCAATAATGAGTATATGTTATAAATGATCGAAAAAAATGAGTATATGTTATAATAAAATAAATTTCTATACGAATAAGTATTTTGAGGAAAATATAGATTGTTTATGCCAATATTTTGTATCAAAATCTATATCTTATATATCTATACTAATATATCTATACTAATATATATACATACATATTTTCAGCCCCCCTCCCATTTACTCGTTCTCCCATTAAGTTTAAGGATTCCACCAATCACAATTTTCTAATTAATTAATCATTATTTTAGAAATATTAATAATAAATAATAATAAAAATAAAATTATGCCAACCACCTGTATTTTTTATTATTTCCCATGTTTTTAGGCTACCCACGTTTATGGGATTTAAATGAAAATTTCCTCAATTCATTTCAACATTTTTTACTAGATTCATTTAAAAATTAATAAGTCTATGATAAATATATATTGGATTTAAAATTTCGAAATTTTTTTGTATGAATAAATTTTTGTATTTCATTAAAATAAAAATAGATAATAATTTATAAATATCTATCGTATTTTATTAAAATTTTAATTAAGAATATAACAAATATATATTAAATTTCATGATATTTTGTTTCACCGTAATGCTTCTATTTTTTTATTTATAGAAATTGAATTAGTTTCATCAAGTCAAATTGAGTTTAATTAACGAACATTCCAACGAGGCTAGATATAATTGGATTTTTCACCATAATAAATAAAAAAATGAAACTATGTACCAAAATAAATACCTATTCAAACTATGTACAAATATGGGTATATCCGTCTAGGGCCTAGGCAGTTTCACCCAGGCCATAGGCGTTAACGCCCAAAACCACAGGCGTACTCGCCTATCTTTCAAATACTTACTAATGGAAAGTTTCCATTTCTTAATTTCACTTTACAAATTGGTAAGCCGGTTTTTTATAACTACAAAATGATCACTAGTTTAAGTAATTTTGTAAAATAATCATTGAGGTTTGAATTTCAATAATGAACTTGACCGTGCTACCGTAATCGTAAATAAATTGAATTCAATCCATACGCACGAGCTTGTCGTTGATTAATTCTCTAACAAGTTAACGAGCCAAACTTAACGAATTGACGAATCGAGCTCGCTCGAGCATCTTGTTGAATCAGGTAGGCTTGAACTCGCTCATTATTTGAAATTCAAAAAACTTGTTAACTTGTCGAGTCTATATCGTTCGAATCGAGCTCGCTCGAGCATCAAGCTAAATCGAATAGGCTTGAACTCGCTCATTTATTGAAATTAATAAAACTTGTTAACTTGTCGAGTTTATATCGTTCGAATCGAGCTCGCTCGAGCATTGAGCTGAATCGAATATGCTTGAACTCGCTCATTTATTGAATTTCAAAAAACTTGTTAACTTGTCGAGTCTATATTGTTTGAATCGATGGTCGAGTTCGAGCCTACTCGATTCAACTCAATGCTCGAGCGAGCTCGATTCGTCAACTCGTTAAGTTTGGCTCGTTAACTTGTTAAAGAATTAATCAATGACAAGCTCGTGAGTAAGGATTGAATTCAATTTAGTTACGATTACGGTAGCACGGTCAAATTTATTATTGAAATTCAAACTTCAATGATTATTTTACAAAATTATATAAACTAGTGATCATTTTGTAATTATAAAAAATCGGCTTACCAATTTGCAAAGTGAAATTAAAAAATGAAAACTTTCCATTAGTAACTATTTGAAAGATAGGCGAGTAGCTTGTGGTTTCGGCGTTAACGCCTATAGCTTGGGCGAAATCGCCTAGGCCCTAGGTGGATATACCCATATTTGTACATAGTTTGAATAGGTATTTATTTTGGTACATAGTTTCACTTTTTTATTTATTATGGTGAAACTCCAGATATAATTACCCAATCAATAGAATAAAATGATATAAATTTTTTTTTCAATTTTTTTTGCTAATAAAAAATATCACTAATCGTATTCATCATGGTCTTTAATTTAAAGCCAATTGTTTTCTTGTCAAATGAAAATCATCTTCAAATAGTTTAATTACAATGATTCACTAAAATTTTATTGTTTATTCAACCAACTGAATTTATGGCATGTTAAACAATAAGCAAGATCCGGTCCATGTCCATTGCAGTTAGGCATAAGCACCTCAAAATTTTAAAAAGTGGGCAAGATTGATTGAAGCGAGTTGGGGGGAAATTATCGTGATAAATTCATTATTCTCTATCTCAATAAAAGTTTCCTCCACTTTTCATTCTATCTACATAAAACCACTTATAATTCTCATTTATACTTCATATGTAAAATGTTCAATGTAAGCTTCACTTTTTAGACCAGTTAATAAAATATAATTTTAGTTGTTGCAATTTATTATTTAGAGTTATGCACTCTATAGAAGTACGTCAAATAAACAAATATAGAAAATAGGGAGGTATAATTGTACAATCAAGCCATATACATTTTGTCTATCACTTTTCATGAAAAAAATATACATTTTGTTTATAAACATTGGTGAATTAGTCTTCTATTGAAATTAACCAAACTATAAATTATATTTAATTTTTTTTATGTTTCTCTTATAGATAATTGTTTTATAAGATTTCATAACTTTTTTTTTATAAGATGCACTTTTGCAGTTTTTGTGTTAATAACTTAACTTTAGGTGGCATCCCATGAAATTATGGAAACAAGTCATGTGATATGTTATTGACTTATATCTTTTATATATTTGATGGGCCCGAGTTGAATCCGCCCTCGAACATGGTCAGGGCGGTCCGTCACTCGAGGGCGGTCCTCCGTCCGCCTCAGCCAAAGGATCACCTGTCACATCAACAGGAAACCACCGCCCATTACTGTTGACAGTGACTCGCTGCGGCCCACTCAGAGCAGGACACGTGGACCCTGCCAGACCAATGGGACCTATAAATAACAAGATCCCCCATTCAGAAGAAAGGACAGACTTGGGACCATACGCCTGATACTACAAGCTTTCACGCTGTACGCTAAAGGCTATCGGTTCCGCCCACACCAAAGGGCTCTCGCCCGGTACTTCTCTGTAACCTATTCTCCCTACATTATCCACATACTTGTCACCTCACACATACTAACCCCTTGCACGTCCGCCCTGCAAGGTACCATCCGCCGAGACACTCCGAGGACGGATTCATTGCCTAAACCTCCAAAGAACCACAGTATTGATCCACCGGTCCAACTGGGCGGATCAATTGGCGCGCCAGATAGGGGGCAGCTAAACGTTTTGTTCCCAAAAGACAAACAGCATGCAGAATTTGGAGGAAAATCCCACGAGTGGTATCCCCACGGATACGCTCGTCACCCGGCCAAACAAATCGTATCGGCAGGTGTCCCCCGAGACCCTCGTCCTTCCATAGACCCACCCTTGGGAACGGCTACACAAACACCCCATCCAATCCGCCCTCTAGGCCTTGGATTGCTCCGAGGAGAGTCCCACATCCCCCCTCCGTTGGAAGATAGAGTGGCGGCTGATCCCGCCGCGGGGGACCTAGCTGCACAGGTAGCCGATCTACAAAGACAAAACGCTGAAATGGCAGTGATGATGAAGTTCCTGGTGGCCAAGGCAAACCCCAGAAATCACACCGAGGGCTCATCCGGCGGACTGGCAACCGGCATGGCGGACTCGGACGAAATGTACCGACTGTTCCTCCCTCGCCACCAGTCAGGCCCAAAGCAACTCGCCATGCGGCAGCCTCTGGACAAGAGTCTCCTCAGCTTTCCTCCCCCACAAGGATTCGTGCCACCAGCAATCAAGGCGTACGACGGAACTGGGGATCCCGACCAACATCTGTTAACATTCACCATTGCCATGCAGATGTTCACGGCCCCGGACGCTACCTACTGCCGTACGTTCCCTGGAACGTTGACTGGAGCTGCACTAACCTGGTATGGAGGTTTGGCAGAAGGAATCATAAAGAATTGGGAAGATTTCTGCCAACTCTTTCTCCACAAGTTCTCAAACCAAAAGGAGGCGGGACGCAATTTGTCCGCCTTCTGGAACTTGAGACAGAACCGGTCCGAGACTCTTAGGCAGTACTACGAGAAGTGGGCCAAGGCGGTCGCGGCGGTGCCCAACCTCGCACTAGACATTGTGCTCCACCACATCCAAACCACCACACTCAGCACCGAACTGGTGAAGGACTTGGTCCGGAGAAAGCCAAAAACCCACACCGAATTGGAGACATGTATCCTCCAGTGTGCTGAAGTGGAAGAGAATGTCGCCATGATACAGGATGGGTACAGGCGCTCAAGCGATCAGAACAGGGATAAAGGATACCAAGGGCGGAAAGAGAAACGCCCTGACGACAGAAGAGACAACCGCCCTCACGGAGAGGGAAGATCGGAACAAGGGTACACCCCCCTGTCGGAATCAAGGCGAAGGCTCATGTACGTCCTCCAAGAAAAGAAAGGGGGATTGCGGTGGCCGGCCCCGTTACCCAATGCGGCACTGAAAAGGGGGAACCCAAATGAGTATTGCGAGTTTCATGGGCAGAAGGGGCACGACACGGAGGATTGCCGGGAACTCCGCAGTGAGATTGAGCGAGCCATAAAGAATGGTGACCTCAAGGAATTCATCATAAGTAACCGAAGGAGAAAAGAGCGGGAACGCTCAGAATCGCCAAGGCAAGGAGGAAAGGAAAGGTTAGAGACACCCCCTCCGAAGGCGGGTAGACACACGCCCCCAGAAAGGCGAGTGTCTTCGACAGGATAACGATGAGGAAAGTCCGGATACCCAAAAGGAGGGCGGAAAGCCCAGATACAAGAGAACATGCAGCATGATTTTGGGAGGAGAGGAGGATACGCCCCAGAGCAGAAGGGTCGTTGGTGAATGTTCCATGGTCAGACAGTCGATAAAGAGCCGCCATTGACGTTCACATCGGCAGATTTGCGCGGGGGAAGTCCTAGCACCCAAGCGATGGTGATCCGTGTCATCATTGAAGACACTCTGGTAGAGCGGGTGCTAGTGGACGAGGGTAGTTCGGCGGATATACTCTCGGCCGACGCTTTCAGCAGAATGGGATTAGACCCCGCCCTACTCAAGCGTTCTAAGATCATGCTGACTGGCTTCGCGGGAAATGACGTACCTGTACTGGGCGTGATCACCTTACCCATCACGTTGGGGGACGACGATCACCAGGAAACAAAGCACATAAAATGGTACGTCACCAATTGCAATTCGGCGTATAACATGATAATGGGGCGGCCCAGTTTGGCCGCCTTCGAGGCGGTTTCCTCCACAGTCCATCAAGTCATGAAGTTCCCTACTGCAAGAGGAATCGGAGTAGCATGGGGAAACACTCCATTAGCGCGAAAATGCTATAGGGTGGCTCTCAAGAAGGAAGAGGCGTGTTTCTCAGTGGATACTAGAGACGACGCGTATGTCCGCCCAGAATCCGCAGAGGCGGATACAGAAGTCCCACTGTATCCTGGTAATCCTGAGAGAGTGATACGGCTGTCCGCTCATATGCCGGTCCCAGACCGAGACCGCACAGTGGCACTGCTGAGAGAGTATGCTGATTTGTTCGCATGGAAACCCCAAGATATGCCTGGGCTGGACCCCGCGATCATGCAGCACCACCTAGCTGTGAGGGCAGACGCCCGCCCCGTGTCGCAAAAGAAGCGGACAGTAAATTGGACAAGAAAACAAGCGGTCCAAGAAGAAATAACAAAACTGTTGGAGGCAGGTTTCATCAGGGAAGTCCAATACCCGACGTGGCTGTCGAATGTAGTAATGGTGGGCAAGGCGGATGGAAGCTGGCGGATGTGCATAGATTTTACCAACCTCAACGACGCCTGTCCCAAGGACCCATATCCGCTGCCTAATATCGATCAACTGGTGGACGCCACAGCAAACCATGAGACGTTGTCTTTCTTGGACATGTTCTCGGGATACCACCAGATCCCTCTGGCAAAGGCGGACCAAGAAAAAACGTCATTCTCGACGCCCTTCGGCAATTACTGCTACAATGTAATGCCATTTGGCCTAAAAAATGCCGGAGCGACGTACCAGAGGATGATTGACAGAGTTTTTCAAGATCAGTTGGGTCATCACATGGAAGCATACGTTGATGACCTGCTGGTTAAGACCAAGGCGGGTGAGGACCACCTGGGAGACCTCAGGAAAACCTTCAACACCTTGAAGGCGTTCCAACTTCGCTTGAATCCGAAGAAGTGCGTCTTTGGCGCATCCTCAGGGAAGTTTTTGGGATTCATAATCACCAGGCGGGGAATCGAGGCGAACCCCAAGAAGATAGAAGCTATTATACAGACACCACCCCCTAAGACAGTGAGAGATGTCAAAACGTTGACGGGCGGTTAGCGGCTATGAACAGATTCATCCCAAAGTCCGCCGAAAGGCAGGCGCCATTCTTCGCCACTCTGAAGGCGGCGGCCAAGTTCTCATGGACGGAAGAGTGTTCTTCGGCTTTTGAGGAACTCAAGGCATTCCTCACCACTCCGCCGACGCTAGCAGCCCCGGTTCCCGGAGATGAGCTATACCTGTACGTCGCCATCGCAGCTACAGCTGTCAGCTCAGTTCTCGTGAAGCGGATGGACAAGGAAGAACGCCCGGTCTTCTACACGAGCAAGTCGTTAGTAGATGCCGAAACCAGGTATTCTCCATTGGAGAAGTCAGCCTACGCGGTGATTATCGCCTCCAGGAAGCTGCGCCCATACTTCCATGCTCACACAATTCACGTTGTGACGAACTTACCACTCAAGGCAGCTCTCAGATCCATGGGAGTGGCAGGGCGCATGTCCAAATGGGCGGTAGAGCTCAGTGAATATGACGTACACTTCCAACCACGGACAGCCATCAAGGCACAGGCTCTGGCTGATTTTGTGGTCGAAGGATGTGTCCGGGCGGAAGGACGCCCGGATGATTACTGGGAGCTCTACGTGGATGGAGCATCGAGCAAGAACGGAGCAGGGGCGGGTATAGTGTTAAAAAGCCCACAGGGAGTCCTACACGAAACCGCCCTCCGTTTCAACAGGCCACGAACCAACAATGCGGCGGAGTACGGGGCGCTCATTGCAGGGCTCAGAATGGCCAAAGCCATGGGAGTATCTCATCTCAAGGTTTTCTCTGACTCCGCCATTGTGGTCAACCAGCTCAGTGGGGTGTACGAGGTCCGGGAGGAAACTCTGGCCCCGTACAACGATCAAGCCAAGATCGCCCTCAAGGGTTTCGAAACAACGGAGATCCATCAGGTGGCGAGGGAAGACAACGCCCACGCTGACGCTCTCTCTAAGCTCGCTACCGCTCTCAGCTTCGAAGAGGACAGGACGATCACCGTGGAGAAAGAAAGAGAAGAGGGTGAGTGTATGGCCGTCGATGCCCAGACAAGCGTAACACCGCCCACAGCGCCACTCACGGATTGGCGTGCGCCAGTACGGACTTTTATTGAAATGGACGCCCTCCCGGCGGACCGAGCGCTGGCTACCAAGGTTCGTAGACGAGCGGCAAGATGTGTTTTGCTGGACGGCGAAATGTACCGTAAGTCCTCGGCAGGGCCATACTTGCGATGCTTAAGTGATGAGGAGGCTTCTTTCACTTTGAGAGAAATCCACCAAGGCGTTTGCGGGATGCATATAGGCGCCAAAAGCCTGGAAAAGAATATATTATTGCAGGGGTACTATTGGCCAACAATCCGCCGAGACTCGGAAGAGCTGGTCAAGCGGTGCCACAAGTGTCAGCTGTTCGCTAACACGCACCACCTGCCCTCCACCGCTCTCCAGCCAATAGTTTCGCCATGGCCGTTCGCCTTCTGGGGGATGGATTTGCTAGGACCATTCCCAGAAGCGGTAGGCAAGAGAAAGTACATCATCGTGGCGGTGGATTACTTCACCAAATGGGTGGAGGCCGAAGCTCTCGCCTCCATCACGGCATATCAGGTGCAGAAGTTCGTGTTGAAAAACATCATCACTCGCTTCAGCCTTCCTCTAGGATTTGTCTGCGATCATGGCACTCAGTTTGATTGCACGGCGTTCCTTGACTTTTGTGAAGAGTTCAAAATCATGGTTCGCTTGGCGTCGGTGGCATATCCCCAGGCGAACGGGCAGGCGGAAGCCATCAATAAGCTCATCTTGCAAGGATTAAAGAGGAGAGTGGATGCGGCTAAGGAAAATGGGTCGATGAGTTGCCCAACATCCTATGGGCGCACAGGACTTCGTACAAAACAGCCACAGATGAAACCCCTTACACCCTGGTATATGGAACCGAAGCAGTCCTGCCCGTGGAGGTTAATCTACCTAGCCTTCGGATTCAGCACTTCAACCACGCCAACAATGATGCGGGCTTACATCATAATCTGGACATGTTAGAAGAACGAAGGGAGGATGCAGCTATCCGCCTGGTAGCTGAAAAGGAACAATTGGCTAGGCGATACAACGCTCATCTTCGCCCTCACCACCTGGAGCAAGGTGACTGGGTGGTTCGAAAGGTTTTTCGGCCGGTCCCCCAACAGGGCAAACTAAACGCCAATTGGGAAGGGCCATACAAGGTCCGTGAAGTGATCAGTCCAAGCACCTTTAAACTCGAACACCCTACCGGCGAACCCATACACAAGACATGGAACGCCATGCACTTGCGGAAGTACAGTGCAAATGAAGACAAGACCTAGCTCACTCTGCAACTTTCCATCCTTGCTTTACTTTTGGGTTTGGTTCATTTTGAAGGCAACCTACTAAGGGCGTATATGTAAGGAAAGGAAGGCAGTTTCATTCAAGGATATATATACGATATTATGTATCAACAAATAAGTACTACTAAAAGCATGGCCGGGTTCGAACTCCCCTAGGAGGAACTTAACCCCTGTGCCAAGTTCGGATTCCCCAGGGTGGAATCTAGCTCATCAGCGTTCGGGTTCCCCTAGGCGGAACCCAACTCTTCGTTGAATTCAGTTTTCCCCAGGGCGGATCTACTTCATCAGCGTTCGGGTTCCCCAAGGCGGAACCCAACACCTCGTTGAGTTCAGTTTTCCCCAGGGCGGAATCTAGCTCGTCAGTGTTCGGGTTCCCCAAGGCGGAACCCAACATTCCCTCCAACTTCGGTTCCCCTAGGCGGAACCCAACTCTTCGTTGAATTCAGTTTTCCCCACGGGCGGAATCTACTTCATCAGCGTTCGGGTTCCCCAAGGCGGAACCCAACACCTCGTTGAGTTCAGTTTTCCCCAGGGCGGAATCTAGCTCATCAGTGTTCGGGTTCCCCAAGGCGGAACCCAACATTCCCTCCAACTTCGGGTTCCCCAAGGCGGAACCCAACACCTCGTTGAGTTCAGTTTTCCCCAGGGCGGAACCCAACACTTCGTTGTCCAGTTTTCCCTAAGGGGAAATCTATCTCAGTGCGAATTTCACGCAAACAAAACAAAAAGAGAGAAGAAAAAGGGGATGACAATTGGATAACAATGGCATTTCATTTCTCATCCTGACATGGCGGATTGATACGTTTGTTACAAAGGACAGGGAGCCGAAAAGAAGAGCAAATTTACAAGACATGGAATTACTCGCGCCCGCCTGATGATCCCATTTTTTCCGCCCGGGACCTCTCAGCCCGAGCCTTCTTCTTCAGCTCCTTGTGCCGGAGAGTCACCTCGGAGTGCGCCTCGAGCAACAGCTCCTTGCGACGGTCCGAGGAGAGCACTTGAGAATCAGCGGACTCCTCCTTAAACTCCTGCGCCATCAACCGCCGGGACGCAGAGCGAAACATCTGCTCCTGGTTCCAGGAACAATCGATGTTCCCCCGTCGGAGTTCATGGCGGACGGCAGTGAGGGTGTTGTCAAGAGCGCCCTGCACCCGGTCGCCTAACTCCGCTTCAGCCTTCTCAGCGACCGCCTTCTCAACGTCCGCCCTCAGCGCCTGAAGGGTCTCCTCTGTCTCTTTCAAAACAAGGCCGCGGCTCTCCAGGTCCCTTGTCTTGGCCCCCAGATCCTCGGCCATGACCGCCCTGTCGGTCTCTAAGAGGACCACCTGCTCCTTCAGGGCGTCCTTATCCGCCTCCGCCTGGGACAGGGCCGCCTCCACCTCGTAGCGCTTCTGCTGCTCCGCCTGTAAGTCCAACATGTGTTCAGTGGCTTGGTTAGCGTGCGCAACACGGATCAAATCCAATTCATAAGAGGTAGTTACCAGAAGCCGGGCCGCCTCCTCGTCCATTTCCTTTTTCGCCCTGGAATACTTGGCTTTCCATTGCTGAGTGGCGGCCCGAGCTTCCCGCAGTTGGCCTTCCAGCTCCTCAGCACCTTGGGGCCGCTCGGCCCTAAGCGCATTATCCGCCGAAAGCAGTGCGCCGGCGGTTCCCAAAAGCTGCAAACACAAGCAATCCAAAAATTACTTACAAAAAAAATAGTGAAGGTGTACTCCATGTCAAAGTCGGCGTACGGGTTGAAGACTATGTCGGAATCCTCCGGATAAGGCATCTGCCCTTTGAGTTTGGGATCCGCTGCATCCGACCCTTCCTCATCAAACTTTTCTTCCCTGACAGGCTCGGGGGACAGAGGCGGACTCGAGTGACGAGACGGAGATGACGATGACGAAGATGAGGACGACGCATCCGCCCCCGTTCCTCTCCTCCCTTCATCATAACCTCCTACAACAGAAGGACAAGGGGCACAAATCAGAAGAGGAGGAGGAACGAACACCAGGGGGCGAACGGATACCGGAGCCGTGCTTGTCCCGTCCTCTTGGGACGGGCGGGCGGCAGAGCGTCGACGTTCCCGCATGCCTCTCAACACACTCTCTAAAAGGTCATAATCCACGGAGGATGATGACCCACTAGACGACATCTCACACGCAAGCAGAAATGCGAAAGAAAAAAAAAACAAATGGGCGGACACAAAAGAAATTGATTGAATGAAAGAATATTCAAAGAAACCTACTTGCTTCGGCGGAGGAAGACGACTCAGAATCAGAAGGCATCTTTGATGAATGTTTTGGAAGAAGGCGGACAAGCTCAAAGAGTTGTAAGGACAAGGCGGACAAGCTCAAGAAAATTGGTTAGGGCGGAAGCTCTCAAGGATTTAGTTGACAAGCTGAAGTGCCGAAATGAAGGGGGGAGAACCTCTATTTATACAAGTGACGTGGTTTAGCGAAACGTCGCCAAATATAATCGTGCCACGTGTCCCCCAGGCAGTGGGCGAATAGGCTAGTAGCCTGCACAAAGGGTGGGACGCATGCAAGTTCACCTCAAAAGAAGAGCTCCACCCGTTTCGGTCACCGGCAACAGCACCGGCAACAAGTTAGAACTCGCCCTCGAACATGGTCAGGGCGGTTCGTCCCTCCAGGGCGTTCGAAGCAGTTCCATAGTATCGCCTCGAGCCTCTTGCGGCCTCGAGGCCATACTGGGGGCAATTGATGGGCCCGAGTTGAATCCGCCCTCGAACATGGTCAGGGCGGTTCGTCACTCCAGGGCGTTCGAAGCAGTTCCATAGTATCGCCTCGAGCCTCTTGCGGCCTCGAGGCCATACTGGGGGCAATTGATGGGCCCGAGTTGAATCCGCCCTCGAACATGATCAGGGCGGTTCGTCACTCCAGGGCGTTCGAAGCAGTTCCATAGTATCGCCTCGAGCCTCTTGCGGCCTCGAGGCCATACTGGGGGCAATTGATGGGCCCGAGTTGAATCCGCCCTCGAACATGGTCAGGGCGGTCCGTCACTCGAGGGCGGTCCTCCGTCCGCCTCAGCCAAAGGATCACCTGTCACATCAACAGGAAACCACCGCCCATTACTGTTGACAGTGACTCGCTGCGGCCCACTCAGAGCAAGACACGTGGACCCTGCCAGACCAATGGGACCTATAAATAACAAGATCCCCCATTCAGAAGAAAGGACAGACTTGGGACCATACGCCTGATACTACAAGCTTTCACGCTGTACGCTAAAGGCTATCAGTTCCGCCCACACCAAAGGGCTCTCGCCCGGTACTTCTCTGTAACCTATTCTCCCTACATTATCCACATACTTGTCACCTCACACATACTAACCCCTTGCACGTCCGCCCTGCAAGGTACCATCCGCCGAGACACTCCGAGGACGGATTCATTGCCTAAACCTCCAAAGAACCACAGTATTGATCCACC
This sequence comes from Linum lewisii, assembly GCA_034768395.1. Taxonomy (NCBI): domain Eukaryota; kingdom Viridiplantae; phylum Streptophyta; class Magnoliopsida; order Malpighiales; family Linaceae; genus Linum; species Linum lewisii. The sequence continues at coordinate 18,652,003 of CM068298.1, read as the reverse complement.
GGTCCAACTGGGCGGATCAATATTATAGTATGATTTATAGAATCATAACAGATAAGGACAAACAGGTGACTAAAGATATGTGGTTCAATCACTAAAATTGGCATAATACGTAGTTGAACTGTTATTATGATGGAGTTAAATCATACCATTTTGGCGAGTCATTCATGGTCCATCCAGTCAGACCATACATGTATAATTTTGAAAAATCTAAAATCCATATTGATATTAGTTTATATAGTTTTATTAAATAAAAATTCTTCTAAATATTAATATATTTTGTTGAACATTTTATTTTTTTCTAATTTAATTAATAATCCTTCAAAATTATAAACTATTTAAATATTAACTTGATAGTTTTTACGTTAATTAATAGTTTGAGGCTGCAGATCCGACTCCAACCCTTTCCAAGGGTTGGAAGCCTTCCAACCTTTTCTCAACCATTAGATCACACTTTGACTCTTTGACCAATCCAATGGTTTAGATTGTTAGGGGTATTTAGGACTTTACACACACTATTTAATTTTTATATTTAGTTTAAATATATTAATATTTACCGTGACAGCCGGCGACTCTCCGGCGACCGGCCACCGTCGACGGCGACTTTTCCGGCGACATTTTTTTTTTGAAATTTTTTTTTACTTAAAATAAATACTAGTTAACACTTTTTTGTTGTTAACTAGTTAACACTTTTTTGCTGTTAACTAGTTAACAGTATTTTTTAACTGATAACTAGTTAACTTCATTTTTTGTTCGACAACTTGTTAACAAATTTTTTACTAACAGGTTAACCAACCGAGTTAACTAGTTAACAAATTTTTTACTTGATAACAATATTTTTGTTGACTAGTTAACCAACCGAGTTAACTAGTTATCAAGTTGTTAACTAGTTAACTAATCGAGTTAACTTGTTAACAAATTTTTTACCCGATAATAGTTATTTTTGTTAACTAGTTATCAAGTTGTTAACTAGTTACACCAACCGAGTTAACTAGTTATCAAGTTGTTAACCACCCGAGTTAATTAGTTAACATATCAAATTGTTAACTAGTTACCCATTCAAGAAACTAGATAACACCTTTTTTTTAAGTAGTTTAACTAGTTAACACTTTTTTTTGCTGTTAACTAGTTAACAATGTTTTTTTAACTAATAATTAGTTAACATGATTTTTAACTGATAACTAGTTAACATCATTTTTTTGTTTGATAACTTGTTACCAGATTTTAACCTGATAACTAGTTAACAATGTTTTTTTATTGATAACTAGATAACACCTTTTTTTGCTGTTAACGGTGTTTTTTTAACTGATAACTAGTTAAGATGGGTTTTAAACGGATAACTAGTTAACATCGTATTTTGTTTGATAACTTGTTAACAAATTTTAACTTGATAATTAGTTAACGAATAATCATATAATTAAAGCTTTAACGAGAATTTTTGTTAACAAGTTATCTAACTAGTTATGTTATTTTTACCTAGTTAACTAGTTAACATTTTTAGGGGATAACTTGTTATCAACATTAGTTATCTAGTTATCAAAATTAGTTAACAAGTTATTCTGTTGTTAACTAGTTATTTTATTAGTAACTAGTTAACTAATCGAGTTAACTACTTAACTAATCGAGTTAACTAATCGAGTTAACTAGTTAATTAATCGAGTTAACTAGTTAACATCATGATTTAGATAACTAGTTAACAAAAAAAATTAGTTGATAACTAGTTATCAAATATAGTTAACTTATTGAGTTAATTGGTTAACATTAAGATTTAGATAACTAGTTAACATTTTTTTAAGATGATAACTAGTTAACATTATCATCAGATAACTAGTTAACGAGATTATTTAGTTAAAATGTTATTCCACAATAACCAACGTTTTCATTAATAACACGTTATCAAATTTGGTTAGGAAATTAGTGAGTAAAATTGTTAACACTTTAGGAAATTAATTACCGAAATTGTTAATAGTTAGGAATTTAGTGACTGAATTGTCAGCTTAATTTCAATAATTACTAAATATTCCTTGCAGTTTTTTGTGACTACAAATAAGTCACTTAACTTAACTAAATGACAAAAAGGTCATCTTCTTCAACCTGCCACTGATTCTATGTTGCTGCTTCTTCGTTGAGCGACGCCTCCGATCACCGCCCCTATATTACGATCCACCGAAGCTCTCACTCGTCGTTCTTCGTTGGTCGTAGCTGCTCTGTCAACCTTCGCTGCTCCATCGGCAGCCGTTGCTCCGCTGTCCGCCTAAGTTGATGAGTTTGGATGTATCGGAACCTACTTATTCCCAAGTTAGCTGTGCAGGGCAGATCAAGGTAAGACACAGAGCTTTCAATTGGAATTGGAAGGGAATCAGCCGGAGACAGCGTTGGAGATTGCGATGGCGCAGCGGCGGCGACGGCGGAGGAGGCAGAGGTCTAGTCGATTTCCGCCACAGATCGGTGCTCCTCTGGCTCGATTCCGATCTGGTCTCCAGATTTAGTCGATTTCCTCCATGGCCGAAGGGATGGCGGCGCTGTTGCTGTTTGGAAGGGAAGGGAACGATTTAGTCGATTTCTGATAGGGTTAATTTTTTTAATTCCAAGTTTACCCCTCCCATGTATGTGGTTGGACCGGTCCAACCTTTGGAGGTTGGACCCGGATCTTCAGCCAATAGTTTGAAGCTATTTCAACATTAATTTTTATATCAATTTTAATATTAGTTTTTAATTTTAATTTTCTATAGTCTAAAAGTAAGCCCCCAAACTCATAAAACCTAAAAATCATCAAAAAATATTACATCGTAAAGCTCTATGAGTTGTTTGAATGGGTGCATATAGAGAATCAGCAGTGGCCTATTTCACTCACTAGATTGAAAGTTAAAAATTACATCATTTGGAAATGAAGAAAAAAAAGTAAAGTGTGCATTGATGTGAATTTGTGGCCATCTACAAATTTTTATGAGAGATATTCACTTTGACTTGAGGGCGAATTGAAGATGAAGGATTGAATTTATTTATTTTACATCACTATACTCATTTTTTCCATGTTTTATCCATATTTTCCTTTGAGAAGGACTTTTTAGTGTTTGTACTATAAATAAATAATTTTATAATTGATATTTATTTCACTTTAATCTACTTAAAAATCACTCATTTAAACAAGTTAATTTATCAATGAATTTATCCCCTAATGAGTTATTATTTCAATTCAGTTGCACTCTACTACACACATCCAAATGAAAAAATTAATTTCCAAAACAAAAGATACAATTATACCAAAACCTAAACCTCCTAAAAAATAACAATACACCTCATCTTTATTCAAGAAGGATTGCATTGTACATTTATTTTATAAATTAATTAAAAAACTAATACTTATGTATTCAAAATATATCAAAATATCAAAATATAACCTTTGAAATTATGATTTATTTTCTATTAGAATATTAAATTAATATGATAAGGACTTGAATTAAATAATATTAATCAAAGATTTTAATGAAAAATCATACAAGTTGAAAAAAGTTCATTAAAAAAATGTAAGTTGAGTGGTTAAGTAATATTTAAATTTTTAAAATATTAAAATACTTTTTTGTATAGAATAATATCTAACACCGTTTTATTGATTCTTTCAAAAAAAATGCATAACTAACGGTTCTTACGATAGTTGGCAACTTTGACAACGAGTTTACTTTGAATGGTTGGGTATATATGTTGAGTATTATCTTAAGATTAAAATAGTTATTTTTATATTATGTATATTTAAAAAATAAAAAATATTGAAATCAAAGAATTATAGATTATGAATGAAAGACGCAAATGGTTATTTCGTTATTTTTAAACGGGATACATAATTATGCTGCATCACTTACGGCCTGCCAATGGGCGGGTAAAAAGCTAGTAACTATTATGTCAAAATACAGTAAGTTACATCTGTATAAATTTATACATGAAGAGTACGATAGAAAAAGATGAATAAACTCTTTGACATTGTTTACACAACAAATATAATACAATTATTCACTCAATTTAGTACTAAGATGGAAGTTTCCTATGAAGGCTTTCATGTTTGCTACATGGAGCTGGACTGCTCATTGCCGATCTATGCTTTTCTTCACTCTTACAATAGAACATTGAAGTATGCAATATGGATATCCCCGCCCTAATTCATAAACTACATGTATAGCTCCCATGTCTTCTTCCCATAAGTACAACTCCTCCTACAATAAACTTTTCCAATACTTGGGCGTTGATTGTTGTTTGAGGCTCATACCTGATATCGTATTCACTCAGTTTGATCGCCCGTTTGGCCAACAGTCCAACCACACTCATTGATATTAATGAAATTTTTATCGCATGTTTGTCAACACATGAACAATGTGTGGTTGAAATTAGGGATAAATTTTTATCGTAGCACACACCACAATATAGGCCATTTTTTTTAATCATCAAATACCTTGTTTATGAGTCCACGAGAGTTTTACTTGTGTAAAATATTGGTTGATCACACTTTTTTCCCCTTTCTCACCGATGTTGCACTCAAGACTTTCATTGAGATTTCTATGCAAACACTGGTGGGTTGATCAGAAAATATTTTAACTCTTGAAAAGTCATGTTGCACTTTTCATTCCAAGCAAATTTGAGTCATTTTTTAGCGTTGCAAAGAATGACGTACAATGATCGACCGCTCTAGGGATGAAACAATTAGGTGTTTTGATCCTTCCTGATAAGACTTGTAGTTCCTTCACCGTCTTAGGTGGTGACATTGACGATAGATGTTATCTGGATTGGGTTCGCCTCAATTTCCCACCTACTTATAAGATATCCTAGAAATTTTCCTGAGGTTGCTCCAAATACACATTTTAAAGGACTGAGACATAGCAAATACTAATGCAGCGTCCCAAACGTGTCTCTTAGTCGTTTATATGATTATCTTCTCTTTTACAACAGAAAGTCATCAACAAATGCCTCCAAATTTCGCTCAATCAGCTCGCTGAAGACTATGTTTATCATATTTTGATATGTTGCTCCTACATTCTTTAAACCAAAAAGCATCACCTAATAGCAATAGTTAGCAGTGGAGGTCATGAATTCCATTTTCTCCTCATCCTCCTTGCTAAACGGTATTTGGTGATAGCCAAAGAACATATCTAAAATGAAAAGCATCTAATTTTTCATCGTGTCGTCAACTAGCTATTCTATGTTTCGGAGAGGGTATGGATCTTTTGGGAATGTGTCGTTACATTTAATGAATTGACACTACGTTCACCAGCTAACTAGGGTATTTGAATTCTCTAATAAATCTTGTCTCCAAAAGTTTTTGCACCTATATTGTCATTGTCTGTTGAATTTATTTGAACATATATCTTCTTCATTGTTGGATAGGCTTCACAGATGATTCAACCGACAAGCGATGTCTGACGACTAGCACATTAATTTCATGCATGTCATTAGGACTCTGGGTGAACATGTGTGTGTACTCCCTGAGTAACTGTACCAGTGGTGTCCTCATATAATTTCTTAGTTAGGAAGTCACAAGAACTATTTTTGCGAGATCAACTTCCCAAAGAAGCAAGGGTACGTCCGCCTCCACAAGGTAGAAGTTTTCCCTTTCTTTTGTGTGATCCAGACTTATGGAAAAAACATCAACCCTTTGTTGTCGCCCCATAACACTTCCCAGCTACCTTTGCGTTTCTCCAAGAGAATCCCATTCCACCCTCAGTGGGAGACTTCATAGTTTGGTGTATTGTGGAGGAGATTGCTTAGAAGGCGGCTAAAGCTGGTCGCCCTAAGATCATGTTATAAGATGACTTGTAGTCCAGCACATGAAAGTCCACTGTTCTCGGTGCCTGGCCTTCCTCATGGCCTAGAGTGACTTCGGGCGAGATTATTCCCTTGATTGAAATGGCATGGCCAATAAATCCAGTGATGGTGGTGGTGGTGTGGTTCAGGTTGCCAATGGGCAAATTCGTACGTTTGAACAAGTACTGAAAACGTATGTTGGCTGAGTTTCCCTCATCTACCATGACTCTCTCCACTCTGATTTTAAGTGTTATGATTTGGATGACCATCACTTCAAGACTGAGACCTCCTACCTGATGCATGTCTTCCTCCAAAAAAGAAATTGTTGTTCCATAATCTTTCTAATCGATGATCATCACTTCCTCTACCTTCTCCTTTTTATTTTCTTTAGTTGAACAACTTTCTCCACCAAATATTGTTTGGTAAACATTTATAACCTCGGGATGAGTGTTTTTTTTTCCTTTTACTCTACGATTATTCCAATCGAGCGGATACTCCCTTCTTTGAATTAAATCCTATAGTAATGAACTTTCATTTCTATGAGTGGGAATCTTCTTTTTTCACTTGGAGCTAAGGATGAACTTTTGTAATTTTCCATCCTGAATTAGCCTCGCACTCTCATTCTTTAACACTCTGCACTCTTCAGTGGTGTGACCATGAGATTCATATAAGTCACAAACCTTTTTCTAATTCCTTGTGTTCAGATCACATCTCAATGGCTCTAGCTACTGAATGCGATAGTTTTTATGTTGCATATGCATAAAGATATTTCTTTGAGGCTCATTTAGTAGAGTGTATTCTTTCATATCATTTTGTCCCCCCTCTTATGTTAGGTGCCCACTCCATTCTCTTCCACTTTGGCTTTTTATCTCATTGTTGCTTTTTACTGTACTTGTATATTTCATCAAGGTTTTTCCCAACTGTTCCTCTATCGAGATTATTTTGTTAATTCTCTTTCTTCTAATTCTTATATTTTTCAGACGTTTCTTTTACATGATACTCTTTCAATATCCTATTGTGTTCTCCTAGAGCACACTGACGCTTACTAGTTCTATGGTCACATTCCTTATTGATTAAACTATTCCAGTCCAACACTAAAAAAATATTAAGCGATTCCTCCTTCCTCTGTCCCAAATTTACTAATACTTGCACATGGACATTCCTATTTCTTATGCTTTTGTAGTTTCTCAAAAAATTCAAATGAATTGATCCTAGGAGTTTATGATGCCTTCCAGAAAATTCATTTACCACTCTCTGGTTAGTCTTGCCAATATAGCTAGGAAGTCTCAATAATATGTTGAATGAGTAGCCCTCTACATATGCATGACTATTTGAAAGGTTTGAAGGTGACCATCTGGATCGCTTCTCCCTCAGTACTTTTCTAGGTTGGTCAAAACAAGGCCAATGCGTAGCTATTCAGTGAATTTTTTTTGTGAGAGCGGTTGTCAAATAACTAGTTGGGCCGCCCCAACTTTGATAAGTAGTTGGAATTGCTACACCATTTTAGTGTTGCGAGCTGGTGCCACAACTTGTTACTCTAAAGTCTTTGGAGTAGTCTATTGAGTCATGACTATTTCAGGGCGGCGAACCTCTGTCCTAAGGTGTGGTAAACCTTAGTGTCCTAAGGTGTGGTAAACCTTAGTACCTTGGTATTGTTAAGCACATTTTCTTTGTCATCTCTTCTTGCTCGTATCACAATATATGTACTAGTGTCATGGACTGAGACGTGGTCAAGGTCTTTGTCCAAGTTCCTTCCTTGTCATGAATATATTCTTCATTTTGGGTTCACATGCTTTAATGGTGTTTATCCCTTTCCTTTCTCGTTTCCCCTACTGTAGAAGAAATTCCTTAGTGCATTGCTAGAAAGAAAAAATGGCATATATCTTCCCTTATCTAGCGGGCCAATTGTCGATCACTTATCACGCAAACAATAGAGTTGAAGCTGTCTCATCTCCTGACCCGACTCTGAGTCACCTCGTATAACAATATGGGGGGATAGTATTTCGCTCTATAAAGTGAATCTTCTAGGAAGTAGGAACATAAGGATTGTACGTACCGATGGAATGATCTCTATTGAAAAAAAATGTTAGTTTGTCCCTCTATGATGAGATTCGTGTGGTATTTATAGTCATGTCGCTTGCAAGGGTGGACAGCTCTGATTGGTTATTCTGTTGTAGTCTAATCTTTTTCGTTTATTCTTTTTATAGCCACTTAGATTGCGCCATGTTTCCTTGAAGTTCTTATAAGGGAAACCCTAGCTGCCTAAGATTTCCCATGGGCCCTCTTGGCCTATTAGGCTGCTGCAGGGCGTCAGGTTCCAGTTTATCCTTTGCCCTTAGTGGTTAAGCAGTTTGGATGTTTACCAGGCACTAGGTCTAACTAATTAACGCACCATATATTTCTATTTATCGCCTCATGCCATCCATAGGCCCCCCATGCGGCCCACTAAGCTACTTACTAGGCTTCTAGTACATGAGCCCTCATTTTGGGCGGTTCGGGTGCTCATCTGAGCGGCCTTTATAAACTATCTAACCTAATCTAGGCCATCACCCTAGAGGGCCCATAATATTACTAATTAGGACTCTAAAATCTGAAATCTAAATTCTAATAATTATGAGTGATTTAATTTACTAAATGGTATGGGAACTCGATTCTCTATGCGATCTAGAAAAAGTCACCCATTTCTGCCAACATTTTGTTTAGTCTTATGGGCATAAAGTTTAACTCGGAGCTCCAATATCCACCATTTGTAACCCACAATTACTTGACATTGGTTGGAACTCCGAAGATAGAAACACACTCTAAATCGGGTTTTTTACATTTTTCATCTCCAACCACTTTGTTCCCGATATCTCTAACTAGTGGTCTTAGTTCATAATATTTATCCTTGTATTTTTTTCCTCTTCCTAATCTATGGCTTCACGATAGATTGTTATTAACATTTTTCAATTTCTTAATGCAATAGAAGGGCAAGACATTGTCTACCTACAAATAGGAAAATGGAAAACTTGTGGTTTTCCTTGAGAATTTGGGCCACCATTGAGAGGAAAGGAAGAACTTTCATTATCGTCTTATATTATTCTTTCACCTTTAGACGTGGATTTTGATTGTTGGATCCTAATCACAACAGTGTTGATAAGTTGTTACCTTTTTGTCGATGTCTTTTGAATATGTGGATGAAACTGATTGACTCTTGGTTTAATTTGTTCATCAACCTATCGTGTCTATACATTTTCTCGGGTCAATGTTTATGTGTATGATCTCTTGAACTATATGTCTACTTGTCGTCATATTGGCTTTGGCCAATATTTATGGTTGTGTAACGACCCAATCTTTGATTTGGGGGGGGGGAGGGACACCTACAAGACTGTGGGGCCTGGACCCAAACTGTCGGAACCAACGAACGGGGTCATTTGAACCACAACCTTTGTTGAATCCTAGTAACAGTCATTGGTCGTGTCATAATGGCCGTAAGGAAGTTAATTGAATATAATTATCATTCGCATTTTGAAATAGGGACAGAGAGGGATTTGAGATTAAGGTCGAGATTAGGGAGCTCAGAGGGGAGGGGACGAACAGGGCTCCCTAGGAAGTTAAGAGGAAACTTCATGGAAGCTAAGGGAAAGAACTAGGAAGTGAGGGTTCAAGCGATCTCTCCTCCATGATACGGTAAGCAAGCTCTTCGCTCTCTAATTCCTTCAATCAATCGAGACTAGGGTTTATTCGAAGTTTTGATATGGTTTGTTAATCTAGGAACTTCTATGATTTTGAGACTTCTAAATAGGGTGGATGTGGGAAGGATCAAGACGAATATCGAGTTACGATGAGGTGAGTGGCTTATTTTGGTTATGGCTATGATCCATACCCTATTAGATGATCCAGGTACTGGTTGATAGTACTGATTCTTGGCTATTGTTGATTGGTTTGTGATGACACTGGATTTTACGTGTTTATCAGCCTCATTTAAGCTACATTTCCTTGCTTGAATCTCGGGTTTTAGGGTAATATAACATGTTTTCACCTAAATGCTCTAATTCATGTCGTTTCGGTTACTTTGGCCCGTTATGGGTCTATTTGATGGTTTTCTAGTGCTTTTGAGAATGCACAGGTTTTTGCCGTCAAATACATAGCCACGAACGAGCTCGGGAAGCAAAGGAACCTCAAGGGATGGCCCGAGATCAATCCAGAAATCACTACCCCGGCTGTAACTGAAGTTTTCGGAGGAAAGAATAAAGTTTTCGCCGGAAACTATGCACGAAATTCACAGACAAAGACAGTAGAATCCAGCCAAAGTGTCACCTGAAGTTTTCGACGAACTCTCCCAAGTTTTCGCCGAAAACTAATTCCTTTTTTCGGCTGGATTCCTAAACCCTATAAGTACTAAACCGGCGGCCACATTCAAGATATACCTATTCCGTGGATTAAATTCTAGACTTAAAAAAGTTTGAGAGAGAGTTTAGAGAGTTCGAGGAGCCGGGAAGAGATCGTGGCACCATCCTTCCATATCGGAGAACTCGGTGCTAAGAGTTCAAGATCCAAGAGATTGAAGCTTCACAGATTTGTCTGAAATTAGGTTTTACAGTTCTTCTCTGTTTTTCCTAGATAAAGATTTATTCTTTGTTTGTCTTTGATTCTTTTGTTCTGAATATGAGTAGCTAAACTCATAGAGCTTAGATTAGATGAACCCTAAGTGACCAGGGCTTTATAGCGGTCACAGATCGACGGTAATTAAATCCAGTTTCAATCAATTTCTCTTGCATGTTTGGTTTGTTCTTAATTGCTTTTGTGCTTCTTTTGTAGCTTCATCACCTAGTTAAGTTGAGGATAGTAGCGAACGTTCGCATCACTTTGAAACACCAAATCAACAGTTAACCTATTCATTGGAACAATTTCTCTTTGTAGGAACCAGTTAGGGTTAATCCACTTCAAGAGTAACTCATTAATCACTAGTAATCGCGCCAGTTAGTTTTTCGTCGCAGAAGCGAACGCACGGGCGATCAATTAATCTTGGGAGTTAGAACGAATAGGGAAAACGTTCGCCAGTCTTAAACCTAAGGGTCAGGAGTTATGGTGGTGTCCGAGAACTAAAAGAATCGGGATTGAAAACCGCTGGTCTTGTGATCGCCAATGTTCTGGTGATCTTAGGGGGATTCGAAATCTAAGCTTGTCTGTCGTCTTGTTAAGTCAACCAATCTTTCAACTGTTTTATGTTTTTTGTTTTCATTTCTTTTCCGCTTTATAGTTTAGAAGTCGTGGAACTCACACCACGCACAACTCGTGTTAAACCTGAATAAATTGCCTTTATATTTGAGTAGACGATTAGAAGAGACCTGTGGAATACGATCTGTTTAGCTTTTAACTTGGTAGTTATTTGATACGCTTCACAACGTTCATCAGTTTGGTTTATCGGTACTATTAGAGACAGTTATGCTATTCTATTGGTTGATTGGTGATAGTAAGGACGTTCACTATGAACTCTTGTAATAGTAACTAACAGGCATAGATATTGGTAGACTAACTTCACAGTTGGAACTAGGTGAAAGTGCAGGTGACCCACCTCTGGATTGCGCATTCCCTTAGGTTTACTGGTATTAGTATTGAGGTTTACTTCCAACTATCGTGTTATTGATGTCTTTGGTAGCTCATTGGCCCTTGGCCTGGGGTACTTGTATTAGTATCAGTTACTAGTCCTTCCTTCGACATTTAAGTCATTGGTAATGGGATTACGGGATAGAACCACTAGGTTTCTAACACTACAAGAAAAAAGGTCTTTAGTCACAGTTTTTAGCACTTTTAGTCACGGTTTTTATCGTGACTAAAATTTTTAGTCACGGTTTAGTAAACCGTGACTAAATTTTTGTCACGGTTTTATGTGAAACCGTGACTAAAATCAGTCATGGTTTCAGAAACCATGACTGATTTTAGTCACGATTTCACATAAAACCGTGACTAATTTTAGTCATGGTTTCACTAGAAACCGTGACTAAAAATGTCCATTTTAGTCACGGTTTCATTTAAAACCGTGACAAATCAAGTGACCAAATTGTTCTATTAAAATTTTCAGTGACCCATTAGTTAATTTCATGAATTACAGGTCCAGACCCTCAACTTCTTCCGAAATGCAAAATGATCCATGATTTTAGAATGTTAACAAGATATCCCAATTAATTGCAAACCAGTCACTGAATTTATTTATTGTGTCAAAAATAACCTAATTACAATTTTAACTAATAAAAAAAAATTACAATCGCCGCCGCCGCCTTCGATTCCATCGCCGCCGCCGCCCGCCTTCGATTCCCATCGCCGCCGCCGCCCGCCTTCGATTCCCATCACGCGCCGCCGCCCGCCTTCGATTCCCATCGTCGTCGCCGCCCGCCTTCGATTCCCATCGCCGCCTCCTCCCAAAGCTCCATATCCCCACCGGATTTTTAGCGTCTTACCCAATCGAGGTCTTGGACAAGGGTCTGCCGCCAGGTCGAGGTCGGTACAGGGTCCGCCGCCAGGTCGAGGTCGGGGACAGGGGTCCGCCGCCAGGTCAAGGTCGCCGACACTCTCTCCTTCCTCTTCGTCCTCCGACGATTTCTCCCAACCCCACCCTTCTTCCTCCATTGATTCCATGTCGGCTGTCATTTCCCCCAATGGCATGACGATCTAATTGGAGGGAGAGAAAGTATGAAGAAGAAGAATGAAGAAGAAGTACAGAAGAAGAAGAATGAAAAAGAAGAATAAAGAAGGGAGAGAGATCTGATTTAGGGAATAGGGAGATGAGGCCTGATTGGCTGAATCTTGTTGGCACGAATTGCCAACTTGGAGAGAGAAGCCTGGACATTTAATTTAGTGACTACTTTAGTCACGGTTTACCTATAAACCGTGACTAATTTAGTCACGGTTACTTAAAACCGTGACAAAATGGTCACGGTTTCTTAAAACCGTGACTAATTTAGTCATGGTTTTTGAAAAATCGTGACAAATTAGTCACGGTTTCTTAAAACCGTGACCAATTAGTCGCGGTTTCAAAAACAACCATGGTACAAAAGCACGGGACCAGAATGGTGGTTTGGAAAGTTCCAAACCCATTCTCAACCATTAGATCTACTTTGACCCTTTGACCAATCTAATGGTCCATATTTGTTAGGGGTATTTAGGACTTTACACAAATAATTTAATTATTATATTTAAATTAAATATTTTATTATTATTATTTATTTAAATGCTTTATTTTTTATTACTTTGGGCACTATTGCCGTCAACTGTCACCGGCCACCGTCAACTGTCGAAGACAAATTAACTAGTTAACCTGATTTTTACTATTAACTTATTAGCATGACTTTTTTATTCATAACCAGTTAACTAAATAATAATGGGCCGCTTCATAATGAATAATACTAGTCAATCTCGGTGGCCGCTTCATAACTAGTTTACTAGTCAATCTCGGTGGCCGGTGACAGTTGACGGCAAAAGTGCCCAAAGTAATAAAAATTTTAAATAAATAATAATAATAAAAAATTTAAATTAAATATAATAATTAAATTATTTGTGTAAAGTCCTAAATACCCCTAACAAATCTGGACCATTAGATTGGTCAAAGGGTTTAAAGCAGATACCATTTTTTTCAGTTGACACGTCAGCTTTTTTAGTATTTTAGAGCTCCTCCTTCATTCTAGGAATGAGGGTATTTTGGATAAAAATCGGTTCTGACAAACAAAATTTTTTTATTCTTTTCTCACAAACAAGGATCGAACTCTCAACCTCATGGTTAAGAGACAAAGTGAACAACCAACAATGCCACACCTATTGATTGGAGTAGTTTACTATTTAATCAAAGAAAAGTTGCAGTGTTAAAAAGTAGAAATAAAAAGTAGAAAAAATTCAACCACACTTCTAAGTAATCTAAATAAAAAAAAATTCCGGTAAACTATTAACACAAAAAATCGGCCAATGGGCCGCTGATAATCTAGTTCCCCAGATATGCAACTTTCTCCATAAAAAAGAACACACAAAAAAAGTACAAAACAACTTTCTATGACTCAATTTAATGGCGCTACTCATTCTCCGACTCAATCTTGTTTACCCTCCTTTTTGTCGCCTTCTTTTAATTTTGAACATGGCTACTTGGTGAAATACTAGATGACGTCCAATGTTAATGTGGAGATTAAGTTTGCTTCCAACCTATTATGCAACCTTCTTGGTGACAGGTGTAACGATGACAATCATCGATCGACATCACCTTGACGGACGATAAGTTCTTGATAGTAGTGGAGGTGGTTAGAGACGCAAACAGATAACAACTAAGTAGAGCGGACAATGAAATATAACATAAGGAATTTTTAATAGTGAACTTGCTTGGGATCTACTACCATTAGGACACTCCTTAGTGTCCTCATATTAGGACACCCCTTATAATCATAAGATTAGAAGGTAGATCTAATGGCTTAAATTAATCTGGACAAAATAGTAATTTGAAACTCCTATATATACTAAATCATATTAGGGTTTCACAAACCCTAATTCTATTTTACATCTCTCCCTTCAAAGCTCCCGCCGCCGTGCTCCAGCCTTGCCGCCGCCGCGCCATGCTCCAGCCTTGCCGCCGCCGCCGTGCTCCAGCCTTACCGCCACCGCCAGCCTCGCCGCCTCCATCATCCACTGCCAGCCTCGCCACCACCATCATCAACCGCCAGCCTCGCCGCCGGACACCAACAACCGCCAGTCTCGCCGCCGCACAACAACCGCCCTCCACCCCCATCGTTGCATCAGATTCGCTGCCGCACACCAGCCCCGAACAACAACCGCGCTCCACCCCCACCGCTGCATCAAATCCTCCGCCGCGATCCAGGCCTGCCGCTACATCAGATCCACCGCCGCCATCATTAGATCTATCGCCGCGCTCCAGCCCCAGCACACCAAGCGCGCTCTAGCCCCGCCGCTGCATCAGATCCGCCGCCGCGATCCAGCCCCGCCGCTACATCAGATCCGCCACCGCCATCATCAGATCTGACGCCGCGCTCCAGCCCCACCGCTTCATCAGATCCGCCGCCGCCATCATCAAATTTGCCCCCACGCCGCCACTTCTTCCTCCCTCGTTTCTGTGCAACTTCCCCTCTTACCACGTTGTTCCATTTTGTCGATTTAGGAACATGTTTTTATTGTTCCATATAGTTAATTATGGAACATGTTTGTAGTGTTCCATATAGTTAATTATGGAACAGGTATTCGATATTATTGTTCCATTTTCAATTTGATTCAAGGTTTTATGATTTTCTGTGTTCTGATTTGGTAATAAGGAACAAAATTGATTTTCAACACGTTTCATTACTTTTGAAATGGATCACTGTTCCGGAACAATAAAATAGGAACTATTCCGAAATGATAAAAGAGGAACAGTTTCGAAACAATTTTCACAAAAAGTGTTAGAAACTAATCTAAAATAAAAACCACCGGAGATACACGGCGAGCATAGAAAAAAGATGAAGAAGTAATTAAAAAAAGATAATTAATTTAATCATAAATTAAATGGAGCAAAAAAAGGAGCAGAAAAAGGAATAAAAAATCAGCAATGTAACTGCAAATCCAAAAATTAATAAATAATAATTAAAAATCTGCAATAAATAAAATATTGAAATTACCCTTATGTCCAATTAATATAGGCATTCCGATCTTTAAGATTAAATCTTACGGCTCTAAGAGGTGTCCTCATATTAGGACACTTTGACGTGTCCTAATGGTAGAATTTCCCAACTTGCTTTAGGTTTTTAAGTCACATCTTTGATACTTTCTCGTAGAAGTATTCACTTAGAGCTTCATCGGTTAAGCGGCACAACTGGATTGGTCCTCCAAGATAGCGTAGGTTCAGTATTGTATGAAATTGGAACCTTGTATCCAGGTATTTCTGATCATTTTCTTATTGAATTACTGGCTTGTGGAAATGCTATTGTGTGATGCTGGTGTACATGGTATGTATTCACGGACATTGAAGGTGACACGAAACAAGTATCACTTCTCCTCAACTCTAGGTTTTCTTCCTGACCACACAAGGTCCAATTTTATAAGAGATCCTCCAAGCACCGACAACGCTCCATCAATTCACCTCTCCTTGGTTCGTTGTTCTAGTAATCGAGTCGCTCATTGGCTTGCCTTACTCTTACATATCTCTCAAGAATGTTGTTGGTAGTCCTCATTCCCGGATTAAATCTTAGTTATTTATTGTTTTCTATCTTTTTATCTGACGGAGCTATCTGAGTTAAAGAAATAAAATAATTTCAACATTTTTATCAAATGAACATAATCGAAATGACTTCTAGCTTGTAGTGAAAACTGATTGATCCAAATTGATCTGACGTGGCAAGAGAATTAAAAGGCATATACTATTATACCCTTATACCAACATATTGTATGAATCAGAAATGTACATTCATCTAAAACAGTAAATGTACGAATCATCTAAAACATTAAATGTACGATATTCATCTAAAAAACAGTAAATGTACGATATTCGATCTACAACAGCCGGTAAAACTGTGGAAGACCTTGTAGTGTATTGGTAAAGTAATTACACCTTCATGAAGGAGATCACAAGTTCAAATTCACACACAATCATAAAAAATAAAAATAGCCGGTAAAACTATTATCCTCGTTGTATGAAAGACGAAATATCAAACATGTAATGTAATAGCCCACGAAATGATTCATCATTTACAGTCCTATGTAGCTGGCAGTCAACACTTCATGGAAGTGAAAGTGGACATGGAAAAGGCTTATGACCGTGTGGAATGGGATTTCCTTTTTCCCCTCCTGCGTGTTCTTGGGTTTCGACAAGATTGGATATCTCTAATTTACTCCTGCCTTTCCTCAGCGACGATGGAAGTACTCTTAAATGGTACACCCCATGGTTATTTTGCTCCAACCCGGGGCCTAAGACAGGGTGATCCACTATCCCCACTCCTATTTGCTATTTGCACTGAAGGATTATCCCATTTACTGCATTTGGCAGTTCGCCAAAAGCACCTACATTGAATTAAATTGAACGGTCACTACCCGGAGATAACCCATTTGATGTTCGCCGACGATACAATGCTTTTTCTTAAGGCAACTCGTCCATCTTTGGTTCATTTAAAAGCTCTTTTTACCAGATATCAGCTCCTCAGTAGACAACTTATAAATTATTCTAAATCCTCGATCCTTTTCAGCAAAAATGTCCCCTGGGCTCTTCGGGTTGAGTACTCTCGATACCTTCAAATTGAAATTCTCAACGCATCTCCAAATTACTTGGGGGCCCCATGCGTTGTCATGAAATCGAAAAAGGACGCCTTCCGTTTCCTGGAAGATAGGATCACCACTCGGCTTCACAGTTGGAAAAGGCAAAGCCTCTCCCCTGCAGGAGTACACACCTTACTCACTTCGGTGATCTCAGGGCTTCCTGTCCACATCATGTCATGCTATCGTGTCTCCAATACTGTGTGCAGTTCCCTTGATTCTTTAATGTGTAAATTCTGGTGGGGAGAAGTTGGCGACCAGCGTAAAATTAAGTGGAGAAGCTGGAAAAAACTTTGTACTCCTCAGGACGAATGGGAGTTTGGTTTTCGGGATTTTCAATCCTTCAATCAAGCATTATTAGCCAAACAAAGTTGGCGGATTCTCACTGAGCCAAATCTGCTCTTGTCGAGGATCCTAAAAGGGCGGTATTTTCCCTCGAGTAATTTCCTGAATGCAACCAAGCGGTCCCACCCCTCTTGGGGATGGCAAAGTATTCTATATGGTAGGGACCTCCTTCTTCCTGGGCTGATTTGGCAGATTGGTTTAAACACTCGCCTCTCAATCCTGGAACGTCCTTGGGTTCCAAGCTCGGATGGTCCGTGTTTTCCTGCTCCCAGGGTACCTGCTCTAGAACTACGTCATCTGAGGATTTCAAGCCTTTTCTGGAATGGGGGTTGGAATAGTTCTAGACTGAAGGCTCTCTTCGATTCGGCCTCGGTCCAAGCAATTTTGAGTATCCCCCTCCCTCACACTCTGTTTACAGATAGACCAATCTGGTTTTTCTCTCCTAGTGGTCAATATTCTGTCTCTTCGGGGTATGATTTGGCTCGTCGCTATAGGAAAATTAAGAAAGCTCCTCCTTCCTTGGCAACAGCGGCTGACCCGAAATTATGGAGGTCCATTTGGTCCCTCCGAATCCAACCAAAGCTTCGTTTCTTCCTTTGGAGACTTTGTCATAGAATCCTTCCAACAATTGAAGGGCTGACTTCGAGGGATATGAATTTGGATCCGCTTTGTCCGTCCTGCCTCGAACAGTCTGAAACAACAGAACACCTCCTCTTTGACTGCTTGGTTGCTAAACGCTTTTTCGCCTCTTTAGATTTAGACATTAGGGATATCCCCCACACTCACCCAGCTCTAGTCTGGAGACACATAACGCTTCACCGACCTCAAGAGGCGGAGCTGTGGGTTCTAGCATGGTGGCGACTATGGAAATCCCGCAATTGGGTAGTTTTTGAATTTGTACAGTATTCGGTGGCGGCTCTTCAGCGACACTTCTCCTTTGATCAAGACAAGCTCCGTTTCCTACCCTTGCCGACTCCCCCAACTCCTCGAATTGCTCGCAACCTTCCTTGGCAAGCGCCTCTTTACCCGCGCCTCAAGATTAATGTGGATGGCGTCGTGGCGGCAGGATTGGGTGGAGCGATTGGTCTGGTGGTCCGCGATTCTTCAGGTGGCCAGCTCTTTGCGACAGGTATTCCTTACCCCGGTATTACTTCTCCTTTCATTCTCGAATTATTGGCTGTTAGGGATGCTTGTGCCTTGTGTCATTCTTTGGGCTGGAGAGAGATAGATATTGAAGGGGATGCTACCCAAGTCAAGCTTGCTGTGGATCAAAGGCAATTTTTTGCACGAGACGGTGGTGCCATCATTGCGGACATCTTGCACTATGTGGACGGTCTTCCCCAACTGAGATTGCGGTCTGTTCCTCGTCAATCTAACATGGCAGCCCATTATGTGGCTCGCCAAGCGCTCAGTTACCTCCCAAGCCAAGGTGTGGTTAACCTTTCGGCTTGGGTAGGTACTTAATATTTCCTTTTGTTTGGTTGACTCCTTTTCTCCTGCGGGAGTTGTCTTAGGCAATATATATATATATATATATATATATATATATATATAATATATATAATATATATATATATATTATATATATAATAATATGTTCACATATAAATATATAGGGAATATAGCACTTTGTCCCCCTCTACTTTGCGAACTTAACATATAGGTCCCTATGAAATAAATCGCTCTGTTTACCCCTCCTATTTCAACCACTTTGTCGTTTGGGTCCTTTCGTTTCAACTTTGGTCTTCACAACGCTAATTGATGCACATTTAGTACACCATGTTAGCTCTTATAGTCATGCACATTACTAAGCATTTTTAAATTGAGAATATAAATATATACAATTAGATATGATGAAATCGACCAATAAAATGGCGGTTTGAAAATCTTTCATATTTGACCATACTCTTCGCGATACCTTCCCAATTTACCTCATTGACCAACTATTCGTCTCCTACCTCTGATATCTCTCTCAGCCAGTGTGCGGATGTGCTCATATTTGATGTTAAGAAAATGTTAATTGGAATGAAAAGACCCAAAAAGTAATGTGACCAAAATAGAAAGGGGTAAAAAGAGCGACTTATAGTATTAGGGGTTATCTGTTAAGTTGACAAAATAGAAGGGACCAAATTGCTATTTCCCCTAATATATATTACAATCTATTTGGTGCGGTGGTAGTGGGACTTGGAGAAGGGTTAGATAATAGGGTGAGCAGATGCAAGCTTTTTTTCTTTCAATAGCCGGCCAAATGACTACAGTCCTTCAATCTTCAGTCTTCATTTCTTTATTCTTCATTGAAAAAGGCGGGAACGGAGGATGAATCTTATGTACGTCCCTCATGTCGACAAAATGCTGGTCCAAAACCTCGGTTTTGAATCATTTTTATGTTATATTATAACACCAATAAAAGTAGCTTTTTGACTATTTTAATGAAAACCAAGCCAATTAGATTAACTACACAAGGAGAACAGCTGCAACACACAGAAACACGTGATTTCATTTCATGGACATACTCGAATCCCCAATTGACCAAATGATCATAGACACCTCCTCTTCTTATAAATCCTCTCTTTATTTAATGATCCATTCTTCCTAGCTTTCTTTTATTAAAAAAAAAAAAAACACTTCTAATTAAAAACCCTAGCTTCTTCCTTTAGCCGTCAAATGGTATTCAGTATGCTATACGTAATTTCTCAAATTTTACATACTAAAAATAGTGTCCAAACATTGACAACCCCAACTAAATGTGTTCCAGCCTCGTCGCCTGGCCCAATAATGGAAACCCAACCTCGTTGGTCTTCGAAGGGTGGTGTACCTCACAAGTAGCAATGGGGGTAGTTAGTTCTAAAGGGGAGTGAGGCGATCGATTTAAGGAAGGAATGGAAAAGGAGGGTGAGTGACATACCGCGGAGCGTTTGTCCGCTGGGTAAAAGTGTTGTCCTCTGGTTTTGTGGAGTGTACGGGGTATTTATAGTACCCTTGTCTTGGTCGCCAAGGTTGAATCATGGCCACTCGTTTGTAGCCTCCATAGGATGTCGACACGTGTCTGCTTCACCTTGGAAACCTAAGAGCCGCTGTGCTGGGCTACCGTTTTGGGCCCTCTTCCACTTCTTGGGCCTGTTTTCCTTATCTGACCAAGCTGTCGCCCAGGCCCAGTTTATTAGTGGTGATCGTTGTGTATGGGCCGCTGTCTGAGCCCTCAGGCCATTGGCGGCCGAGCCCATCAATTGCCCCCAAGCCCTTAGCCGAGCTTCGCTTGGGTGGGGGCTTATCCACAATCTGGACGCCTAGCCTGTGATCGCCGTAGGACGATCCATCAATTGCCCTCAAGTTGTTCCTAGTCGAGCTCTGTCTAGGGCGATCCTTTATTGATCGCTTGTCCCATGTCGCTTTTGTTCTTTTTATCGCCTTTGCTTCTTGTTTTTTTTTGCTCTTCCTTCTCTTCTGACTTTTTATGCCTTCTTTATCTTCATTCTTCCATAAATGAGTCGCCTTTGCCTGTGCGACATACATCGCCCTGAATTCTTACTATTCGTCGATGCCCGTGTCCTTTTTCCTTTTTCGCACGTGCGTCTCTTTATCTTCTGGGGTATCACGGTCTTTACTCTCTAACTTGCTGGGGAAGCTGGGGAAATCGGGGTATTTTGGTAATTGCCTGGAAGTCATCATTACCCTAGTCTACCAAACGTCTCCTCAGCCTCGCGTGCCTCCAATCAGCCGTCGCGACGGTTCATTCTCCCATGTTTGTTGATACGTCTCCTCAGCCGCGCGTGCCACCAATCAGTTGTCGCGACGGTTCCCTTTCCCCTTAAACCTTTGCCTTTATAAACCCTCATTTCTCCATCTTCTCCCACTTTCCACACTTTTTCCTGCTCACTGCTCTCTCTATCCTTCCGGCGTTCTCCGCACCCTGTTATTGACTTCTTTTTGATCGGAAAACCAACCCATTTCCCATTTCCAGTTCCCAGGATGTCCGGAGCTCCCCGTCGACCTCCCGGTACGTAACTTCCTTCCACATTCTCTGTTCTGTAAGCGCCTTTCTTCTTGTTGTGGCCTCTTTCTTTTCTTGCCTCTGCCAATATGAGCTCCTCGAACGATAGTCAGAACCAGAGTTACTCTTATCCTCTGGGTTCCGACTCTTCTGCTTCCACAAGTAGTTCCTCTCATGGACCTGTTCTTTCCAATGATTCACCTACTCCTTCCAACCCTCGATCTCCTACTGAGCATTCTTCCTTTCCTTCCTCAGTTGATGTGGAAGAGTACATTGACGACTCCCCGCTCTTCCTTTCTGGGGTTCTCACCAAGTCGACTTTCAAGTGCCCCTCAACCATTTCGAGATCAGTCCCGAGGAGACCATTGGTGAATGCCCTTATGTCATAGGCAACTGGCGATCCATGTGGCAATGATCCCCCTGTGATGAACGAAAAGTCGTTGGTCCTTGGTACTTTCCTTCGGGCACCGCTCAGAAAATCACCCGAGTTCTGCCTTTGTCTATGCTTCCCTCGTCTTGGAAGTTCGCCGTGGCATCCAGGCTGTCCACCATCGGCAACTTCCCCTCTGAATGGCATGGCATATAGACCAAGGCCTTCACCAACGGCGTTCAACTTCCACCATCTCCATTCATAGCGTCGCTTCTCGAGTGCTTTGGCGCGTCGCTTGGAGCTTTTAACATAGGATGCTGGGCTACCGCGTCAGCTTTCGAGTGTACCTGCGCGGCCAAAGCTATCGCCCTGACCCTTCACCTTTTCTAGCTTATCCATTATGCCAAGATGACCACGAATGGCATAAGCTTTTGTCGCCGTCCCGAGTTTACTCGGAAGGGAACTTACTCTTCTCCCAAACCTCGCCCCACCTGGTACCATTCCTTCTTTTACTTCCAAGCCAGCGACTCAGATCACCAGTGGACCGACTTCCTTCCCTCCTCGTGGTCTACTGGCGATTTAAGTCGCTTTAATGTCGATCTTGACCCTACTCCTGCCGAGGTCCTTGCCCGGAGTCATGTTCTTCGTGACTGCCATCATTTGTCCACCCAAGCGGGGCTAAAGGCTTCTCAAGAGGGAATTCGAGGAGGTATAAATATGATATGCTAAGGACTTTCATTCTTCTGTACCAGGCCTTTCTCTGTTACCTGTCATATCTCTTTCTTCGATGTGTTTAGGTTTTTAAAAGATGTCTCACTCTTAGGATTTGCTGTCCCTGTTACTTACGATCGTCGTTGTCCTATTTTTCTCTTCTTTTGTAGGCTTTACCAACCTTGCTGGGTGCCTCATTAGCACCACTGCTCGTGAACCTGTGGGCGAGACCCGTCCCGAGGCTTCTCGCGCCAATCCTCCTGTACCCCCACCCGTTGTCGCTTCGCCTTCCGTGCCCCCTCGCTCGACTGGAAAGGGTAAGGGAAAAAGGAAAGCGACCGAGGGAGATGAGGATCCCGCCCCCTTAAAGAAAAAGAAGCTTGGGGCCACCAAACCCAAGAAGAAGGTTGGGGAGTCGTCAAATCATCAGCCCCAGGCCCGACCGGCCCTTGTCGACCTAGATGAAGAGGAAGGTGATCAATTGTTTCACCGCTCCCGTCGCGCTTCCCCTCAGAACAAGGCTCATCCATCTCCCCAAGAGCTCGTTCAACAGGCAGCTGAGGGCGACCCGGATCCCACTGCCGGTACCGCCGATAGTCCCATCGCTATGCCGGTCTCTATGCTGCACGCCTCCGATATTGCTGTCGATGAGTCAGAATCATCGCCTGAGTTTGACCCTCGCCCCAGAGAACAGCCCTGAGATCAATCCCGACCGCCGTCAATTGCTACTGATCACCCTCGCCGCACTTCGTCGACTGAGCGGGCGAACACTATCTTCGATCGACCCGCCCCGCCTGGGCGACGGGAGGACGATGGCCCTTTCCGTCTACCGTACTTTGCCATCGTCCATCCAATGACCTCTCACATATCGCCTAGGATGGTGAGCGACATAGCGGAGGAGTTCTATCGCGGTGTTTATCAGGGTGTGACTGATCCTGGGGTGAGCTCGGAGGTTTCACATCTTCATGGGGCGGCTTCGATCCGAATGCTGCAGGTGAGTAAATCCACAATTGCCTTTGATATTTAAAAAATCGTAACATCGTATTGTTGCCTAACTGAGGAATGTGTAAACCTTGTTACTAGGCTTTTGCTGAGCTTGGCGATTTATCTTTCGCCTGCAAGAATCTCCAAGAGGAGAACTTGAAGCTGAAGGATGATGTTGAAAATCTTCACTCGCTTCGCATGAGCCTTACTCGTCTTCATAATGAGGAGACGGTATGGGACCTTGGTCTCTGCCTTTCTGTGGTATTTAGCGCGGTGATTCATCGCTGACCTACCTTCGTTTCTTTTTTTTATTATTTTTTATGTAGCGTCGTGCCAACGTGGCGAGTATCGCTCTCTGCAATCTGAAAGAGAATCTGGATGATCGGACCGCCCAAGTTGCTCGCTTGGAAGCTCACCAAAAAGTAGGGCTGGGAATTGGTTACTGGTTAGTGGTTATAACCACTAACCGCACCGATTTTGGCGGTTAGTGGTAAGCAATTTAGGGGTTCTGCGGTTAGTGGTTACACCGATAACCGCACGGTTAAACCAAAAATAACTGAAATAACCGCACATTAAAATTAACCCCTAAAAATAATACCACATGGCCATATTCGGACATAAACATTCCCAATTTCCCAGTTCCCACTCTCAAAGTCAAAACCCTAAATCGTCGAACTTCGACGGCTTCCTGATTGCCTTTCGACAATCGACAGTCAGTCGACTCCGACTCCGCCGATCGAGCTCCGACGATTGTTCTCTAGTTCAAGTTCAAACTCTGACAAGGCAATGACAGTTCTCCGATTCTCCCTACTTCGTCCGTCCGCTGCCCGTCGCTGATTGATTCTCCGACTCCGACTCCGACTCTCCGACTCTCCTCTCCGACTCTTTCTTCTATCTCCCATTTTCTTTAGGTGAGTATTCTGAACTCCTGATACATACCCCCACTTCCTAGTTCCCAGACCCTAACAAAACCTAATTTGAGTAATTGTTGTTCTTAGCTTCTTCGAAGTTCAAAGTTCAGACATGATTTTGCAATTTTGCTTTGTATTCTGTTATTCTGCCATATGATTTTGCTCTATGATTTCCAGCCCTAAGATTTTCTTGTTTCCTTATTTTTTCTCCATGTTATTAGCTGCATAGTTCATTAGTTTAAATGTTGCTGTCTATTTCTTATTTCCAGCGACCAGCATTGTTTCCTTCCTTTTTCGAATTGTTCCACAAATTATTAAATGTTGCTGTGAGCCTCTGATGTTGTCTATTTCTTATTTCCAGCATTGTTATTGACCAATCTATGTAGTCTGCACTGTAATGTAAATCAGTAATGCAAAGTTCAGCACATGTCTTAGAATATGGTCTCCATATTCTAAGACATGTGCTGAATTTTGCATTAAGAATTACAGTACAGGACTAAAGCAAGACTCTTACTGTTTTGTGATAAGTCCTCTCATCCTCTGCATTACAGTTCAGCTGATGTGTTAAATTGAACTGTGTATATTAAGATTCATAGTTTTCTTATTCTATTACTTTGTGTCATTTCATTGTAGACTACATTATGGACAACAATGGTGAAAGTCTCAATCGGAAAAGAAGTAGCTCAATGCCTCCTCCAAATGCACCAACACCACCTTTGGTTAGGTCTGAAACTGAGAACAATGAACATGGACAGCATTAGAGGCACCTCCAACAGTAGCTAGCAATGCTCCTGAAGGTGACAACAACAATGAAGAAGAGGGAACTGATGCGCCAGTTTCAAAGAAGCAAAAGGGGAAGACACAAGCGCCTGTCTGGCAAGACTTTCATGTTATTTATGTTCATGACAGCAAGCTGGGCAGAGAAATAAGGAAGGGAAATGCAAAAGGTGTGTTACGGAGATTTGTGCTGATGGAAGGAAAAATGGCACTACGGCATTGTCTAATCATGTTGCCAGTTGTAAGAGGAAATTTTCTGAAAGTGATGGCCAAAAAATCTTGAACTATAGCAAGGATGAAGCGTGGGACGAGAACAAAAAGTGCTTATGGAAATTTAACCAAGATGAGGCTAGAGTGGCACTGGCGGAGATGATAATTCTGGATGAGCATGCATTTAGGTTTGTTGAGAAGCAAGGGTTCAAGAGGTTCATGAAAGTTTGTTGTCCAATGTTCAGGGTACCTAGCAGAAAGACGGTAAGGGAGGATTGTATAAAGCTGTTTATTGAGAGGAGGAATAGCATGAAGTGTTTCTTTCAAACAAAAGGAATAGGAAGTATTTCTATTACTAGTGATTGTTGGACATCTGCAAAAAATATGTGCTTCATCTGTGTTACCGCTCACTTTATTGGGAGCAATTGGAAATTGCAGAAGAAGATAATCAGCTTCTCTCAGATTTATAGTCACAAAGGAGAAGACACTGGAGACTCGATTGCTAGAACACTTGACGAGTGGGGTATATGTAAGGTTTTGTGCTGCACCCTTAGACAATGCATCTGCTAATGACAATGCAGTTCGTCACCTTCATGAGAGATTGACATTACGAGAATCCAATATTCTGAATGGTAAGTATCTTCATATGAGGTGTGTAGCGCACATCATTAACTTGATTGTGACAGATGGATTAAATGAAATAGGAGTGTCAGTGAGAAGAGTTAGAGAAGCTGTGAAGTGGATAACTTCTCTTCTTCCGCAAGAGAAATAAGTTTCAAGGTGGCTATCAATGCAATGAGCATAGTTTGCAAGAAGAAGATGTGCTTGGATGTGCCGACTAGGTGGAACTCAACCTATTTGATGTTACAGTCGGCGATTCCATATGAAAGAGCTATTGTTTTGTTCAAGGATTTGAACAAAACATATTTGGATGAACTAAATCAGAAGAAGCACGATGGCTTGATGCTTGGCCCCCCAACATTTGAAGATTTCGAGAAGGTGAAAAGGATGGTTGAGTATCTACATCGTTTTTACTTATTAACCAACCTTGTTTCTGGTACTTCATATGTTACATCTCACTTATTCTTCAAAGAGATCTGTGATCTACTTGACACAATCAGCAGTTTTGAGATGAATGCAGAAGAAGAGATAAGAGCGATGGGTGTTAGAATGAAGAACAAAATTGGGAAGTATTGGTCGGAGGAACATGAGTTGAATCCTAGATTGAACAAAATCTTGTACATAGCTGCTATCTTGGATCCAAGACAGAAGATGAAGCACATTGATAAGTGTTTGAAGAAAGTGTATGGAGTTGATAGGGCAATGGACTTGGTTAAAGAAATTAAGGACGCACTTTATGAGATGTTTGATGCGTACAAGAAGATGTTGACTCAACCTCCAACATCAACTTCAAATTCAACTTCAAGGACCAATGCTTCTGATTTGGATTCTTATGCAAATGATCAGTTGCAGACAGTTGTTAGAGGCTCTTGTAGTACTCTCCTTGTCGATAGCGACGATGAAGATGAAAAATCTGAAACTTCTGATTTGGATTTGTACTTTACAGAAAAGCAGTTTAAGGAGCCAAATCGAAAGGATTACGGGAACTCTGTGGTTGACAAGTTTGATATACTGGGTTGGTGGTCTTCACACCATGGTATGCGTTTTCCTATATTGTCAGAGATGGCTAGGGATATCTTGGCAATTCCAATATCAACAGTTGCGTCAGAGTCTGCATTTAGCACTGGTGGTCGCGTGCTCAATGATTTTAGGACCTCGTTAAGTCCTCAAGTTGTAGAAGCTGTGATTTGTTGTGAGGACTGGTTGAGGGATAGTCCAGTGACACCATTCATTACAGATGAAGAAGACATACCTGAAGAAGAACAAAACAAAGAATATGAAACGAGTAAGAGTAGATTGGATTTCGTGTTTGTTAGTTTAATTCAATAGTTAATTCTTTATTGTTAGTACTTACTTTAGTTTATTTTATTTGGATACAGTTTTAAAATCATTTAAACGGGAGGTGAACCCTCGGTCCCCGGTTAAATGAGGATGAAAGACATTTCCCCATGCCTCCTGTACGTCTTCTCTTCCTTATTTTATTTCCTATCTTGAATTTGATTTGGGGATTACATATATATATGAATGGAGTACCTACCAACATGCTTATTGTGCCTGAAATTACTACAGCAGTAGCAGCAATAGCTGCTGTGTTTTGTACTTTTGTTGATTAATACAACAGCAATAGCTGATGTGTTTTTGATGATTAACATAGCAGCAATAGGCCAGTAGCTGCTGTGTTTTGTTGATTACTATGGCAGCAATAGCTGCTATGTTTGGTATTACATAGCAATTTTTAATGCCCTTAGGTCTTAAATAACGATTTTTAATGCCCTTAGGTCTTACATAGCGATTTTAATGCCCGTAGGTCTTACATAGTGATTTCAATGCCCTTAGGTCTTATATGATGAATTTTTAATGCCAGTAGGTCTTACATAACGATTTCAATGCCCTTAGGTCTTATATGATGACTTTTAAATGCCCGTAGGTCTTACATAGCGATTTCAATGCCCGTAGGTCTTACATAGCATTTTCAATGCCCTTAGGTCTTATATGATGACTTTTTTAATGCCGTAGGTCTTACATGGCGATTTCAATGCCCGTAGGTCTTACATGATGACTTTTTTAATGTGCGAAGTGCTCTGAGATGAAATATTTTGACACTTGGTCATTTCATTAGGATTAACATCACTTACAGGGTCTTTTTAATCGTAATACCGCCTAAGATGCATGGAGTTCCATGTTTTGGGGATCTTCGTTCCATCCAATTCTGCCAGCTTGAAGGTATTGGCACCTACTACTCGCCGCACTCTATACAGTCCTTTCCAGCCGGGGTTAAACTTAGCTGCCCCGATCGCTGGCCTGAAGATTTTTCACAGCACCAAATCATTGAGCGTGATGTGATGCGGTCGGAGTTTCAGATTGTACCGCCTAGCCAGCTGTTCTTTTTCCGCGATTAGTCGCATCTGTGCCTTTTCTCTTCTTTCCTCAATCATGTCCACATTGAGCATTAATTCTTGTTCGTTTACCTCGTCCCTGTACTCCTGGATTCGTATGGATGGGATTGAAATTTCTACCGGGAGGACCACCTCGATTCCGTATGTCAATGTATAAGGTGTCTCGCTTGTCGCCGTTCGGTGAGCCCATAGTACGTGGTCAAGCTCTTCGACCCACACACCTTTACATCCGTCTACTCTTTTCTTTAACCCCTGCAAGATAAGTTTGTTGGCCACCTCCGCCTGTCCATTGGCTTGTGGATAAGCAACAGAGGCGAATCTCAAATTGATCTATAGGTCGTCACAGAATTCTTTGAAGACTTGTGAGTCGAACTGAGTACCATGATCGCAGATGATACTTTCTGGTATTCCGAATCTAGTGGCGATATTTTTGAACGCGAATTTTTGTATCTGTTTAGCGGTGATGCTTGCAACCGCCTCTTCTTCAACCCACTTGGTAAAGTAGTCTACTGCCACGATGAGGAACTTCCTCTTTCCTGAGGCTTCTAGAAATTGGCCTAGGATGTCCATTCCCCATTTTGCGAATGGCCATCGGCTGACGTTTGCTTGAAGCGCCGTTGCTGGCAACTTGTGGTAGTTTGCAAATTCTTGGTACTTGTGGCACTTTTTCACCAAGTCGCCTGCTTCCTTTCTCATCGTGGGCCAATAGAAGCCTTGGTATATTAAGTTCTTTTCTAGACTTCTTGTCCCCAAGTGAGTGCCACACACACCTGAATGTACCTCATCCAGAGCCCAAGTTGCATCCTCTTCTCCCAAGCACCGTAGGTATGGGCCCATGGTTGATTTTCGGTATAATTCACCTCCTATTATGGTGCACCTTCCTGCTTTTCATCAAAGTTTAGTCACTTCTAACGGGTCGCTTGGTACTGCGTCATTATCCAAGTACTGGATAATGGGTGTTTGCCAGTCGCTTTTCCCAACCCCGTTAATAACGTGGAAGCATTGCTTCATCTTTGTTTCTTTTTCCACAGTGACCATTCGCCCTTCCTCAAAGTCTGTCGCCGTTGCCAACTTTGAGAGTGCATCTGCATGGCAGTTTTCCTCTCTAGCGATTTGTGATACGATGACTTTCTTAAATTCGGATATAAGCAGCTTTACTTCATCAAAATAAGGGAGAAGCGACTCTTCTTTTATCTCAAAACTTCCATTAACTTGGTTGACCACTATTGCCGAATCTAACAAAACTTTGATGTTGGTAACTCCCATACTCTTGGCGATTCGTAAACCGGATTCTGATGGCCCATATTCCACTGCGTTGTTGGTCCTATAAGTTGCAAATCGCAGTGCTACCTCATGGAGGATCCCCCCAGGCGACTTCAAAACTATTCCAGCGCCGGATCCTCCTTTACTCGAGGTGCCATCCGTAAATAATGTCCACTCCTTGCCTTCCTCCACATCCTCTTGTACCGCACCTTCCACAACAAAGTCTGCCAGGACTTGGGCTTTGATCGCTGTTCTTGGCTGGTATCATATGTCATATTCGCTTAACTCGATTGCCCATTTAGCCAATCGCCCTGCTACGCTCATAGATCTCAGCACGTTTTTTATTGGAAGGTTAGTGAGCACATGTATTGTATGTGCCTGAAAGTATGGTCGTAACTTCCTAGCCGCGCAAACCACATCATACGCCATTTTTTTATCGCCGGATATCTTATTTCGGCGTCGATTAAAGTTTTACTTGTGTAAAAAACAGGGTGCTCGACTTTTTCCTCTCTTCGAACCAAGACCACGCTAACTGCTTTTGGAGAGATTGTGATATAGAGAAATAGAGCTTCATTTAACTTTGGAGATGCAAGTACAGGAGGAGTAATTAAAAATTGCTTCAGCTATTCAAAAGCCTTGTTACATTTGTCATTCCACGCAAACTTCGATGCATTCTTTAAAGTTGCAAAAAATGGGGCGCAACGATCGGCGATCCTGGGGATGAATCGGTTGATCGCCGTTAATCTTCCAGACAAAACTTGTACTTCCTTCACGGTCTTTGGAGGTGCCATGGCTGTGATCGCTGCGATCTGTGCGGGACTGGCCTCTATTCCTCGCCTGGTTATAAGATACCCAAGAAACTTTCTTGATGTCGCCCTGAACACACACTTCAAAGGATTTAGCCTGAGCGAGTACTCTTGCAATGTGTTGAAAGTCTCTCGCAAGTCGAATAGATGATCGCTGGACTTCTTGCTTTTGACTAAGAGATCATCCACGTACGCTTCCAAGTTTCGCCCGATTTGCTTAGCAAAAATTGTGTCGATCATTCTTTGATAGGTTGCCCCAGCATTTTTTAGTCCAAATGGCATTACTCGATACCAGTAATTCGTTGTTGGCGTCAAGAAAGCTGTTTTCTCTTGATCTTGCTCATTCAAGGGTATCTGATGATAGCCCGAGAACATGTCCAAAAAGGATAACATCTCGTTGTTCGCTGTTGCATCTACCAGCTGCTCTATATTGGGCAAAGAGTATGGGTCATTGGGGCAAGCATCATTTAGGCTCTGGAATTTGATGCACATTCGCCATGCTCCTGACGATTTCTTCAGAAGAACGACATTAGCCAACCACTCGGGATACTGCACCTCCTTGATAAACCCTGCATTTAAAAGTTTTTCCACTTCTATCGCCGTAGCCTGCTGCCTCTCCCTACAAATGTTTCGTCTTTTCTGTTGTACTGGGCGACTTCCGGGTTCAATTGCCAGAGAGTGTTTGATGATGTCTGAAGTGATTCCCGACATGTCGCCAGGCGACCATGCGAACAGGTGCGAAAATTCTCGAAGCAACTGAACCAATTCTTGTTTCTCCTTGTCGCCTAAGTAGGACGACACTTGAACTGTCTTGCCTTCATCTTCCTCAAAGAGCGGTATCGGAACATCTGACTCCGCTAGTAATACTCTTTCTCCTCCATTCTCCGCCTCCAAGCTTATGGTGAGGCAGGTACTTTTAGTCGCCGCTCTGTAGCATCTTCTGGTGATGTCCGAATGTCCCCAAGTGAACCCTATTCCCTCTTCAGTAGCGAATTTTAGCACTTGATGCACCGGGGATGAGATTGCTTGGAAAGCAGCGAGCGCCGGTCGTCCTAGGATCATGTTGTATGTGGACTGGCAATCCATAACATGGAAGTCAATGGATCGCGTCACTTGCAAGTCTCCGTCTCCGATATTTATATTCATTGTAATGATTCCCTTGATGGGGACCGTGTGCCCCGAAAACCCTGATATGGTTGTCTTCGTCTGCCTGAGCAAGCTGGCTGTCAGGTTCATTTTTTTTGTACAGCTCCCAAAAAATAATGTCCGTAGAGCTCCCCTCATCGACCATCACTCGCTCCACTCGGCTATTGTGTGTTATCACCTGGATTACCATCAATTCTAAGCTCGGACCTCCTACCCGAGCCATGTCTTCTTCTGAGAAACCCAAAACTGGGCGGCTCACCCGATCTATCATCATTAACTCCTGTACCTCCTCCTTCTTAACTTTCTTTGTCGGGCAGCTTTCTCCTACGAAGATATTTTGATAAACATGATTCACTTCTGGCCGAGACTTCTTCTTGCTGTCCTCGCCGCCTTGTGGTTCCTTTAGCCGGGCAAAAACATCGCCCTTCTTGTCTTGTGATTCTCCCTTGTCCCGGCGATCTTCCTCTTGCGACTTATTTTTTCGCTTAGTGCTTACGATGAAATCTCTTACCTCCCCTCGCTTATTTATCTTTTAATTTCATTCTTCAGCTCCCTGGAATCTTCACTGGTATGTCCGTGCGAATCGTGGAAGTCACAGAACTTCTAGCGATTTCGCTGATCTACCGGAGTGTACATCGGCCCAGGCCAATTTATGGTGTGTCCTTTATGCTGCATATACAGCAGGATCTTCCTTCGCGACTCTGAGAAGGGTGTGTAGTCTGCCCTTTCTTCTTGATATCCCCTTTTTTCTTCAGGGCGACTTCTCCCGCATGGCGGTCTCTCGGAGCATTGCCACCTGGCCTGTTGGTTCCCTGAAACGGGCTTTTCTTCCCTCTTCGCCACTCCAGGTAAAGGTTCCGCTAACTGCTCCTCAATTAAAATAATTTTATGTACTTTGGTTTCCAAGTCGGACAGCGATTTTGGGGCCACCTGCAGCAGCGACTCCCGCAACCTGTCGTTATGGACCGACTGGAATAAACTTGCCGCTGCGATCTCATGATCTACCCTCCGAATGGATTGGACGACCCTAGTCCACTCGTCGAAGAAATCTTTCAGCGATTAGTTCGGCTTTTGCTTTAAGCTCACCAACGCCTGTAGCGGGACCGTCCTCGTTTTCTTGCACTCATACTTCTGTGAGAAGATCATGGCGAAACCCTCCCACGAGGTTATGGTGTCTTCTGGCAAATTCATGTACCACTCCCTAGCTCGTCCCCCAAGTATCACGGGGAAAGCCCTGCAGTATGCGGCATCGCCTGCCTGCTGCATTTGCATGGCGATCTGGAAAGCCTGCAGGTGCTCGTCTGGGTCGCTTGTCCCCACGTACCTGTCCAAGTTAGGCGGTACTAACCCCTTAGGTAGTGGCTCGGCAAGGATCGCCCTGGACAGAGGCTGGCGCACTGCTAGCTGCGCAGGGGAGATTTGAGTCCCATGGAGGAATTGTTGTAATACCTCGAGATGAGAGTCCTGCGGCGGCTGCCCGACCTGAGTGTTGGCCGCAAGAGCTTGAGCTTGCTGAGCGATCACCATTTTCAACATTTGGGTAAGCTCGGTGTTCTGTTGCTCGAGGGACCGGAATAGCTGCTCAAGTAGCTCGTAGGCGTCCCCGGCAGGAATGGTACTGCGAGACTCGGAGTCGTCTTCGAATTCACGTTCCATGTTTCTGGTGAGATCTGGATTTGCCAGGGAATCTGGATTGATGTGCTTAACGGGTGTTATCCCATCGCCACCTTTGCCAGCTAGTGCGGGAACCGCTGATGAAGTCATTCGCCTTGAGTTTTTGTGAAAAGTCGCCTTTCTCCCCCTATCTGGCGCGCCAATTGTTCCAACCTCGTTGCCTGGCCCAATAATGGAAGCCCAAGCTCGTTGGTCTTCGAAGGGTGGTGTACCTCGCAAGTAGCATGGGGGGTAGTTAGTTCTAAAGGGGAGTGAGGCGGTCGATATAAGGAAGGAATGGAAAAGGAGGGTGAGTGACGTACCGCGGAGCGTTTCTCCGCTGGGTAAAAGTGTTGTTCTCTAGTTTTGTGGAGTGTACGGGGTATTTATAGTACCCTTGTCTTGGTCACCAAGATTGAATCCTGGCCACTCGTTTGTAGCCTCTATAGGATGTCGACACGTGTCTGCTTCACCTTGGAACCCTAAGAGCCGCCGTGCTGGGCTACCGCTTTGGGCCCTCTTCCACTTCTTGGGCCTGTTTGCCTTATCTGACCAAGCTGTCGCCCACGCCCAGTTTATCAGTGGTGATCGCTGTGTATGGGCTGCTGTCTGAGCCCTCAGGCCATTGGCGGGCCGAGCCCATCAAAATGTATATCTTCAATGCAACAAAATATGTTGTGAGAATAATTATTTTGTTCTCACCAGTAAATTGGCAGTAAATTAATGTCACAATCTAAGTGCATAAGAAATTGACCTAGATCATAAATTAAGAAACTTCCAACGCATAAAAACAGATGGAAATTCTCATCACCAGGAACGGCGACAAATATTCGCCCTCCGCCGCTGTGGGAAACTGCCTGCAACTACTCCGGCAGACCCCGACATCATCCCTAGCACCACCGCCGCCATTAATCTAGTCTTTCATTTCCTTCCGACGGTCTCCTTCCCTTCAAACTCCTTACGACCCCGCCGCATCCGACACCATGACGAGGGCCCGTTGAATCGAAAGAGCGGGAATGAGAGTTTATTCGCGACGAGTGATCATAATCAGTGAGGATTTATCAGTTTTGTGGCAAAGCGCGCGGTGGATGATTTTGGGATTGGAGAGGAGGTGGCACCACATTGCTGACGTAGCGGAACCGGCGGTATGGAGGCGGAGACAGATGTCTGTGACGACGTCTTGTGGGATGTAGTATTCTAGTTGCAGCGGATGGCGGAACTGTTTCTTTGCATCCTCGACGGTCCATTAAGACCTTGACGGCGCTTCGGATCCCAGACAATGGAGTGGCTGTTCCTTCAATTCTCAGGTTTGATCTCCACTCACTGACCTTTGTCGTAAGTTCTTATTTTCTGTGCAGATGGAGAAGATAGTGTAGAGGGCCGTTGACTTTCAAGGAGCGGATGTGACGTTTCTTCGGTGGCGACGGTTCTCCGGTGGTGGAGCGGTTGATGGGTAGTAGTTTGGTGGACAATTACTTATTAATTATTTCTCTCCATGCGTTATTTATTTATTTATTTATTTTAATTTTGGTTCAGTTTTTTTCTTTCTCTTTTTAATTTATTTATTTTATTTTAATTACGCTTAGTTTTTATTTGTCTTTTTTCTCGTGTTTCTTTATCAAATGTTGTAGTTGATTTTTTCGGAATTCGAGAGGCCTAATAGTATGGTGTTGAGCAATTGGCTCTTTGGTCTTACCGTTGATTCCCACCAACGGTTGGATGTTTATTTATATGTGCATGCCTTTTATGGGTTGCAATAGCGTTCCGATCATAAGCGGGTAGTACGACACTATTTATCCAGGTATACTCGCCCCTTTTGAGATTGAATTTCTTGCTTTTTAAGACACATATTGTTGGGGTTCTTTGTTTGATGTTTTGTAGGTTTCCATAGAAAGGGATGATACGTTGTTGCATACCAAGAGAGATCATTCGCACGAGGCTTCCTGCTCCTTCTTGGTGCTTTATGACGGTTCACCGTTCGGGTAAAAGGGCCGTCCATTACGTGGCTCGTATGGCCCTGGCTAACCTCCAAGGAGTCATGGAGGTAGACATGACTTCCTAGGTTGGGACTTGATGTTCATTTTTTTTATTGTGTTTGCTGTCTCCGTATCTCCGCAAGGAGCTGCCTTACCAAAAAAAATTTATTTTGTTCTCACCATAACAATATTGATCTTAGTCATTCATTCATTCATTCAATTAGTTATATGTAAAATCTAATGGCTTAGATTGAATGGGTATATAGGTAATTTACTTTTATATTTTTCTTCAATAATTTGACAGTTTCTTATTTTGATAATTTTTAACAAAATTTTAATCAAAATTTGGCAATTATTATATTCAACGAGACATTGACAGCTTCTTTTCTCATTAACTCATAGGCAAATTCAACGACAATCCTTTTTTTTGTTGATGTGTTATTTAGTTCGACTCATATTCAAAGAGACTTTCCATGGTTCACCAGCACCAAACCCTGCCAAGTACCAAAATAAAAGAAATCAATACCTAAAATCATTAACGAAATTAGTTTGTCATTCAATCACTTATAGGTACAAAACAGTCATTTATGGAAACCAACTAGGTACCTAAAATCGAATCTTCTACAAGAACATAATTTAGGCAGTAGGTTCTGGGTACCATAACCAGTTTCCCGAAAAACGGCAAGGTTTTGGGTACCGAAACCATTTTTCCGGAACAAGGCAAGGTACCAAGATTCCCGATTACAGAACAAATAAACTGCTGAAAGTGAGCCTGAAACCTATAATGTATGTGTTGAGAAATCAATACCAGGTAACTTTAGGCTTAGTGATCGCATATTGGAATGGTGTCCTTGTTACCATATTGGAGGTCCTTAGTGATCGCATATTGGAAATACTGGATAAATGATCTTAGGGGCTGCTACACTACTAACGGATAACATAGAAAAGATACTTTCTTATCTTGGCATTGGTATTGGTTATTGGTATGTTCGTGTATCAATTTACTGGCAGTTACAGTTCGGAGTTTACAAGTTAGATACCCAGTGATTATCACTGACCATCTTCTTTCTATTTTCTGTTTGGTTATTTCTCGATGGGTCCACAAGTTCATGAAGCTATAGCTGGATAGTAAGTTGGCGGGGAGTCATTGGAATTATTTCATGGTTTTTATTGTATTTCAGTTAAATGTTTGAGCAAAGAATACATGTATTGCTTACTGGATGTCATTGGTTTATGTGTAATGATTTTAACAAGAGAATTATGCTTTTGTCAGTTATGGTTGATTTCATTATCAATTTATCGCTTGTATTTTTAATGCATTGTGATGTGATGTGATGTAAATGTATGGTTTGAGTCAGTAACACCCGAAGTAATGCATGAATTGAACCAATTGTTTAATCGAGTCTTCTAGGGTAGGATGTTACATTGTGTTTCCTCACCTAGGGCTTTTCTCCTTTCTTTTTTTTGCTGAGAATAAACTCTCATAGTCTTCCTTCTTGGACCCATCACTCAAAATCTTTTTTCTACTCCCTGCATTCTTATGTGGTGTGTCCATGTGACCCGTGGATTTCACAATACTTCTTTTGATTTTTCATCTCTGGATCCTTCCTGAGCGGTTAGGGCCATTGGATGTGGCGGTCCTTGTGTTGCATGTATGAGAACGCCTTTCTTCTTAACTTGATAAGGGGCGTGTATTCACGTTTATCCTCCCTAAATCTCTTCCTATCAGGCGATCGCTCTACATGCCTCCATTTGTGTTTTTTGTCGCCTAACTCCTTTTCAATCTTCTTCTTCTCTTCTACCACCTCAGCCAACTTTTCTTCAATTATTATCACTTGGTTGATTATTTCTTCCAGCTCTGACAAGGTCTCTGGAATACTGTTACAAACGACTCTTTC
Source organism: Linum lewisii (assembly GCA_034768395.1). Taxonomy (NCBI): domain Eukaryota; kingdom Viridiplantae; phylum Streptophyta; class Magnoliopsida; order Malpighiales; family Linaceae; genus Linum; species Linum lewisii. Next base: position 18,614,905 of record CM068298.1, on the reverse strand, counting down.
CTTTTCTTGTTGTGTATTGCTCGGACCGTGCTAGCTCCTACCAATTTGAGGGTGACGTTCCTGACAAATTAGACAATGCTTCTCCATCGATCGAAGAATGCCTTAAGTGATTCTTCCTTGTTCTGCCTAAGGTTCACCGAAACTTGCAGTAGAACCTTGGCGCTTTCCTTCGTACTTTGCCAAAAAAAACCCGGTGAAGCCGTCCCAGGTGAGGATGATACCCTCCGAAAGATTCATGTATCATTCCATGGCTGCCCAACTCACCGCGGATGGGAACGCACGACAGAAGGCAGTATCGCTTGCCCTCTACATCTTCATAGCGATCTAGAAAGTTTGTAGGTGGCACTACAAGAAAACATGGCTCTAGCGACAATTACGTAGAGACAATTAACATATTAGTCACTTAAAGTTATCTAAGACAACTAATATATTATTCGTCTCGATAAAAAATTTTATTTGTCTCTACTTTCTCATGACATGTGTAACATTAGCCTCTAAATGTATCTATCTACGACAATTAGAATAATTACCTCTATAAGTACTAATATATGTCTCCAAAAGTTCTAATTTGTTTAATATTTGTATTTAGTTAACTTAAAATATTAGCTTTAGGGGTAAATAAGCTAATTGTCTCTTAAAGTTTTGTGAAAAAATAAATAATTTATTTATCTAAAGGTTGATTAGCAATTATTCATTTTCATTTCTTACTAATTAATTAATGTTTAATACCCTTATACAACATGAACTTTAGGCTTATGAAGAGTCTATACATATTGTTTGCCGAATTCCAAGAATGGCACGAACTATCAAAGACTTTTTTGAAATTAGCATGTCGTTAGTTTTCGCACAAAATCATCCTACGTGGCCTGATTGAGTTAGCTGAATGTGTCTAAATTATTACATGACTTGTGACATGGCTGCCACGTCATATTAACTATTTTTAATTTTTAATTTTCCTTTTCTTCTTCTTCCTCCTTCATGGCTGCCACACTCTCTCTCTCCTCACTCTCTGCTTCTTCTTTTACCATCATTGCAAGAGGGGTTTCAGCAATCAGTGTCTTAAGCTTTGTCAAATCTCCCATTGTGTCTAGTAAACAAGTGAAGTTATTCGAGCCTTTAAGACCGTTCGCTTTCCCTATTCCCATCAGCCTTTAAAGCCGAGAGAGAGAAACAGATCCTCGAAACTAATGGAATCCCTCGCCACCGTTCCACAGATGCTGCCACCGAAGACTCCAAAATCAACTCCGCCGAAAGCCATACCTCCTCCGATAAGATCCGCAATTCTGCTCAATCTCCATCCTGGAGCACGCATCTGGGTCTCCCGAGCTTCGATTAGCTTCCGTCCCTAGATAATGTCGTCCAGGAAGAGGCAATTTGGTTACAGTTACTTGAATCGGAGCTTCACGGTGGCTGGAACCTCCGGCGGAGGCGGCGTAGGGAGTGTTACGTTTAATGAGTCGGCGTACGAGGTGGAGAGGTTGCAACTCACGGCAGTCGATGGCGGAAGAAGATGATATAGATGATGACTCAAAGGCTTGGAAGTGGGTAATCCGGAAGAGGATTCTGGATCTGATGAAGGCACGGAGCTTCGCTCAGAATCCAAAACCGGTTCATCACCGAATTCCTAACTTCGCCGGAGCTCCGACAGCAGCTGAAAAAGGTAAATGATTAAGATCTTCTTCCAATGGCGGGCGCAATGATAGTAGAAGAAGAAGCAGAGAGTGAGGAGAGAGGAAGAGAGAGAGAGAGAGTGGCAGTCATGGAGGAGGAAGAGGAAGAAAAGGGAAATTGGAAATTAAAAAAATAGTTAATATCACGTGGCAGCCAGGTCACACGCCACGTAATAATTTAGACACAGTCAGCTAACTCCGTCAGGTCACGTAGGATGATTTTGTGTGAAAACTTACGGCATGCTAATTTCAAAAAAGTCTTCCATAGTTCGTGCCATTCTTGTAATTCGTCAAACAATATGTATAGACTCGTAATAAGCCTAAAGTTCATGATGTATAAGGGTATTAGGCCATTAATTAATTGCAGAGGTTATATTTATTTAATTAATTCACTCCCCAAAACCCTACTCCTCCCCCTTTTCATTCTCTTGATGATGCCTCCGCCGTCCTCTCCTAGGAAACAATGGATTGCCGACTCAGTAAAGTATATCAATGGAAATATCAAGGCTAATGTTTAGCAAGTACTGTTGGATTTTGCATTTGGACTTTAATTTTGTATTTGTTCCTATCCGAACTTTGTAGCATTTTGGTGCAGAGCGATTCCATCGCTAGAATATCATCTTATGATCTCAAGATGGTATTTTTATCGGATGGATTCTTTTTCCACAACTGAGGATTGACTTTGCTTCTTCAATTTTTTGTGTAACTCAATCCTTCTTTTGACGTTGCTCGAAGCACTTGTGAAGTTGTTAGTACTTGTGCATATGTTACAGTAAGGGACTGCGAGCATCTGGAGGGTACGCACCTGATCGGTTAATTGCTTCTCTTTACGAAATATTAAAGCTTTGTCTTGATTTCAACCTTCTCAGTTCTGTAATTCTCTTGCATTAAAATCAAATATTGTACTAGCGAGCATCTAGAGGGTACTGTGAGCATCTGGAGGGTACGCACCTGATCGGTTAATTGCTTCTCTTTACGAAATATTAAAGCTTTGTCTTGATTTCAACCTTCTCAGTTCTGTAATTCTCTTGCATTAGAATCAAATATTGTACTAGCGGAACATTTAACTTTTCGAGTTACATTGTAGGGCATGGATGTTCTAATGGCATAGCTCCGGGAAGTGCATGTTTGGTAACTAGATAATAGCGATTAAATTTCAAACTAATATGTTTTTTTTTCACTCTTTTGTATAGAAATACACAGATGACACTTCATCACAAATGTGCCTAACTTTCATTCACAATCAATCGATTCTCAGAAACACCAAGTACATCATAATGTGATCAATAGGGCATTAAAGTATCATAAATATAGAAAATATACACATTAAGAGGCATCTCGTGCCCAACGTTAGCTAAGTAGTCAGTTGTGTGATTACCCTCAAGATAGACATGGATAAGCTCGATCTCCCCGTTGATGACACTCGATTTGACGTGATTATCAGCCTCATTTAAGCGACATTTCTTTGCTTAAGACATGGTTTTTAGGGTAGAATAACGAATATTCAATCGATTGCCCTATCTCGTGCCATTTGTGTTACCTTGGCCCATTTCGGGTCTATTTGATGGTTTTCTAGTGTTTTTACGTTAGCACAGGATTTTTGCCATCGAATAAGTAGTCAAGGACGTGTCTAAGGCGTTGGAATCTCGAAGGATTGCACCAGAATCGATTAAAGGAGCCAACCAAGTTCAAACAAATCCCTGCCCGGTTTACAAAGGAATTTTCACCGAAAATACCCTTGTATTTTCGGCGAAAATATGTTCACAAATCGGTTGTTGTTAACTTAAGGAAACTTTCGACGAAAGGAGGAAGTTTTCGAACCGAGAAGAAAGTTCAGGGAGAATCAGCCGGCGGACCTTTCATTTGCAAAGGAATTTTCACCAAAAATTCCTCAATATTTTCGGCGAAAATAATAGAAGAAATCCGGCTGATTAGGGTTAAGTATAAATACTTAACCCGGCGGCCCAAATAGGAGATACATCATAATATACATCATAATATCCTTTTCGTAATCAGAATTCGAAGAATTCTCTGAAGTTCTGGAGCGAAGAGTGAGAGTTCGAAGAGCGGGAAAGAGATAGTGACACCATCCCTTCCACCTCGGAGAATCAGAGCTAGGATTGTGGTTTACTGAAGATCAAAGTCTGTCAGAGTTGTCTAAATTAGGTTTTTCAGATTCTTTTATGTTCTTCCTCTGGATGATGAACTCTTTCTTTGTTTTTGATTCTTTTGTGATAAACATGAGTAGCTAAACTCGTTAGAGCTTAGACTAGATGAACCCTAAGTGACCCAGGGCTTTAAAGCGGTCACGGATCGGCGGTGATTAGATTCGAAGTTCAATCAGTTCTTTTTCATGTTTGATTTGTTCTTCATTGTTCATGTTTCTTGTCTGGATTGATCACCTAGATTAGATTCTTGTTAAGCTAAGGATAGAAGCGAACGCTCGCCTTACTTTAGAACATCGAATTGAACAATTAACCTTATAATTGGAGCGTGCCTTTCGTAGGAACCGGTTAGGGTTAATCCACTGCAAGAGTAACTCATAAATCATTAGTAATTACACCAGTTAATTAAGTCGTTGCGAGAGGCGACCGTACCCGGGCGGCTAGTTAATCTTGGTAGTTAGAACGGATAGAGCGAACGTTCGCCGGTCTTAAACCTAAGGGTAAGGAGTTATGGTGGTGTCTTAGTAATTGATTGAATGAGAATCGAAATCCGCTGATCTGTTGATTGCCAATGCTCTGGATACGAAGGGGGATTCAAAGTCTAAGTTCGTCTGTCATCCTTGTTTTCAACCCTAATTTCCAATCTGCTTTAGTTTAATTTTTAATTTTCTCTGCATTTCTTAGAGTTAGAAGTCGTGGAACTCACACCACGCACGAAGTGTTTACATTCGAGTATTTTGCTAGTTTTTGGAGTAGTCAATCATAGAAGGCCCTTGGAATACGATCTACCCTAGCTTTTGTAGCTTTGTTAGTTATTTGTGTGAATCGCCAACGACAGGTTCACCAAATTGGCGCCGTTGCCGGGGACTTCTTTTGATTGTTTGAAAGAAGAACTGACAATTTATTCTTCTATTTTCCATCTTTCACTTTTCCATCCACTTCAATTTTACACTGGTTTTGTTTGTCTTTGTTATCTGTAGGTTTACAGGTGTATGCCTCACCGTCCTTGGACTCGCTCTCAAACCGAACAGGCTAAGAGTGCAGAGAGACCAGGCAGCTCTGCTCCACCTCTACGATCACAGATTTTGAAGAAAGTCAGATCCAATCCACCCGTCACTCCGATCAAGATCGAGGAACTGAAGGAGAGTTCCTCATCTCCGTCTTCACCGTCATCTTCATCCGCTTCATACACCGCATCACTTTCACCTCCCGCATCTCCTACCATGGATGATCAGTTACCACCACCACCACCACCAAATGGAGAACTACCGCCGCCGCCGCCACCACCTGCACAGAAAAGTCTAGCTGATTATAACAAGCCGAGCGCGACTAGCGTTCGATCTGCCATTGCCGTTCCGCGCATTGAAGGAGATCCTGACTATGAGATCAAGATTCCATTCTTGACCATGATCTCTAGGGATTTACAGTTTGAAGGCAGGCCCCTAGAGAATCTGTGCACTCATCTTGCAGACTTCCTTGATCTCTGCAGTACTTTCAAGAACGGAAACCTCAACAAAAATACTCTTTGTCTGAGAGCTTTCCCGTTCTCTCTGAAAGGCCCTGCTAAGAGGTGGCTGACTGGCAAACCACCTGGCTATTACACTGATTGGGATACTCTGGCTCAGGACTTCGTTGAAGAATACTTCCCTCCTGCCAGAACAACTGCCATCAAGGACAGCATTGCCAGATTCTCCCAGAAAGAAGGAGAAAGCTTATATGATACTTGGAATCGATTCCAAGAACTTCTCTACAACCTGCCGCATCATGGATTCGAGCAGAGGCAGTTAGCTGAAATCTTTGCTTGAGGACTTCAAGAAGAATCTGCCAAGTGGGTCAATTCTCTAGCTGAAGGGATTGCACTACACTCACACCTGAAGCTGCTCTTCTTCACTTCGCAAACTGTGCTTCCAAGTCGAGGAACTGGGAACGACAATCTGAAGGATCAAGGAGCAAGCTCGATCTCGAAGCTACTATCAAGGCAGAGGTAGAGAAGCATTTGAAGAAGTCTACCACACCAATCAAACCGCCGGCAGCTTCTGTCTATGTTGCCGATTGCGAATGGTGTGGAGCTTGCGCACATAACGGAGGCCGTTGTCAGAATTTTGGTAAGGAGAAGTCTGGTCTGCCGAAGAGGTAAATTTCATTCAACAAGGCTTCGTTAATAATTAGAATGGTTATGCTGGCTACCGCAACTACAGGCAGCAAGGGAACTATCAAGATAGACCTCCCTACAATAATGGCGCCAACCATAACCAGAACCAGAATAACCACCCAGCTGGTCCAGCTCAGGATCAGAAACATAACCATCCGCCGGCAGGTGTCTACCAGCCGCCGCATCGCAATCCGGGTAATTATGGAACTGCTCCTGGCAATCGCCAGAATCAATATCTTAACAATACATATCCAGGGCAGCAGCATCAAAGAGAAAACGATGTTAGTGACCTGGATAAGAAGCTCAGCCAGATCATTACCAGACTCGATGATCATGACAGTCAGTTCAAGGCTCAAGATCTTCTCAATCAAGAACAGATAGCATCCGGACAAAGAATTGAGCAAGCCGTGAACAACATCTCGAGCATGCTAGCATCTGGTCGACCATTTGGCCAACTTCCAAGCCAGACAGATCTGAATCCGAGAAAGGAGCAAGCCAAGATGGTAACCGCTCGAAAACTTCCAAACTTAATTGCTGATGCTTGTTCTGTCTTACGCATGATCGCTGAAACTCTAGAGGAAGAACAGAAACCGGCGCCTAAGGAGGATGATCCTCCTCTGATCCTGGTTCTTTTACTTTACCTTTGGTTATTAACAATGTTGAGATTGAGCGTTGTTTGGTTGATCTAGGAGCGTCTGTTAATGTTATGCCTATGAGCCTGTTTGAAAAATTGAACCTAGGAGAACTTGAACCGCCTAGTATGCAACTTGTCTTTGCTGATAGATCACTTAAAACTCCTAGAGGAGAAATAAAAGACGTTGTTACTAAATGTGGTCCGTTCACGTTCTTAGCTGACTATGTGATTATGGATACTAGTACAGATGATTCTACCATTCTCATAGGTCGACCTTTCATGGCTACTACTGGAATGAATATTAACGTTCCAAATGGTTCTCTGACTCTAAGGGTTGGTAACGAAAACTTTCCGTCTTAAAGATGGCATGAAATATGACTCTAAGAATGAAGAACCTCATTGCCTGGTTGTTGAAACTGTGGAGTTGACTCCGGTCAACTCTGTTACTAATGCTTCTTCCAGTGTCTCTAGATCAGTTGTTGCTGCAGGTATTGAACAGGTTATTAAGAAGAAGCCAAAAATTTCTGTTCAGAAGCCGCCCAAGAAGAAGAAGGAACTGCAAGCCTCTTCTAAGCCACCGAGCACTAAACCTAGCAGACCTCGGGGAAAGAACAAAAAGACGAAGACCCAAATGGTCTGGAGACCAAAAGTTCCGCCGTCTTCCATCGAGCCAGCTGCACCACCAATTCGTTTCGAGAAACCGGCGCCGGAGCAAGTATGGAAGGAGAAGCCGAAAGCATCTCCTAAGGAAGTACTGACGATCACCGATCCTGGTGATACCAAGCCGGAGATTAAAGTAAAGAAGAAGCCGACAGTCCTCATTCCTTCCATCGTAACACTTAAGAAGGATGACCTCTCCAGAGAACTGTTCGGACCGTTCAAGTTCATCGATCATCTTCCCGATGGACGTACCAAGCTCTTGCATGCAAACGGTAAGAGATTCACGCTTACCGGAGAAGCCCCGAAGCTGTACTTCATGAACTCCGACGCTAGCGTTAAAGAGAATCTGAGTTGGGATGTCTCCTAATACCGTCCAGGTATCGTCCAGCTCAAGGACGTTAATAAAAGAGCGCTTCGTGGGAGGCAACCCACGGCTGGAGTCCGTTTTTGTTTTGTGTCAACCTTAGTGTTTTAGAGTCGGTTCGGGGGAGCCAAAAGTGTCAGTTTGTTTGTTTTCTTATTTTTCGTGTAGAGTCTGTGTGTCATAGAGTCAATCGCAAGTTGATTGAGGTCGTTCCGATTTTTGTGGATTTAACTGTGATTTTCTGAAGTTGGCCGGATTTGCAAAAATATTTTCACCCGAGTAGTTCAAAATTTTCGGCGAAATACACCCCTATTTTCGACGAAATCGCCTTTTGAATTTTCGAAGCCATTCCCCTGTTTCATATTTTCGGTTCGAAAATTTCTTGTATTTTCGGGGAAAATCTATTTGAAAACCGGCAGTGCATTTGAACGTTTATTTTCGGCGAAAACTCCCTATTATTTTCGCCGAAAATCCTTTAGAAAATCACCCAATCCTCCACTTTAAATCCGGTCTACCCTCTCTCTCTTCCCACTTTCCTTCTTTCATTTTCGAAGAAACACCCGAAAAATACCCCCTCCCCTTTGTTTTTCAAAATCGCCGCCGCCTCCCATTCATTTTCCTCCGCCGCCGCCGTTTCCCGCCGCCGCCGCCGCCGCCGACCGCCGTCGCTCAACTCCCCTCTCTTTTCCGATCGTTTTCACCGATTTCTCCCAAATTGTTCGTTTTTAGCATCCATGGCTTCAAGGTAAGTTGTAGAACTTTTCAATACGAATCTTTTGACATATTCATTGCTGAATTTCATCAGGGTTGACTTTCGGTTGACTTTTCAGTTTGCCTCATTTTGCGTGCCGACTGATTTCGTGTGAACTAGGTTCGCTAAACTTGTTGAACTGTTCTAGCATGCTTAGGGAGTTTCGTGCTTAATTTCCATATCATTTGATCATGTGTTGTTTTGCATACGATTGATTCTTTGTGCTGTTGACTTGTGAGAAATGTCGGTTTGACCATGAACTGTTTTTGATCATTTGGCTGCCGTATGTGTTCATTCTCGTTCAGATTATTGTGTTTGCCATCTGAGATCATATGTTACCGTCGTTCTCCGCTTTGTGGTAGTCTTGCCATGATTAGGGTTCATTATGCTATAATGTTGATTTTCTGAATGTCGGTTTGACTCTTTGAACTCTGATTGTGCTTATCCAATTCTGGCTGTTCCTAAGCATGTATTTTACTGTCTCTGATTACCGGTTACTCTGCTTTGCTTACCCCCACTCGGTTTTCCTCATTTCTTTGTGAAATTGAGTTTTTCTACTAAGTGTGGGGTAGGGTTTTAGTTTAACTAATCTGGTTTCATTCTGGTTTTAGGAACACCACTTATGAGCGCAGGACTAAGGCACGACTTGATGCCGCCTCGAGCTCCAGAGCTCCCGCTCCCGTCACACCCACCGTTCAGGGCCTTCCTCCAGCACTACCTCGCCGGGCTGGGTACCACCGCACTATCACCCGTCTACCTGACTTCTACTTTGAGTGCTTCCAGAAGATCGAGCACATTCGAGGAGCTAAGGTACGCCCTCTCTCCATGGAGTCCCTGAGCGAGCACGACGAGGACTACTATCGGAACGTGCATGACGCCCTAGCACCGGCCGGCCTCCTGGAGCTGACCACCATAGCTGCCGACTTCCCAGACATCGCCCTTCAGGAGTTCTGGGCGACCTTTGATCTGGATGAGCACAAGAGGAGGCAAGGCCAGAAGGTTGTTACCTTCTATCTGGGTGGAGTGTACAGGCAGCTCACCTACGATGAGTTTGCTGCTCATCTAGGTATCCCCTATGAGCACTATCATGGCCATCACCTCGGCTGGGGCGACGATGATGACGACGAGGCTTACCATGCACTCTGGAGCCACATGACTGGAGTGCCTGGCGATCGCCTTGGGGAGCACAACTCAGTTAAGTCGCTCTCTCACCCTCTCTTTAAATTTATTCATATGGTTTGGCGTAGATCTCTTTTATATGTTCCAGATAAGGATCGCCACCATATCCTCAAGGAGGAGCTTATGCTTCTCCGAGCCATCCGAGAGAGCTACCCTCTTCACCCCGGTTGGATGCTTGCTCGCATCTTCCGCCAGAAGACCAAGAGGCGGAAGCTACCTCGTGCACTCTTGGGAGGTAACTTCATAGGTCAGCTTATCATCTCCTTCGGCATCAGCCATGAATATGGCCCGCACATTCCCCGACACCAAGTTAGGACCGTTGCAGGAGACTTAGCGGTTGAGTACGACTTAGAGCTGGACCTCAGTCCCCATGTGGCAGCAGATCCTCCTCTCCAGCACGTGGTCGAGTCGGAGGAAGAGGATGACACTGAGCAGCAGCAGCCCCTGCCGCAGCCAGAATTCCATGACTATATACCCTCGCCACATCACCAGGCAGGGTATGCTCACCAGTAGCCACCGCACATTCCCGATCCATACCAGGCGCCTCACCCTCCGCACCGACCGCACCCCGCGGACATTGGTGAGTTGTATGAGCGACTGCAGGAGTGGCGCATCACCGACAACGCCACCCAAGAGGCGAGATGGACTATTATGCAGCAGCATATGCGCCGCGCCAACAGGCGGTATGAGGCACAGCTGGCGTGGCAACGTCAGCTCAGTGAGCACCTCCACTTTCCACACCCCGACACCCCTGACCAGCCATGATCAGGTGGTGTCCTTTTCCTTGTCCTTTCTTTTTATTTATTCTTTTCGAATTTCGATCCACCTTTTTTCTGTGTGGATCCGGGGCACTTGTCCCGATTTCTTTTTTATGTTTCATTTGTTTTTGTTTTGTAGGCAGTAGGGAGATTCCCTTTGCTTCGCTTGGGTAGATTCCCTCCGCTCCGAGGACCCGTGCTCACCCCTACACCAATCATCTCGGTCCAGGTTCTTCTACTTCTCTCTGAACTCTAATTTTAGTCCTGCGAGGACACAGTCCGATTTAAGTGTGGGGTAGGATGCTAGAGAACCTTGCATGAACTTGATTGCCCTTGATTGTGTTTTATGTGTGCCTCGTGATTTCATTCCAGTCTCTCTAGCATTAGAATGGCTCAGTTCTTGATTTTTGATGTTAAGTTGTTGTTCAAACCTTCATAATGATACTTAAACTGCTTAACCTATAACTTGAGAACCAACTTGTATACTTTGATGCTAAATTGCCTGGTCAGAACAGAATTTTTAAAATGACACTTGTAGTTTGTAGACTTGATTGCACGAAAATGACCGAATCCGACTAGCAAACCAACTGTGAGCTTTTGATCCATTGCACGTAACTTGCAATTTTAATTCTTTCTGAGTGGTTTTCTGTTTACTTGAATGAGTTAGAATTTGCATGAGACCTACTCGAGACTACACGATGACACGAGTTCTAGAAGGATAGGGGCACCTAGATTCAGCTACTTAGCCAGATAGCCAACCAAACGATAAAATCCATTAGGTTTAGACCCTTGAGCTTGGCCTGTTCTTTCGATTCGATAATACATTACAGCCATTTCCCATTTCTTTCATTCCCCGTTGATCCCCTGTGGTTGTAGTTCTAGATTGACCTACCGGAAGTCGGTTTGTGGTAACCTGCCTATAGCCATTAAACAGGTGGTCTTAGCTAATATGTCCAGACGTGTAAACCCCTCTAGCAACTAAAAGAAAATTCGGCACAAAAGAAAAAAAAAGTAAAGTAAAAAAAAGAAAGAAAATTTCGAAAAAAAAGTGAAGAAAAGAAAAATCAGAAAAGTTTCAAAGTTTCTAGTTCAATAAAACGTTCTTCTCCCTACAAATGGAAGAACGAAGTCAAAAGAAAAGTGGCTTATTGATCATTTTGGTCATAAACCTTTGGGGTTTATAACAAACTGGTCATAAACCTTTGATTTGTAACCTAGTGGTCATTAACCTATAGGGTTTGTAACAATTTGGTCAATCCGTTAAGTCTCCATCCAATTTTTCCGTTAAGTGCTGATATCAGCATGCCATGTCACCCTTTTTTACCATCTCACCCATTGCCACATCACCTATTCCAACCATGATTCAACCCAACCAACCCAACCAAACCAACCCAACCCAACCTAACCTAACCTAATCCAATTCTCCCTGCTTCAAAATTCATCCTCCATTCCCGCCTCTCATAACAACCTTCACTCGATTCCATTCCATTCTCTATCTGGTTTCATTCCTCAACCTTCTTCAAACCGTTCAATTTCATTCAAAAATTTCACAATCCCCTGTTTCCCCCCTCCCAGCCATGGAAGCTCTGCAAGGAAACGAGTCCTATCAATTCCCATTCCCCAACAATGGAACCTCTCTATCTCAGCTCATACTTACCGGAGGAGGATCCAACACTCCCGACTCCATCTTCTCCCTTCACCACAACCACCAATCAATCGCCGCCGCCGCAATCGAGCCGTTGGGGTCCTCCGTCTACCTCCGCCAGCGAGACCTGCTTCAAAAATTCAGTGACGAGAACAGGATCGGCAGCGATTTAATTTCTCGCAAGGGATTCCCCACGCGCACTCACGCGCTTCCCGCGGCGAAAACGAAGCAGTACAGGGGAGTGAGGCAGAGGCACTGGGGGAAATGGGTGGCGGAGATTCGGCTGCCGCAGAACAGGATGCGTGTCTGGTTAGGAACCTACGAGACGGTGGAGGCCGCCGCTTATGCTTACGATCGTGCTGCGTATAAGCTAAGAGGAGAGTACGCGAGGCTCAATTTCCCCAATTTGAAAGATGATGAGCCGGTGAAATTAGGGTTTACGGACTCTGCGAAATTGAATTCGCTCAGGAGCTCCGTGGATGCTAAGATTCAGGCGATTTGTTAGGTTAGGTTGGGTTGGTTGGGTTGAGTCATGGTTGGAATAGGTGATGTGGCAATGGGTGAGATGGTAAAAAAGGGTGACATGGCATGCTGATATCAGCACTTAACGGAAAGATTGGATAGAGACTTAACGGATTGACCAAATTGTTACAAACCCTATAGGTTAATGACTACTAGGTTACAAATCAAAGGTTTATGACCAGTTTGTTATAAACCCCAAAGGTTTATGACCAAAATGATCAATAAGCCAAAGAAAAGTTCAAAAGAAAAGGAAAAAAAAATCGTTAAAAAAAATCGTGTAAAGAAAAAGAATAAGTGCTAGGTTGCTTGAGGGTATCATAGGACGGGCGTTCATTATTCCACCCGTGTTTGGTTAGACGGTAGGAAGCCATAGATTAGATTCGAGGGAAGTTCGTCGAAAGCTACACCGCACAAAGCCATCATCATACATTTCCATCATCCATCGCATCATAAACCCAAGTAGTGTAGATTTCATTACGGTCCTAGCAGGGAAGTCCTTCTTGACTAGATACTCGTGTTGTCACAGTGGTGGAGATGTGGTCAAAATGCAAACTTATGACAGAATTCGGTAACAGAAAATGATCGAGAGCAGAAACACGCCTTAAACACAGAGAGTGAGAGTTCTCATTGTACTATATATATCCTGTGTGAGAAGTCTGGTCGGTCAGGTTAGATTCGTGTATAATTGGTTGCTAATTACTTGTCGTGTGCAGTTTATTAGTGAGACCAGGTAGTTTGGCTGATCTGTATGCATGTTAGGTTTCTTGTTCTAGGAATTAGCTGTCTAATAATTCATTGTGTTTGATTGAGCTCTAATTTAATCGATCTTATCATTTATGAACATGAGCGTTTCTATTCAGTTTGCTTGAGGACAAGCAAAAGCTTAAGTGTGGGGTATTTGATGACACTCGATTTGACGTGATTATCAGCCTCATTTAAGCGACATTTCTTTGCTTAAGACATGGTTTTTAGGGTAGAATAACGAATATTCAATCGATTGCCCTATCTCGTGCCATTTGTGTTACCTTGGCCCGTTTCGGGTCTATTTGATGGTTTTCTAGTATTTTTACGTTAGCACAGGTTTTTTGCCATCGAATAAGTAGCCAAGGACGTGTCTAAGGCGTTGGAATCTCGAAGGATTGCACCGGAATCGATCAAAGGAGCCAACCAAGTTCAAACAAATCCCTACCCAGTTTACAAAGGAATTTTCGCCGAAAATACCCTTGTATTTTCGGCGAAAATATGTTCACAAATCGGCTGTTGTTAACTTAAGAGAAACTTTCGGCGAAAGGAGGAGGTTTTCGAACCGAGAAGAAAGTTCAGGAAGAATCAGCCGGCGGACCCTTCATTTGCAAAGGAATTTTCGCCGAAAATTCCTCAATATTTTCGGCGAAAATAATAGAAGAAATCCGGCTGATTAGGGTTAAGTATAAATACTTAACCCGGTGGCCCAAATAGGAGATACATCATAATATACATCATAATATCCTTTTCGTAATCAGAATTCGAAGAATTCTCTGAAGTTGTGGAGCTAAGAGTGAGAGTTCGAAGAGCGGGAAAGAGATCGTGACACCATCCCTTCCACCTCGGAGAATCGGAGCTAGGATTGTGGTTTACTGAAGATTGAAGTCTGTCAGAGTCGTATAAATTAGGTTTTTCAGATTCTTTTCTGTTCTTCCTCTGGATGATGAACTCTTTCTTTGTTTTTGATTCTTTTGTGATAAACATGAGTAGCTAAACTCGTTAGAGTTTAGACTAGATGAACCCTAAGTGACCCAGGGCTTTAAAGCAGTCACGGATCGGCAGTGATTAGATTCGAAGTTCAATCAGTTCTTTTTCATGTTTGATTTGTTCTTCATTGTTCAAGTTTCTTGTCTGGATTGATCACCTAGATTAGATTCTTGTTAAGCTAAGGATAGAAGCGAACGCTCGCCTTACTTTAGAACATCGAATTGAACAATTAACCTTATAATTGGAGCATGCCTTTCGTAGGAACCGGTTAGGGTTAATCCACTGCAAGAGTAACTCATAAATCATTAGTAATTACACCAGTTAATTAAGTCGTTGCGAGAGGCGACCGTACCCGGGCGGCTAGTTAATCTTGGTAGTTAGAACGGATAGAGCGAACGTTCGCCTGTCTTAAACCTAAGGGTAAGGAGTTATGGTGGTGTCTTAGTAATTGATTGAATGAGAATCGAAATCCACTGATCTGTTGATTGCCAATGCTCTGGGGAACGAAGGGGGATTCAAAGTCTAAGTTCGTCTGTCATCCTTGTTTTCATCCCTAATTTCCAATCTGCTTTAGTTTAATTTTCTCTGCATTTCTTAGAGTTAGAAGTCGTGGAACTCACACCACGCACGAAGTGTTTACATTCGAGTACTTTGCTAGTTTTTGGAATAGTCAATCATAGAAGGCCCTTGGAATACGATCTACCCTAGCTTTTGTAGCTTTGTTAGTTATTTGTGTGAATCGCCAACGACAGGTTCACCACCCGTCTTCTACATCAATTCATGAATTTGGTCCATAAAAGCAGAGTGTTGGTGGACCCTTTCCTCCTCTTGACGTATCAAGCTCACTACACAATGAGAGTCGAGTTCAACTTGTACTCTCTGATACCTTTTTTCTAAGCTATTAAAAGATATGTCACAACTCGTCATAACTTTGCCCAGGTGATCAAACATACACTCGAGCACTCAATGTAGGCCGCCAACACTATCTCGAATCAAAACTCATGCGGGTTCCTAGGAAATTTGAGTTAATGAAACCCACTCAAGAGGTACCGATTTTTAGGAAATTTGCACCACCATCCTGGCAGGTCGACCATGCATGGTAGTCTGCTCTCGACTACGGGCATATTACCTAATGGACAACCATCCTCATATATACTCTCACAATAACTCGAGATTATGTTGTTAGAAAATCGCTTCATTTATGGCTTTCTACATAAGCTAGTACGCATCCAAACAATTAGAATGGTATTCGCAAACTTCAGGTGGTGTGTATGATCCATGGCAGTAATGGTGTCTCAAAGAATGAATGATTTGTAGAAGGAAAGGTTAGACGCTCCAAAGTAGAAGTGACAAAAGAACAATCCCGAAACACATGCATGATTATTCTATTAATAACGAGAAATCAAATAAATAATAGGATTATTAAAGGAGATAAATAACAATAGTTACCACTTCACATCTCATAATTTTAAGTGAAGTTAGTGTAACATCCATCCCGAACCGACCCGGGTTGAATCCATGGTCGAACCGGTTTGAACATCACTCGAAGATACAATAGAAAAAGTAGAAGGGAAAACAACATTGGAATCGAATTAAAACTTAAAACAAGCGTAAGTCGGAAGCGCCTCCATTATTCAAAATCCAAAACTTGTTACAAAGATACAATTCGAACCAAAATTCCTTTACAATCCCGAAGTTCAAATCAATCGATACAAAATAACCCAATCCCAAAATAGCCAACAAAATCAAAACATGGTCAACTCCTGGTCCAAGCCTTCAAGAATCTCCTCCACGCCAACAACACACACTGACACTCGACACACAAGGAAACTCCTGAACTTTAACTCACTCACTCTAACCACGCGAACCTGAAAAGAGGAACTGGAGGGGGGTCAATTTCCTATTGAAATTGAGTGAACCCACTGGGTTTAACTATGCGCCGAACCTAGCCTGAAAGAGCGGTTCCAAACTCCGCACACACAACCACAATGGAACCAGACACATTCATACCATATTTTATTTCCCTAGAAACAGTTTAAGTGATCACATAGGTGCAGTTCTCAATTCAACACTTACCATCCACGATAACATTCATGAATAATAGAGAATCATAATTCACACATCTCGACATCACATCACAATACCACTCAAGATCATAGCTAGCATTTCTACACCCACAACAGTCACACACATTAAGTGAGCTATTAGACATCTCTAAGCAGTCCATGTTACCATTCAAGTGCATAACTCCAAACTAACCATTCACAATTCATATCATCATCATAATCATCAACCTATCACATCTATCCCACAACTTATCACATTACACAACTCAATTCATAGATCAATCCAACCTAGTTCACAACACATTGCATAACATATCATCAACACATATCACACATCACATATACACACTCAACACATCACATTTCAGCTCGCAATCAAATCCAACACAACACACGCACGACAGTTCATAATTCATTTAACTAGGTGAGTTAATTAGGCGCCATAAGGAGTTGTTCCCCCGCTACCCCGCCGGCCATCACATCATCCATATCCCGTAGGATCTTTCCCCGTAGGGAGATAACACGACGCATCCCTAAGGGATCCTTCCTCCACGGAGCTATCACGACGCATCCCATCGGGATCCTTCCTCAACGGAGATTTCAACCACTATGACTCCCTGTCATAGGATTCACCCCAGTGAATCGGACTCTAACACAATGGTATTTCGGTTGGGGTAACGTTGGCTCCTTCCGGTTCTATCAATTAAATTTCATTAAACATAACTACATCAATCACACACATCAACAATTCAATTCCATATTACAAATCCACAATTCCAGTTCACCACATAATTCCACAATCCAAGTCCACAACACAATTCCACATTACCATTCCATGTACAAATCCCCTTACCAATTCTATTAGCCAATTCGAAGTCATAAGTCTACAACCCTAAACACATTAACAACCACCTTCACACACATCATCAATTCCACTCAAAACGGCACCTAGCATCAATTCTACCAATGCACGTAACATCAATCCATCCAAATCACCACGTAACATCATCTCAATCCAATATCAAATAACATCATCTAATCCATTCACACATTTATAATCACATGACACTTCATCCAATCATTCCACACTACACACACAGTTTAAGGGTAAACGGCTAGCTCACCGGCCACCCCCACCTGCAAGTACAGGGATAGCCATGTCGTGAGTCTTAGGGTTACCCTCCTGTTCATCCTTCATTGGAGGACCCCACATTGGCAGGGCCATCCACCTGTTCACCATTTAAAGGGCGACCCCACATTGGCAGGACCACCCTCCTGCAACCACAACTGTCAGCACAAGGTATAGATACAGTTTACAAGAATCACGTCCCATACCTCCTACGCTCATTACTAAGTCTGATCCATTTAACATCATCGTTAATCAGTTCCCCAATCCAACCACATCACAACAGCCAACAATTATCAATCAATGTATCAATCAACATTCACACCACAATCATCAAACATCACAATTTACATAACAATCCAATGCAGAACAGTTTCCCCTTTTACTCTCTTTCAATTCCATGCAAAACCTATATTCATCTAAGTCAAGGTTGCAACTCCTCACATCGACCAATACTACCTATCGTACGCTAAACCCTCACCTTAGCCTAAAAGAAGCCCCTGAATTTTGTGCTAGAACGTCCGTCTTGTCTTCCTGGTTCCACCGGTCCTGACGGTGCGTCAATCCGAGCTCTAACAAAGGAGATAAGGCCGAAACTCTAAATTAACAATTATCTCCCTGGCAAACAGATCCTTAGTACCAAATTTCTCAACAGACCCACAGAAGAACAGGAATTACCAAATGATCACTTATCTTTCTGAAAACTGCTCCTTGCTCATCGTACTTCTAATCTTGCCAAAATTGTCCATCACCTTCCCCGAACAGCCCATGGCCGCCGGCAACCACTCCGACCACCTGCGCCGCTTTCCGACGCCAACGCTCCGTCCCCAAAGTTCCTGGAGCTCGGTGGAAATGCCGCTGCTTCTTCCCTCGATCCTCAAGCCGCCGTCGCCAACGAACTCTGGCTCTCCTTCGTCCCAAGCCGGCGCCACCGTCGATCTCTGTGCCCCAAAAACACAGCCGCCGTCTCTATTTCGTTTTCTGCGCTGCCTCCCTCTTTCTTTTCGATTTCCCCAATAGAAACTGCACAGTTCCCAAAGTCGGAACTCCCCCCCTTCTCTTCTAATTCCGTACAGCCAACTCAAATAGCCAATGGGCCTTAGGCCCAAGTTCCATTTCATGAACGGGGTGGTGGGCAGCCCCTCCCTTCCATTAAATCAACAAGGCTTAAGCCTTAATCTAATGAAACACCAAGTGCTCTTTGGTCGGGCCAATTGGTTCGACCAAATGATTCGACCTACTATTTTAGAACTCGAACCCAAATAATTAAAAACAAAACAAAAAGAAATAAAAGATTTATTCCACCAACAGAATAAATTACACTCTCAAATTAATTAATTAAATCCGAATAAAGATTCTCAAAGCTTTAAGCAACGAGTTTTAACCAAGAATTTTAAATTCTAACCGGAGACTCGGGATCGGGATGTTACAACTCTCCACAACTTCAAAAGATTTCGTCCCCGAAATCACAACCCGACTCATCCTAGTAATGCAACCACGAATCACAGTCAAAACGCAGCAGTTCAAGGCTCACACCACTACCCGAAACTCTTTCTTAACGGTTTTAGTAACACACACACCTCCTAACACACTTTACTTACACGAACTCGGATTTCCACCAAATTCACACGCACAGCCGAACACTTAAGGCACAACATGAAACAAGACCACAACCAAAGCACACAACTCAATAAAGCAAGAAAGTTACTTAGCTAACACACTCGGCTAAAACCTTACACCCTTTAAGCATTCTACCTAGCTCAACCAAAGTCTACAAGGACCTCACTCCTCCAACCCACCTCAAATTTCCAACTACTATTCTTAGCCACTCGAGCACCAACTAACCATCTAAACTCCGTCGTTACAGAAACCTTCCTCAATCTGATTTTCAAAACCAAAGCACACTTTTCAGAAAGACGAAACTTTAATAAATTCCTTTTAAATCGAAGCCAAGTTCCTCAGTTTAAAATCAAACTCATAAAACCTTTAAAATCAAACTCGCAACCAGACTCTATCATAATTTTAAATACTCAAATACTTTCAACTCTCTAAACACTGGTACCATTGAAACACTCCCCAACTTTCGAAACAAGAACGCTTGAGCAAATTGAAAGCACAGAAACGCATAACTCAACTTTGAAAAGATACAAGCGATTTCAAACTCATTTCGAATCAACCCAAAACCCAAGACAACAATTCCCACCCAAAACCAAAATTAGTAAAAATTTAACTCCATCTCGGTTAAAATACCAAATCATTTAAACGCTCTTCAAATCTGTCACACCAATTACTCAAAGAACTAAACCAAGATTCAACACTAAAATCACATTGACAAAACAGACCAAGAAATACTCATTTCCCAAAAGCTCAAATCCTTAAATCCTTCTAACTTTTCCAATATGGAACAAAATTCAAAACGTACTCGGCAGGTTAAAATCTCGTTCAGACCACAGCCGAAAACAAAGCAAGACAAAATTCTCACGAAATAAAATCTTCTTTGAAAATTCATTTCAACAGACAAGACAGGTTCCTGTAACACTCCTAGGCTCCTCTCCCCATCCGACCCCGAATTCTCTTACAAAACACACACCTAAAGCTTCCACTCAAGCTTCCACTCAAGCTAGCATCCTAACTCTGGTTCTATTTCTAAAGGTCAACAACTCTCCTAATCCGACTGTATTCGCACTCAACCACTACTCAAAACTACAAATTCTCATCCCATGGTTTTCTTCGTGGCTCAGGAGGACCGAAAATACCAATTTCAGTTGACCAACTCTTCAAATCACTTTTTCTCTTCAAAACACACTTTCACTTTCAAAATCCCAACCCGATTAAAACGTTTGAAAACCCCTGGAATGTCAGTACCACATCGATGTTCCGTTCTTTCCATTAAGAGGGTAGCTAATCCCCTAGAAGAAAGAACAGTTCACCCATGCAGCAGAGACAAACCAGGCTCTGATACCACTTGTAACATCCATCCCGAACCGACCCGGGTTGAATCCATGGTCGAACCGGTTTGAACATCACTCGAAGATACAATAGAAAAAGTAGAAGGGAAAACAACATTGGAATCGAATTAAAACTTAAAACAAGCGTAAGTCAGAAGCGCCTCCATTATTCAAAATCCAAAACTTGTTACAAAGATACAATTCGAACCAAAATTCCTTTACAATCCCGAAGTTCAAATCAATCGATACAAAATAACCCAATCCCAAAATAGCCAACAAAATCAAAACATGGTCAACTCCTGGTCCAAGCCTTCAAGAATCTCCTCCACGCCAACAACACACTGACACTCGACACACAAGGAAACTCCTGAACTTTAACTCACTCACTCTAACCACGCGAACCTGAAAAGAGGAACTGGAGGGGGGTCAATTTCCTATTGAAATTGAGTGAACCCACTGGGTTTAACTATGCGCCGAACCTAGCCTGAAAGAGCGGTTCCAAACTCCGCACACACAACCACAATGGAACCAGACACATTCATACCATATTTTATTTCCCTAGAAACAGTTTAAGTGATCACATAGGTGCAGTTCTCAATTCAACACTTACCATCCACGATAACATTCATGAATAATAGAGAATCATAATTCACACATCTCGACATCACATCACAATACCACTCAAGATCATAGCTAGCATTTCTACACCACAACAGTCACACACATTAAGTGAGCTATTAGACATCTCTAAGCAGTCCATGTTACCATTCAAGTGCATAACTCCAAACTAACCATTCACAATTCATATCATCATCATAATCATCAACCTATCACATCTATCCCACAACTTATCACATTACACAACTCAATTCATAGATCAATCCAACCTAGTTCACAACACATTGCATAACATATCATCAACACATATCACACATCACATATACACACTCAACACATCACATTTCAGCTCGCAATCAAATCCAACACAACACACGCACGACAGTTCATAATTCATTTAACTAGGTGAGTTAATTAGGCGCCATAAGGAGTTGTTCCCCCGCTACCCCGCCGGCCATCACATCATCCATATCCCGTAGGATCTTTCCCCGTAGGGAGATAACACGACGCATCCCCTAAGGGATCCTTCCTCCACGGAGCTATCACGACGCATCCCATCGGGATCCTTCCTCAACGGAGATTTCAACCACTATGACTCCCTGTCATAGGATTCACCCCAGTGAATCGGACTCTAACACAATGGTATTTCGGTTGGGGTAACGTTGGCTCCTTCCGGTTCTATCAATTAAATTTCATTAAACATAACTACATCAATCACACACATCAACAATTCAATTCCATATTACAAATCCACAATTCCAGTTCACCACATAATTCCACAATCCAAGTCCACAACACAATTCCACATTACCATTCCATGTACAAATCCCCTTACCAATTCTATTAGCCAATTCGAAGTCATAAGTCTACAACCCTAAACACATTAACAACCACCTTCACACACATCATCAATTCCACTCAAAACGGCACCTAGCATCAATTCTACCAATGCACGTAACATCAATCCATCCAAATCACCACGTAACATCATCTCAATCCAATATCAAATAACATCATCTAATCCATTCACACATTTATAATCACATGACACTTCATCCAATCATTCCACACTACACACACAGTTTAAGGGTAAACGGCTAGCTCACCGGCCACCCCCACCTGCAAGTACAGGGATAGCCATGTCGTGAGTCTTAGGGTTACCCTCCTGTTCATCCTTCATTGGAGGACCCCACATTGGCAGGGCCATCCACCTGTTCACCATTTAAAGGGCGACCCCACATTGGCAGGACCACCCTCCTGCAACCACAACTGTCAGCACAAGGTATAGATACAGTTTACAAGAATCACGTCCCATACCTCCTACGCTCATTACTAAGTCTGATCCATTTAACATCATCGTTAATCAGTTCCCCAATCCAACCACATCACAACAGCCAACAATTATCAATCAATGTATCAATCAACATTCACACCACAATCATCAAACATCACAATTTACATAACAATCCAATGCAGAACAGTTTCCCCTTTTACTCTCTTTCAATTCCATGCAAAACCTATATTCATCTAAGTCAAGGTTGCAACTCCTCACATCGACCAATACTACCTATCGTACGCTAAACCCTCACCTTAGCCTAAAAGAAACCCCTGAATTTTGTGCTAGAACGTCCGTCTTGTCTTCCTGGTTCCACCGGTCCTGACGGTTCGTCAATCGAGCTCTAACAAAGGAGATAAGGCCGAAACTCTAAATTAACAATTATCTCCCTGGCAAACAGATCCTTAGTACCAAATTTCTCAACAGACCCACAGAAGAACAGGAATTACCAAATGATCACTTATCTTTCTGAAAACTGCTCCTTGCTCATCGTACTTCTAATCTTGCCAAAATTGTCCGTCACCTTCCCCGAACAGCCCATGGCCGCCGGCAACCACTCCGACCACCTGCGCCGCTTTCCGACGCCAACGCTCCGTCCCCAAAGTTCCTGGAGCTCGGTGGAAATGCCGCTGCTTCTTCCCTCGATCCTCAAGCCGCCGTCGCCAACGAACTCTGGCTCTCCTTCGTCCCAAGCCGGCGCCACCGTCGATCTCTGTGCCCCAAAAACACAGCCGCCGTCTCTATTTCGTTTTCTGCGCTGCCTCCCTCTTTCTTTTCGATTTCCCCAATAGAAACTGCACAGTTCCCAAAGTCGGAACTCCCCCCCCCCTTCTCTTCTAATTCCGTACAGCCAACTCAAATAGCCAATGGGCCTTAGGCCCAAGTTCCATTTCATGAACGGGGTAATGGGCAGCCCCTCCCTTCCATTAAATCAACAAGGCTTAAGCCTTAATCTAATGAAACACCAAGTGCTCTTTGGTCGGGCCAATTGGTTCGACCAAATGATTCGACCTACTATTTTAGAACTCGAACCCAAATAATTAAAAACAAAACAAAAAGAAATAAAAGATTTATTCCACCAACAGAATAAATTACACTCTCAAATTAATTAATTAAATCCGAATAAAGATTCTCAAAGCTTTAAGCAACGAGTTTTAACCAAGAATTTTAAATTCTAACCGGAGACTCGGGATCGGGATGTTACAGTTAGTTTGAATTAAGAGTTGTTGTGGGATTCATATACTGACTAGAACAACAAGTTTTCCACCTCTTAACATTGCGTCGGAGGTGCAGAAACAATATCATGGATTTGAAAGATGAGCATGGTACATGGGTGTTTGGGGAACGGTAACTGAAATCTATGGCTCCATATTTCTTCTTCAACTTGTACACGGAAAATGGTGAGTGTGATTTGAGCTTACCGCATGAGTTTTAGTGGTGGATACGATGCTTAGCTAAGGATTGGGGTAGACGCCCTTTTGCGATGAGGTTCACCGAGCTATTAAGGATAGGAGCGGTCTTAAAGAACCGTGAAAGGATGTGTCCCAACTCATTTTCTATCAGAACTGTTGGGAGGCAGTGGGGAGTCACTTGATAAAGTTTTCCAGCTTTAGGGATCCATTAATCATTTATGCGGTGAATGAGACACTAATCACCTCATTCCTAAGACTTCTCACCTAACCACAATGTCCAATTTCGACCAATCATCATATGCAATGTTTCCTAAAAAGTCATCACTAAGTGTTTGGCGAACCAAATTAATAACTTCATGCCTCTTCTTATGTGGTATACCCAAACCAACTTTGTATCCAACCGTCATATTTTAGATACATTGTGGTTTTGCAGGAAGTTGTTCATTCCATGGAGCAGAAAAAGGGCAATAAGGAGAATATGGTCTTGAATATTGATTTGGCAAAAGCTTATGATCATATTAGCTAGGAGTTTCTGCAGGACACCCTGGTAGCAGCAGGTTTTCCTCAAAGCTTCATTAGAGTCGTCATGGCGTGTGTTACAGCCCCACAATTCCAGGTCTTATGGAATGGAAAGATATTTGATAGCTTCTCCCACTCGAGAGGCTTACACCATAGATGTTCTCTTTCGCCCTATCTTTTCACTTTGTGTATTGAATGGCTTAGCCATGTTATTTGTAGTGTTTTGGATGCAAGTCTTGGAAGGCTATCAAGCTTACCAAGGACTCCCCCTGTTTTCTCACCTCTTTTATGGAGATGGCTTGGTTCTCCTTGATGAACCGTCCCACCCTAGGGTAGATTGATTATTAAGTACCTCAGTGACTTCTGCTTGGCTCCTGGCCGTTCAGTTAAAGGAGAAGCCAATTGTCTTTTTTCTCAAAGAATGGTCCTCACCCGAATACCGATGAATCATTGAGGACATGGGGATTCCCATGACTTGAAATCTTGGTTTTTATCTTGGTGTCCCTATCCTTCATGTTGGGTGATGAAGAATACATACTGGGGTATTTTGTACAGGATTGATCAGAAACTCACAAAATGGAAGATGCATAGCATATCTCTTACAGGAAGAGTTACTTTCATATGTGAGGTGATTGATAAGAGGATTAAGAATTTTTTCTGGGGAGCGACTCCTAAGAAAAAGAAGGCTCTCTAGTTACTTAGGACAAGGTGTTCATGCCAAAGGCTGAATGAGGATTTGCTCTTCAAATAGTTAAGGACCTTAATGATATCTATCTCATGAAGCTTTTTTAAAAAAGTCATCAACTTTGGGTGCAGGTTTTGCAAGGGAAGTGTTCCCAACATGTTGTCGAGGGTATCACTGAACAGAAGAAGGGCGGTGATCACCCCTTTGACGGGGGATGATGCGAGTCTAGCATACGATGCAATGCAAAACTTAGATGAACATTCAAGATAGATGCAATACTGCATTTTGGGGCAATAGGTAGGTTGAAGAAGGAGCTCTTCTAGTGGATCGGGTTTTTCCATTAGCACTGAAGATTGATGAGAACCAGATGGTGATCGACCTTATTGATGGTTCAGGTAATTGGGATTTTCCAAAGTTTCTAGTTTTCTTTAATCCTCTTCAATGATGTAGGTTGCAGGGATGAAACCACCAAGACCACGACGGCGGGAGGATAGGGTAGCATAAGGATTAGAAGTTACAGGTAAGTTCAACAAAAAATCAGGTTATCTCCTTGTTTCTTCTTCACTGTGGGATGATCTATCTTAGGTGAAGTAGTTAGTGTGGCATTGGGAAGGCCCTCAATGGTTCTGACAGTTCATGTAGTTTGATGCTCATTTTCTTCTTCTTACCAATTTCAAAAGACAGCAACGCCACTTGGCAGATTCGGGTAAATGTTTCCTCTACCCCGATGTCGATGAAACAACCCTACATGTGTTGTAGGATTATCCATTTGCTACCTCCACTTGGGAGAGACTAGAATTATCTTTTGAAGATCAAAAGTTCTTTGAGAAACCATTCATGTCATGTATCTCACACCACTTGAAGTCTGGTTCTTTTGGACAACTAAGAATGAAGCATATTTTCATCAGCTTAACATGCTCCCGTGCTATTGTCATAACTAAAATGTGGATGGATATCCTTTTTGAAGGATGCCATATCCGAGATCAGGCTTCTATGCCTGGTCGGCCTACTAGGAAGGAGGTGCAAATCTCCTGAAAACCTCTACATCTAGAGTGGGTGTCCCTTAATTCGGATGATTCAGTTATTCTGGAGACGGGTCAGCCAATCGCAGCATGCTTCAATTGTGATAGTGTTGGCCACTTTTGCATAGCATACAACGAGTTTTTGGGTGCGTGTTCTATAACCCGGGCCGAGTTAAGGGCGACTATATATGAAGGACTTCTAATAGCTTGGGAGAAAAGCTACCGAAAAGTACAGGTGCAACTCAACTCCCATTGAGCAGTTTCCTTTATACGCGTTGAGGAGGAAGGGATCCACTAGCACTCTACTATTGTTGATCAAATACATTAGTTGATGCAAAAGGCGTGAGAGATCGAGTTTCTTCATATTTATCGTGAGGGCAATCATGTTGCAAATTACTATGCTACCGTTAGGCACGAGATGCATTTAGGTGTGTATAATTTTTCGTATTCTAGATTTATTGTTCACATATGGTCACCATGTAATGTACTTGGTGAATAGTTTGATTTTTAAGGAAGGTTTTCCATGAAAAAAAAAAATTGTGGGTCACTATACTAGAATGTCAGTGTTTTGGTTTGCCCTTCTTGTCCTCTCTTACCTTTCTTTGACTTTGACTTTTAGCTAAAAATTTGAGAAGGTTTCCTTAGGAATCAGAGTGTGAACTGCAAGAGGCTTAGTGATTAAGTACATTCATCTTGTTGGTATTGGCGTGAAAGGTCTAATGACGGTTGGCGTAGTCAAAACACTTTCTGAGTGAAAGCTGAACTTTTTATAGGAGTTTCTTTACTGATTGGCAAAGCATTTATCTCTTCAGTCGTCATTGTTTTGTTCTGCTCGTGTTTACAACCTTTCCTTCTCACATGCAATAGGCTTGGTAGTGGGTACCATGAATTTAAGGTAATTGACCGGACTACCTTAATTGGTTGGTTCGGTTCAGGCCTGAGTGAGGTACGAATAGTTTAGTAGTTTTGGTTGACTGAAATTTTGCAACAGTTTGTTTCAATTTCATTGCTGGAACTAGTGGTGTGGTGGTATTGGGGGTGCAGATCTGGCTCCAACCCTTGGAAATCTCCAACCCTTTCCAAGGGTTGGAAGCCTTCCAACCTTTTCTCAACCATTAGATCATACTTTGACTCTTTGACCAATCTAATGGTTTAGATTGTTAGGGGTATTTAGGACTTTACACACACCATTTAATTTTTATATTTAGATTAAATATATTAATATTCACAGTGACCAGTCGGTGACTTTTCCGGCGAGGCTCCGGCAAAAATAGATATTTTTTTTATTTTTCTAAATTTTTTTTTTACTTAAAAAAAATACTAGTTAACACCTTTTTTGCTGTTAACTAGTTAACCGTGTTTTTTTAACTGATAACTAGTTAACATGGTTTTTAATTGATAACCAGTTAACATCGTTTTTTGTTTGATAACTTGTTAACAGATTTTAACCTGATAACTAGTTAACGAATAATCATATAATCAAAATTTTATCGAGATTTTTTGTTAACATGTTATTCTGATGTTAACTAGTTAACAAATTAGCATAATTAGTTAACTAGATAACTTATCGAGTTAACTAGTTAACATCATGACTAAGATAACTAGTTAACATTTTTTTAAGATGATAACTAGTTAACCAATCGAGTTAACTAGTTAACCAATCAAGTTAACTAATTATCCAATCGAGTTAACTAGTTAACCAATTTTTTATAGATAACTCGTTATTTTTGTTAACTAGTTAACGAACCGAGTTAACTAGTTATCAAATTGTTAACTAGTTAATCAATCGAGTTAATTAGTTAACATTATCAAGATAACTATAAACATGAGTAAATCAGTCACTAAATTTTGAATACATGACAAATCAGTCACTATTTGAATACATTTTGAATACATGACAAATCAGTCACTATTTGAATACATTTTGAATACATGACAAATCAAATCAGTCACTATTTGAATACATGACAAATCAAATCAGTCACTATTTGAATACATGACAAATAGGGTGGCATTCGGCCGGGTCGGCCCGGTTATCTGGCGGACCAATAACCGCCCTAATATTTGGCCATTTTTTTTAACCGCCCGACCCAGACCCGTCGGTTCTGTTTTCCTTACCGTGACCGTGGCCGACGGGCGGGCGGGCACCAACGGTTATACCCGACCTAGCGTGAAGCCCAACATTTGCGGCCCAAATTCGAATCCAAATGCAGTCCAACTGCTTCCAAACCCAATTGGGCTGCATAATTATGGGTTTTAGTAGCTCAAATAATTTGTTATTTCAATTGTAGCACTTAATTTGAAATATGTTAATTTCATAATTTAGTTCGTACTTCGTACTAACTTATTAAGTGACACAATTAATAAAAATTAATTCTGAAATACTAAATAACTAACCAAATAATTAATTCCGAAAACTAAAAATCTAAAATCCCAAAATAATAACACAAATACTTCTGTTTAATAATAACTAATTAACATCCGAAATTGCGAATACTAAGAGTTCGAAGAAAATAAATCTAAAACATAACGATGTGATGATCCCAACTCTCGTCAAGTCATCCATATAAGGGTGGCATTCGGCCGGGTTGACCAATAACCGCCCTAATATTTGGCTAATTTTTTTAACCGCCCGACCCGGACCCGTTATTTGGTCAGTCCGGTTATAAAACCACGTTGACCGGGTCGATTACGGGTAGGTTTTCGGGTTTCAGGTTGGGACTGCCATCCCTAATGACAAATCAGTCACTATTTGAATACATGACAAATCAGTAACTAAACTTTGAATATGTGACAAATCAGTCACTGAACTTGAATATGTGACAAATCAGTCACTCTTCTTCAACCTTGGTCTCCTTCCGCCAAGCTCTGAATCTGTATCACTTTCTTCAACTTTGGTCTCCTTCCAGTATCAGGGAATGTGACCATTTAAACTTATAACCCAAATTTCATGAATAATGATCCAAAGGAAAATGCCAAATACCTCAAAACAAGAAACAACAACAACAACCAAAGAAGTTAAAACACCAATCGCCATATGATAATACGGCATCGCCCCACCACCAACCCTGTCGCCGCTAGACTTGAGCCTCACATCCTTCGAGGAGACTTTATTCCCCTCTACATTGACTTCAAAATCAGCCCCTACATCAATCCGATGCCTCTTTTGTCTTGAAGAAAATTAGCTTGTACCTCACCCGGGTCGCGATCTCCACCCGGAATCCCCCGCCATCCCGCCCCGGAAAATTAGCTTCATGCTTCAGGCTTCGGCGGGCCGATGAGATCAGGGAGCTGCACGAGGAGCAGCGCCGCCGCGGAGGCGGCGGCGAGGAAAAAGAGAAACGGGAGGGAGACGAAGAAGAATAAGAGGATGGTGGCGGCTTACTGTGTTTGGAAGGGAAGGAGAGGGGATAGGGATAGGGTTTATTTTTTTATATTCCAAGTTTGCCCTTCCTGTCAAATGGTTGGAAGTGGTCCAACCAAAAATGGTTGGGTCCGAATCTTTTCCCGTGGTATTGGGCATGTCGAGGTTGTTTGAATCTTATGTTTCTGTTTAGATTATATTTTCATGAATATTTGGTTCAGACCACTGTTTCTTTTTTCTGTATTTGAATGAAATGGTGAAATTTGAAACAACCGAGAGCCTCGATTATTCAAAAGATATTTCTCTGGTATACTAATTTTTCCTCAATTAAGCGACATGGGTCGGGAGGGGAACAAAAAATTGATTCTCATATTGTCTCCGAACAAAGGAATTTTTCCTCAACAAGAATGTTCTAAATTTTTAATTCGAAATATAGGATGCTCTGAAATTAAATTCTCAATTTAGGATAATTTTTGCTGACTATGCAAATACATCATCAAAATTATAGGTTATATAAGTAATTGCCCTACACCGCCACTTTCTGACACTTAACCATAAAATCGCAAATATGTTTGGCGACATCCAACATATTGCTTGTTAGTGGCAGGGAAACTTTTTATTTTTAGTTACTTATGATTCAAACTTTTCATTTTTACTTTTTAGTCACTCATGATTCAACCCAAATTTTTAATTTATATGTTTTACATGATTCAAAATCGTACCGGTACTAGTTCAAATTACATGATTCATGATTCATGGTCGAATTGGTATCAGTACAGTTTTCATAATTAACGTATCAATACGTCAAATTTGTGAGTCTAATTAACGTTATACGGTTCCAGTGGCGGAGCCAAAAAATTGGCCAAGGGGGTGCTTTTTTCGTAACATAAAAAAGTCAACCACGTAATAGAGAAGTTAATCACGTACGATAAGTCAACAACATAATAGAAAATATTCGTACAATAATCAAATAATAGTTCAACGAACCACAACTAGATTTTATATTTTAAAAGTGTTGTAGTCTTATATCATACACTATTAATTTGTCCAAACTAGCACACATATTCATAATTCATCCGGTTTCAAAAATTGTTCTTGAAAAGTATCTCTCCATCTAATTTCATATATCAAAATCTAATTTAGTATATGATAAATAAATAAAATAATCAATTTAATTATCTTCTTATTTTCTAAACCCTAAAAAATCACTAAGCAAAATAAATGGAGAGTTATGCTTAAAATATTGGAGGTCAAATTTGGAAGAACAAATACATTAGCAGGAAAGATGGTAATGAGCGGTTAGAGAGTGTTTTCATACAAATTTATGTTGACTTATAGTATTTTAAAGGGAAAATATCATTTTAACCTCTTCTACTTTTCTACTTAACATATATTTTCTATACTATAATCGCTCTTTTTACCTCGTCCTACTTTGACTACTTTGTCGATAGGTGACGAATAGTTGGTCAGAGTGGTAAATTTGGGAGGTATCACGAAGCGTATGGTGAAATACGAAGAGTTTTAAATCATACATTTTATTCGTCAATTTCATCCTATCTAATTATATATACTTATATTCCAAATTAAAATACACATAGTAAACTAATACATGGTTATTGGAGCTAATGTGGTTTACTGATCAATTAACGCCACGAAGATAAAAGTTGTAACGGAATGACCCAAACAACAAAGTGGTCGAAGTAGGAGGGGATAAAAAGAGTAATATATAGTGTAAGGAGCTATCTGTTAAGCTGGAAAGTAGAGGGACTAAAATGCTATTTTCCTATTTTAAAACATAAATTGTTGTTATTGAATGAGTCTATGTACCATGTGGCAGCGGGATATGGTGAAGGGTATGATATTTAAAATAAGGAAAGTGGCTTAAATCTGTGCACTGCAGAGGAGCCCCCAACAGTGTACGTGGCTCCGCCACTGTACGGTTCAACCTCTTAAATTGTTATAACCATAGTTAATTGATCGAATCGTCATTATATCATACAGTTTCAAATCATGTAAAACGTATAAACATATAAGTTGAAATTTTGGGTTGAATTATGAGTGACTAAAAAGTAAAACAATGAAAAGTATCAATCGTGAGTGACTGAAAAGTAAACATTGAAATTTTTTCCTACCAACTATTTTAAGCTCATTATTATATACGGCATGTGTTTTACATTTAGTCCGTAATTTTTTATAAAGCAACCATTATATCCTATTAATTTGTGTAGTCTGTATTTTATTTCATGCAATTCGTTTTATTAATACAATCCAGATTTTACTTCATGCGGTTCATATTACAGTAACACATATTTTTACTAACGCAATCCAGATTTTACTTCGAAGTCTATTTTTACTAATGCAGTCCAGATTTTACTTCACGCAATCCATATTTGTTTTTACAACGCATTCCAGATTTACTTCGCGTAGTCCAAATTTACTTACACAATCCAAATTTTAGTTCGGACAGTCCGTATTTTGAATTTATTTACAGAGATAGACTTCTTTTGTGGAGAAAGTATTTTGAGATACGAGACTATATGATTTATTGTATTAATGTTTTTCGGATATTTTCAAGATCTGTAATAGTTTATAATTATTCGATTTATTTTTGTGAAAATTGAATTATTTTTTTATTTTCATTAGATTTTTTTTTCCAGAGATGCAATGTATTGTTGTTTTGAATATATACTTTATCGTAATTGCAAAACCCTAATGTTTCCCTCTCTGAACTCCTCGAAGAGCTCCAAAGCTCCGGATGGCGACACGGCTGATCTTCCCTGTCTGACGGTCGGTCCTTCTCCCTCTCCTTTTGTCCATGACCCAAACTCCATCCCTCGTAAGAGAGTCCACGAGGAGCTCCTCATGTCGATCTCTCACGCGTCGGATTTGGAGCGCATCAAACCTACAACGCTGCATGCTCCTCCTCCAGCCCACTAGTGTTCTGGGAAGGATGATTCCTCTACTTCTAGTAAGTCCTATAGCAAGGCTGCAGGCGGTGGTATTTGAATCATGGAATATTATGTGAGGAAAGTTTTTTCCACGTCCCTCCTCATGCAGGATGATGACGTTACAAACCCTAGATGCCGTAGACTTTAGTTCTCGGAAGATGAGATCACAGAGTTCTATAAACCGTGGTCGAAAGCCCTGGTGGTCTGTGTGCTGGAAAAGTCTTTTGCCTACCCCTCTCTCAAGCAACATTTGGAATATCTCTGGTCATATCCAAATCTCTTATTTATCCAACGACCCTCCCCATCAGATTCTGGATAGTGGAGGACTATCACCGAGCGACCTTCTCTGGTCCTTGGAAGATGTACGAGTACTATATTACAGTTGCCCATTCGTCACTAGAGTTCAGCGAGGATGAACCTATTTAGAAGATTCCCACCTGGGTTCGGTTATGAAAGCTTCCAATGCACATCTTTAACCGTACGACAATTAATAGGATTGGTAATCACATTGGTCGTACTCTCAAGATGGACCTTGCTACCTCTGAGGGAGCAAGAGGAAGATATGATAGGGTTTGTGTGGAATTCGACTTATCTAAGCCTCTTCTCGACAAATATATGATTGGAGATTAGGTCTACTATGTGGAGTACAAGAGTTTGGAGAACGTGTGCTTCCACTGTGGCATGTACAGCCATCCGTTGGATGCCTGCCCAAACCTTGATCCCACCAGCTGACACGTTGATCTCAAAGCCCGAGCCCCAAGCTATGGAAGATGTTATGAATAAGGAGAAGGATGTAGGTAGTCGGATGACGGTGACCCGCCGTCGACCCCCTATGATGGCTTTGAAACGGGCGGCAAGCCCCTCAAAGCAAGCTGTTGTGTCCAGATTTAGCATAATTCAGAGAGATCGTCGGGAGAAGGTGGCCAACCAAAGGCTGGTCAGCCTAAAAAGTCTGCTGTTATTGATCCTATTTTCCAATTGACTGAAATCACTAAAAGAGTTTTCTCGGGAAGCTCCTCGAATGGAAAATCCCTGAGGCGTTCCTCTCTTGGGGATATGAGCCATTCGGCCAAGGTCCCTGGATCAGGTCTTCCAAAGGTTAATGTCGGTGCTCCCAAACAGACAGCTAGTCCTATCTCCCACAAAAATCCTATTTTTGAGAGTGGTTCTGCTCCCAAGAAGATAGGGCTTACCAGCTCATCAGTAGCCAGGATTAAATCCACGACTTAGAAACCAACCCCGAAAGCTCAAAGAATGAAGGTGAGAAGTTCCAAACCTAAAAAACCTCAAGTTACAAGTCCCCCTTTGGCCACAGAGACAACAACCGACATTCCGAGCAATGGTAGACCACCTGGCATCTCTTGTTAAGTGGTTCCAACCTTTCACTCTCATCTTAATGATTGTGTTTTCCTGGAATTTTCGGGGAGCGGGACATAGGGAATTTGTCTCGGCTTTCAAGTATTATATGAATATGATTAATCCACAAATTGTGTTTATAAAAAAAATCAGCGGTTCGGTGGCCTCTATCGTGATTAGCAGGCTCGGTTTTGATAGCTCTATTATTGAGGATGCTTGGTGAAATGCTGCAGAAGCGGTTGATCAAATACTACAAAGCTAACAAGAGCTAAGCAGATCGTATTCCAGGGGTCTTCTAAGATTGACTACTTCAAAACTGGCAAAATACTTGAATGCAAGCAAGTTGTGCGTGGTGTGAGTGCCACGACTTCTAATTCTAAGAAATGCAGAGAAATTAAAATTAAACTAAAGCAGATTGGGAATTAGCGTTTGAAAACAAGGATGACAGACGAACTTAGACTTTGAATCCCCCTTCGTTCCCCAAAGCATTGGCAATCAACAGATCAGCAGATTTCGAATCTCGTTCAATCAATTACTAAGACACCACCATAACTCCTTACCCTTAGGTTTAAGACCGGTGAACGTTCGCTCTATCCGTTCTAACTACCAAGATTAACTAGCCGCCCGGGTACGGTCACCTCTCGCAACGACTTAATTAACTGGTGTAATTACTAATGATTAATGAGTTGTTCTTGCAGTAAATTAACCCTAACCGGTTCCTACGAAAGGCACGCTCCAATTATAAGGTTAATTGTTCAATTTGATGTTCTAAAGTAAGGCGAGCGTTCGCTTCTATCCTTAGCTTAACCAGAATCTAATCTAGGTGATCAATCCAGACAAGAAACATGAACAATGAAGAACAAATCAAACATGAAAAAGAACTGATTGAATTTCGAATCTAATCACCGCCGATTCGTGACCGCTTTAAAGCCCTGGGTCACTTAGGGTTCATCTAGTCGAAGCTCTAACGAGTTTAGCTACTCATGTTTATCACAAAAGAAACAAAGACAAAGAAAGAGTTCATCATCCAGAGGAAGAACAGAAAAGAATCTGAAAAACCTAATTTAGACGACTCTGACAGACTTCGATCTTCGGTAAACTACACTCCTAGCTCCGGTTCTCCGAGATGAAAGGGATGGCGTCACGATCTCTTTCGGCTCTTCGAACTCTAACTCTTTGCTCCAGAACTTCAGAGAAAATCGTAGGATTCTGATTCGAAAAGTATTTTCTGATGTAAATTATGAGGTATATCCTTTTGGGCCGCCGGGTTAAGTATTTATACTTAACCCTAATCAGCCGGATTTCTTCTGATATTTTCGCCGAAAATAGTGAATTATTTTTGCCGAAAATATGCTTGTGAATGGAAGTCCCGCCGGCTGATTCCTCTGCCTTTTCTTCTTGGTCCGAAAACTCAACACTTTCGCCGAAAAACTCCTTCACTTGGCATCAGTCGATTTGTACTATTATTTTTGCCGAAAACCATAGGCCACTTTCGCCGAAAATGTAAGTGTGAACGGGCAGACTTTTGGTTTGACTTGCTCGGATCCTTGGATCGATTCCGGTTTGATTCCTCGAGGTTCCAACGCCTTAGACACGTCCATGGCTACTTTATTTGACGGCAAAAACCTGTGCTAACATAAAAACACTAGAAAACCATCAAATAGACCCGAAACGGGCCAAGGTAACACAAATGGCACGAGATAGGGCAATCGATTGAATATTCGTTATTCTACCCTAAAAACCATGTCTTAAGCAAAGAAATGTCGTTTAAATGAGGCTGATTATCACGTCAAATCGAGTGTCATCAAATACCCCACACTTAAGCTTTTGCTTGTCCTCAAGCAAACTGAATAGAGACGCTCATGTTCATAAATGATAAGATCGATTAAATTGGAGCTCAATCAAACACAATGAATTATTAGACAGATCGATCCTAGAACAAGAAACCTAACATGCATACAGATCAGCCAAACTACCTGGTCTCACTAATAAACTGCACACGACAAGTAATTAGCAACCAATTATGCATGAATTTGACCTGACCGACCAGACTCCTCACACAGGATATATATAGTACAATGGGGACTCTCACTCTCTGTGTTTAAGGACGTGCTTCTGCTCTCGATCATTTTCTGTTACCGAATTCTGTCATAGGTTTGCATTTCGACCACATCTCCACCACTGTGACAACACGAGTATCTAGTTAAGAAGGACTTCCCTGCTAGGACCGTAATGAAATCTACACTACTCGGGTTTATAATGAGATGGATGATGGGAATGAATGATGATGGCTTTGTGCGGTGTAGCTTTCGACTAACTTCCCTCAAATCTAATCTATGGCTTCATACCGTCTAACCAAACACGGGTGGAATGATGAATGCTCGTCCTATGATACCCTCAAGCAACCTAGCACTTATTCTTTTTCTTTACACGATTTTTTTCTTTTCTTTCTTTTGAACTTTTCTTTTGACTTCGTTCTTCCATTTGTAGGGAGAAGAACGTTTTATTGAACTAGAACTTTGAACTTTTTCTGATTTTTCTTTTCTTCATTTTTTTCGAAATTTTCTTCTTTTCTTACTTTACTTTTTTTTTTCTTTTGTGCCGATTTTCTTTTAGTTGCTAGAGGGGTTTACACGTCTGGACATATTAGCTAAGACCACCTGTTTAATGGCTATAGGCAGGTCACCACAAACCGACTTCCGGTAGGTCAATCTAGAGCTACAACCACAGGGGATCAACGGGGAATGAAAGAAATGGGAAATGGTTGTAATGTATTATCGAACCGAAAGAACAGGCCAAGCTCAAGGGTCTAAACCTAGTGGATTTATCGTTTGGTAGGCTATCTGGCTTAGTAGCTGAATCTAGGTGCCCCTATCCTTCTAGAACTCGTGTCATCGTGTGGTCTCGAGTAGGTCTCATGCAAATTCTAACTCATTCAAGCAAACAGAAAACCACTCAGAAAGAATTAAAATTGCAAGTTACGTGCAATGGATCAAAAGCTCACAGTTGGTTTGCTAGTCGATTTGGTCATTTTCATGCAATCAAGGCTACAAACTACAAGTGTGATTTTAAAATTCTGTTCTGACCAGGCAAGTTAGCATCAAATATACAAGTTGGTTCTCAAGTTCTAGGTTAAGCAGTCTAAGCATCATTATGAAGGTTTGAACAACAACTTAACATCAAAAATCAAGAACTGAGCCATTCTAATGCTAGAGAGACTGGAATGGAATCGCGAGGCACACATAAAACACAATCAAGGGCAATCAAGTTCATGCAAGGTTCTCTAGCATCCTACCCCACACTTAAATCGGACTGTGTTCTCACAGGACTAATTCTAGAGTTCAGAGTGACGTAGAAGAACCTGGACCGAGATGATTGGTGTAGGGGATGAGCACGGGTCCTCGGAGCGGAGGGAATCTACCCAAGCGAAGCAAAGGGAATCTCCCAACTGCCTACAAAACAAAAACAAATAAAACATAAAAAGGAAACCGGGACAAGTGTCCCGGATCCATACAGAAAAAAGTTGGACCGAAATCCGAAAAGAATAAATAAAAAGAAGACACCAGAAAAGGAATACAACCCGATCACTGCTGGTCCGGAGAACCGGGAGGTGGAAAGTGGAGGTACTCGCCGAGCTGACGTTGCCACGCCAGTTGTGCCTCATACCGCCTGTCGGCGCGGCGCATATGTTGCTGCATAATAGTCCATCGCGCCTCTTGAGTGGCGTTGTCAGTGATGCGCCACTCCTGAAGTCGCTCGTACAACTCTCCAACATCTGCGGGGTGGTGTCGGGGCTGCTGGGGAGGCGCCTGGTATGGATCGGAATGTGCGGCGGTGACTGGTGAGCATACCATGCCTGGTGATGTGGCGAGGGTATATAGTCTTGGAATTCTGACGGCGGCTGGGGCTGCTCCTGCTCAGCATCATCTTCTTCCTCCGACTCGACCATAGGCTGGAGTGGAGGATCTGCTGCTACATGGGGACTGAGGTCGAGTTCTAAGTCGTACTCAACCGCTAAGTCTCCTCCAACAGTCCTAACTCGGTGTCGTGGAATGTTCGGGCCATATTCATGGCTGATGCCGAAGGAGAGGATGCGCTGCCCTATGAAGTTACCCCCCAAGAGTCTGCGAGGTGGCGTCTTCCTCCTGGTCTTCTGGCGGAAGATGCATGCCAGCACCCAGCCGGGGTGGAGAGGGTAGCTCTTTCGGATGGCTCGAAGAAGCATGAGCTCCTCCTTAAGGATATGGTGGCGATCCTTATCTGGAACATATAAAAGCGACCTACGCCAAACCATATGAATAAATTTAAAGAGAGGGTGAGAGAGCGACTTAACTGAGTTGTGCTCCCCAAGGCGACCAGGCACGCCTGTCATGTGGCTCCAGAGCGCGTGGTACTCCTCCTCGTCATCATCGTCCCCCAGCCTAGGTGATGATCGTGATAATGCTCGTAGGGGATGCCAAGATGAGCAGCAAACTCATCGTAGGTGAGCTGCATGTACACCCCACCAAGATAGAAGGTCACAACCTTCTGGCGCTGCTTCCTCTTGTGCTCATCCAGATCAAAGGTCGCCCAGAACTCCTGGAGAGCAATGTCTGGGAACTCGGCAGCTATGGTGGTCAGCTCTAGGAGACCTGCCGGTGCTAGGGCGTCTGCACGTTCCGGTGGTAATCCTCATCATGATTATGGAGCGACTCCATGGAAAGAGGGCGCACGTCAGCTCCACGAATGTGCTCGATCTTCTGGAAGCACTCAGTAGAAGTCTGTAGACAGTAGTGCGATGTCCAGCGCGGATGGGTGAGGACCAGAAGGGCGTGTGACGGGCGACTCTAGCTCGAGAGCCATCATCGCGCTTAGTCCTGCCTTAATGGTTTTCCCTAAACCAGAGTGAAACATTTAGCAACAAAACCACCCCATAGTAGAAACTCAATCCAAGAAATGAGGAAACTAAGTGGGGTAAGCAAAACGGAGTAACCGGTAATCATAGACAGTAAAATACATACTTAGGAACAGCCAGAATCGGATAAGCACAATCAGAGTTCAAAAAGTCAAACCGACATTTAGAAAGTCAACATTATAGCATACTGAACCCTAATCATGGCAAGACTATCACAACTTGGATAACGACGGTAAAATATGATCTCAGATGGCAAACACGATAATATGAACGAGAATGAGCACATCAGGCAGCCAAATGATCAAAAACAGTTCATGGTCAAACCGACATTTCTCATAAGTCAACATAACAAGGAATTAATCGTATGCATAGCAACACATGATCAAATGATATGGAAGTTAAGCACGAAACTCCCTAAGCATGCTAGAACAGTTCTATAAGTTCAGCTAACCTAGTTCACACGAAAACAGTCGGCAGCAAATCGAGGCAAACCGAAAAGTCAACCAAAGTCAACCCCGACGAAATTCAGCAATCCATATGTCAAAAGATTCGTATTGAAAAGTTCCATGACTGCTAATAATGAACGGTTTGGGAGGAATTGGTGAAAAACTCTGAAAACAAGGGTTTCAGTGAACTGGAGCTGCAGAGCTCCGATTTGAATGTTCTAGGGCTCAAATCGATCGGAATTGGGAGGAAAGTTGAGCGGCGGTGGTTGGCGACGGCGGCGGCGGCGGTTTTAAAGAGGGGTGGCGGCGGCGATTTGAAAACGAAAAGGGGAGGGGGGTTTTCGGTTTTATCTTCGAAAATGAGATAAGGGAAGAGAGAGGATGGACCGAGTTTTTTTTCAAAGTGAAAATTTGGCTGATTTTCAAGGTATTTTTGGCGAAAATAAAGGGGTGTTTTCACCGAAAATAGGAGTTAAAATGGCTCGCCGAAAACACTCAACTTTTCGAACCGAAAACATGAAACAGGAGACCGGGTTCGAAAATTCTAAAACGATTTCGCCGAAAATAGGGTTTAATTTTCGTCGAAAATTTTGAACTGTTCGGGTTAAAATATTTTCGCAAATCCGGCCAACTTCAGAAAATCAAAGTTAAATCCACAAAAATCGGAACGACCTCAATCAACTTGCAAACGACACTACAACACACAGACGAAAAATAATAAATCAAACAAACTGACACTTTTGGCTCCCCCGAACCGACTCTAAAATACCAAGTTCGACAATAATTAAAAACAGACTCCAGCCGTGGGTTGCCTCCCACGAAGCGCTCTTTTATTAACGTCCTTGAGCTGGACGATACTTGGACGGTATTAGGAGACATCCCAACTCAGATTCTCCTTAACGCTCGCGTCGGAGATCATGAAGTACAGCTTCGGGACTTCTCCGGTAAGCGTGAATCTCTTCCCGTTTGCATGCAAAAGCTTGGTACGTCCATCGGGAAGATGATCGACGAACTTGAACGGCTTGAACAGTTCTCTGGAGAG
The DNA here is from genome assembly GCA_034768395.1 of Linum lewisii. Taxonomy (NCBI): domain Eukaryota; kingdom Viridiplantae; phylum Streptophyta; class Magnoliopsida; order Malpighiales; family Linaceae; genus Linum; species Linum lewisii. Next base: position 18,574,892 of record CM068298.1, on the reverse strand, counting down.
GTCATCCTTCTTGAGTGTTACGATGGAAGGAATGAGGACTGTCGGCTTCTTCTTATCTTTTATCTTCGGCTTGGTATCACCAGGATCGGTGATCGTCAGTATTTCCTTAGGAGATGCTTTCGGCTTCTCCTTCCATACTTGTTCCGGTGCCGGTTTCTCAGGAACTAATTGGTGGTGCAGCTGGCTCGGTGGAAGACGGCGGAATTTTTGGCCTCCAGACCATTTGGGTCTTCGTCTTCTTGTTCTTTCCCCGATGTCTGCTCGATTTTGTGCTTGGTGGCTTAGAAGAGGCTTGCAGTTCCTTCTTCTTCTTGGGCAGCTTCTGAACCAAAGTTTCTGGCTTCTTCTTAATAACTGTTTAATATCTACAGCAACAACTGATCTAAAGACACTGGAAGAAGCATTAGTAACGGAGTTGACCGGAGTCAACTCCACAGGTTCAACAGCTAGGCAGTGAGATTCTTCATTCCTAGAGCCATATTTCATGCCATCTTTAAGACGGAACGTTTTCGTTTCTTTACCGACCCTTAGAGTTAAAGAACCATTTGGAACGTTAATATTCATTCCAGTAGTAGCCATGAAAGGTCGACCTATGAGAATGGAAGAATCATCTGTACTAGTATCCATAGTCAGCTTTGCTCAAAAAAAAAAGTATCCATAGTCAGCTAAGAACGTGAACGGACCACATTTAGTAACAACATCTTTAATCTCTCCCTTAGGGGTTTTAAGTGATCTATCAGCAAAGACAAGTTGCATACTAGGCGGCTCAAGTTCTCCTAGGTTTAACTTTTCAAACAGGCTCATAGGCATGACATTAACAGACGCTCCTAGATCAACTAAACAACGTTCAATCTCAACATCATTGATGACCAAAGGCAAAGTAAAAGAACCAGGATCAGATAACTTAGCTGGATATGGAGAGGCAGGTTTCTTAATACGAATGTCAGGATATCCTTCCTTGTTCCCCTTCATGCCAGTCTCGATCCTTGCATTTGGCAGCAATGCTCTAGGAAAAGGAGGCTTCACGACGTACGGTGCAAGAGGAGGATCTTCCTCCTTAGGCGTCGGTTCCTGTTCTTCTTCTTCCTCCGGAGTTTCAGCGATCCTGCGTAAGACAGAACAAGCATCAGCAATTAAGTTTGGGAGTTTTCGAGCGGTTACCATCTTGGCTTGCTCCTTTCTCGGATTCGGCTCTGTCTGGCTTGGAAGTTTGGCCAAATGGTCGACCAGATGCTAGCATGCTCGAGATGTTATTCACGGCTTGCTCAATTCTTTGTCCAGATGCTATCTGTTCTTGATTGAGAAGAGCTTGAGCCTTGAACTGACTGTCATGATCATCGAGTCTTGTGATGATCTGGCTGAGCTTCTTATCCAGGTCACTGACATTGTTCTCTCTTTGATGCTGCTGCCCTGGATAGGTATTGTTAAGGTATTGATTCTGGCGATTGCCAGGAGCAGTTCCATAATTACCCGGATTGCGATGCGGCGGCTGGTAGACACCTGCCGGCGGATGGTTAGGCTTCTGATCCTGAGCTGGACCAGCCGGGTGGTTATTCTGGTTCTGGTTATGGTTGGCGCCAGCATTGTAGGGAGGTCTGTCTTGATAGTTCCCTTGCTGTCTGAAGTTACGGTAGCCAGCATAACCATTCTGATTATTAACGAAGCCTTGTTGGATGAAATTTACCTCTTCGGCAGACCAGACTTCTGCCTTACCAAAATTCTGACAACGGCCTCCGTTATGTGCGCAAGCTCCACACCACTCGCAATCGGCAACGTAGACAGAGGCTGCCGGCGGCTTGATCGGTGTGGTAGACTTCTTCAAATGCTTCTCTACCTCTGCTTTGATTGTAGCTTCGAGATCTAGCCTGCTCCTTGATCCTTCAGATTGACGTTCCCAGTTCCTTGACTTGGAAGCACAGTTTGCGAAGTGAAGAAGAGCAGCTTCAGGTGTTAGTGTAGTGCAATCCCTTCAGCTAGAGAATTGACCCACTTGGCAGATTCTTCTCGAAGTCCTCGAGAAAAGATTTCAGCTAACTGCCTCTTCTCGAATCCATGATGAGGGCAGGTGTAGAGAAATTCTTGGAATCAATTCCAAGTATCATACAAGCTTTCTCCTTCTTTCTGGAAAAATCTGGCGATGCTGTCCTTGATGGCGGTTGTTCTGGCCGGAGGGAAGTATTCTTCAACGAAGTCCTGAGCCAGAGTATCCCAATCAGTGTAATAGCCAGGTGGTTTGCCAGTAAGCCACCTCTTAGCAGGGCCTTTCAGAGAGAACGGGAAAGCTCTCAGACAAAAGTGTTTTTGTCGAGGTTTCCGCTCTTGAAAGTGCTGCAGAGATCAAGGAAGTCTGCAAGATGAGTGCACGGATTGTCTAGGGGCTTGCCTTCAAACTGTAAATCCCTAGAGATCATAGTCAAGAATGGAATCTTGATCTCATAGTCAGGATCTCCTTTAATGCGCGGAACGGCAATGGCAGATCGAACGCTAGTCGCGCTCGGCTTGTTATAGTCTGCTAGACTCTTCTGTGCAGGTGGTGGTGGCGGCGGTTGATCGCCATTAGGTGGTGGTGGTGGTAATCTGTCGTCCATGGCGGGAGATGGAGGAGGTGAGAGTGACTCGGTGTATGAAGCGGATGAAGATGACGGTACAGGTGAAAATGGAGATGAGGAACTCTCCTTTGGTTCCTCGATCTTGATCGGAGTGATGAATGGATTGGATCTGCCTTTCTTCAGAATCTGTGATCGTAGAGGTGGAGCAGAACTGCCTGGTCTCTCTGCACTCTTAGCCTGTTCAGTTTGAGAGCGAGTCCAAGGACGGTGAGGCATACACCTGTAAACCTACAGATAACAAAGACAAACAAAACCAGTGTAAAATCGCAGTGGATGGAAAGGTGAAAGATGGAAAGTAGAAGAATATATTGCCAGTTCTTCTTTCGAACAATCAAAAGAAGTCCCCGGTAACGGCGCCAATTTGGTGAAACGCTGCAGAAGCGGTTGATCAAATACTACAAAGCTAACAAGAGCTAAGCAGATCGTATTCCAGGGGTCTTCTAAGATTGACTACTTCAAAACTGGCAAAATACTCGAATGCAAGCAAGTTGTGCGTGGTGTGAGTTCCACGACTTTTAATTCTAAGAAATGCAGAGAAATTTAAAATTAAACTAAAGCAGATTGGGAATTAGGGTTTGAAAACAAGGATGACAGACGAACTTAGACTTTGAATCCCCCTTCGTTCCCCAGAGCATTGGCAATCAACAGATCAGCGGATTTCGATTCTCGTTCAATCAGTTACTAAGACACCACCATAACTCCTTACCCTTAGGTTTAAGACCGGTGAACGTTCGCTCTATCCGTTCTAACTACCAAGATTAACTAGCCGCCCGGGTACGGTCGCCTCTCGCAATGACTTAATTAACTGGTGTAATTACTAATGATTAATGAGTTACTCTTGCAGTGAATTAACCCTAACCGATTCCTACGAAAGGCACGCTCCAATTATAAGGTTAATTGTTCAATTTGATGTTCTAAAGTAAGGCGAGCGTTCGCTTCTATCCTTAGCTTAACCAGAATCTAATCTAGGTGATCAATCCAGACAAGAAACATGAACAATGAAGAACAAATCAAACATGAAAAAGAACTGATTGAATTTCGAATCTAATCACCGCCGATCCGTGACCGCTTTAAAGCCCTGGGTCACTTAGGGTTCATCTAGTCGAAGCTCTAACGAGTTTAGCTACTCATGTTTATCACAAAAGAAACAAAGACAAAGAAAGAGTTCATCATCCAGAGGAAGAACAGAAAAGAATCTGAAAAACCTAATTTAGACGACTCTGACAGACTTCGATCTTCGGTAAACTACACTCCTAGTTCCGGTTCTCCGAGATGAAAGGGATGGCATCACGATCTCTTTCCGACTCTTCGAACTCTAACTCTTCGCTCCAGAACTTCAGAGAAAATCGTAGGATTCTGATTCAAAAAGTATTTTCTGATGTAAATTATGAGGTATATCCTTTTTGGGCCGTCGGGTTAAGTATTTATACTGAACCCTAATCAGCCGGATTTCTTCTGATATTTTCGCCGAAAATAGTGAATTATTTTCGCCGAAAATATGCTTGTGAATGGAAGTCCCGCCGGCTGATTCCTCTGCCTTTTCTTCTCGGTCCAAAAACTCAACACTTTCGCCGAAAAACTCCTTCACTTGGCGTCAGTCAATTTGTACTATTATTTTTGCCGAAAACCATAGGCCACTTTCGCCGAAAATGTAAGTGTGAACGGGCAGACTTTTGGTTTGACTTGCTCGGCTCCTTGGATCGATTCCGGTTTGATTCCTCGAGGTTCCAACGCCTTAGACACGTCCATGGCTACTTTATTTGACGGCAAAAACCTGTGCTAACATAAAAACACTAGAAAACCATCAAATAGACCCGAAACGGGCCAAGGTAACACAAATGACACGAGATAGGGCAATCGATTGAATATTCGTTATTCTACCCTAAAAACCATGTCTTAAGCAAAGAAATGTCGCTTAAATTAGGCTGATAATCACGTCAAATCGAGTGTCATCAATTCTCAAGGTTTTGCTAGTGTTTTATGGATTCTCTAGAACAAAGGAGTCATTGTTACTATCGAGTTGGTTCGCTCGACGCAAGTTATCCACATGGAAGTCCATTCGGCAGACTCCCTTTCCTGCATTATTTCAGCTATTTATGCTAATCCTAACCCGACGAGCCGATAGCTTCTTTGGGATGAGATTGGGGATAGAGCTTCAACAACCTTGCTTCCTTGGAGCCTCTTGGGAGACTTTAATTATATTCTCGTTGTTGATGAGAAAGCTGGAGGGGCGGAGTTTAGCCCTTATAGAGCGGCCTCCTTCCGGACTTATGACGACTGCAACTTCATTGCTTTGGGTTTCCCAGGTCCTCTGTTTACTTGCAACTGAGGAAGAACGCGTGAGCGCCTTGATCGGGCCCTTGGGTCCGAGGTGTGGGTTAGCATTTTCCCTAATTACGGGGTTCATCACCTCCCTCGTATCCGTTTATGCTAGATATTGTTGCCACTCATACTCCCCGCCCAAGTTACAGGCCTTTCCGCTTCTTGGCCCCGTGGATTGATCATGACGACTTTCCTCGCCTTCTCCTCTCTTCATGGTCGGGAAGTTTAGAAATTTCTACCAATATGAAACATCTCACTATTAATCTTCGCTGGTGGAACACAGAGATTTATGACATAATTGATCACCTCTGGTTCGCCATCTTGCTGATCTTGAACTAGAAATAAATAGACTTGGCTCTCCAGACGCGATCCTGCTAAGTGTTGTTGTGACCTTGAATGGACTCTTTAGGAGGAGGACTTATTGTGGGAACAGAAATCTAGAATCAGTTGGACTATTCAGGGCGACAGTAATACCCACTTTCTCCATCTAGCATCTCTTTGAAGGCGGGGTAGGAACAAAATTCAGACTCTCCGTCAAGACGATGGCGAATGGAAAGAGGATTTTGGGGCTCTTAAAAACATGGCTATCTCTTTTTTCACAGAGTTGTTTCGGGATGATCCTGCTGTGTTGACTACCATCCCTAACAGCTTTGATCATGTTCCTGAAAGGGCATCCAGATTTATTGGAAGCACTCCCTCTCTTACCGAGTTGCATTCTACTGTCAAGAGTATGGGTTGGCTCAAATCCCCATGTTGAGATGGGTTTCAACCTATCTTTTTCCAACGCAATTGGTCTGTCATGGGAGAAGATGTGTACAAGTTTGTGGCTGATTGTTTTACCGATTCGAGTTGAATGGTTGAGGTTAATGATACAATCCTTGTTCCCATCCCCAAAACCCCCTTATCTTGAGATCATGAGTCATTTTCACCCCCATTAGCCTTTGTAATGTGATCTATAAGATCATCACTAAATGTCTCACGACTTGCCTTGTCCACTGATGAAAGATTTGAATAAGTCTAATCAATCGAGCTTTTTCCAGGTCGACAAATTGCAGATAAAATTATTGTTCTGCAAGAGGTTATTCATTCGATGGAACATGATAGAGGTCGCCACAAACGGATGGTCATAAAGATTGATTTTAGGAAAGCTTATGACCGCATTCGTTGGAGTTTCTTGGCGGACACCTTGATTAATAAAGGTTTGGAGAGCAACTCTGTAAATCTTATTATGGCTTGTATCCGGTCCACCAGGTTTCAAATTCTCTGAAACGGTGGTCTTACAGACTATTTTTTCCTTGGGTCGTGGTATCCGACAAGATGCCCACTCTCTCTGTTCCTGTTCACGCTAGATGGAGCGCCTTAGCCACCTGATCAATGAGGCAGTTAGCACTGGAGAGTGGATCCCAATCTTAGTCATCTCTAATGGACCAAAGATATCGCACTTGTTCTATGCTGATGATATTATTTTGATGGCTCGTGCCTCCCTTGAACAAGCAAGTGCTATTAGAAAATGTTTGGATCTGGTTTGTGAAGCTTCTGATTTGGCGGTTAGTAAGGAGAAATCTATGATTTTCTACTCTAAAAATACTGATCATAGGATTTGTTCTACCATTGTCGGACAGCTGGGTATGTCTCTTACCCAGGACCTGGGTAGATATTTCGGAGTGTCAATCCTCCATGGGTGCACCACGAGGATTATGTATCAATGTATTATTGATAAATTGGATTCTAAACTCGCAAGGAGGAAGGCCAAATCTCTCTCTCTGGGAGGAAGAGTGACTCTAGCTACTTCTGTACTTAGTGCTATCTCGGCTTATGCTATGCAAATTTGGTGCTTCCCACTACCACTTGCGAAGACGTTGATCGAAGGATTCAGGATTTTGGTTGGGGTTCCACTGTCCAAGAACTCAAAACTCAATCCCAATGCCTGGGAGTTGGGACCAAATCTGTAAACCTAAAGCTTTAGGAGGCTTATGCCTTCGGTTAGCAAGAGAATTGAACTAAACTTATATGGTAAAATTAGCCTTCATCTTCTTTTAGAACACGAATCTCCTATGGGTGCAGGTTCTCCAACCTAAATATTTTAGGAACTCCGGTGAGGATTTGCAACTTCACAGCCTTTCCTCGCAATCTTCCCTCTTGACAGGTATTTCTTGTGCTTGCCAGTTCATGCTTGCTGGGAGTCGTTCGGGAGGTTCACGCGGTTATGGTTAGATCGTTGGTTGGAGACGGGGATTAGGCTGATCAATTAGATTACTGTCGACCCTAGTGATATTAATTTTGATGAGAAGGTTTGCGATTTCGTGACTAGCAATGGTGACTGGGATTTCAACAGAATAGGGATGCTCCTCCATGCCACGGTCACAACGCAAATTGTTGGCTTCTCACCTCCTTCGGTTGCCCAAGGGGAGGATGTGTGGATTTGGGGTTGCAAGCCTAATGGTAGGTTCTCCATTCGCTCGGCTTATGATCTTATTGTTCAACCAGTTAACTTTAGGCCTTCTGTCAACTGGGAGACCTTATCAAAATGGGAAGGGCCTAATAGAGTTCGCCACTTCCTTTGGCTGACTGCTCATGACCGATTGCTGAACAATGTTGAATGGTCGTAGCGCAATCTTACCCGAGATGATTTCTGTCCTCGGTGCCCAGGTATCTCTGAATCTGTGATTCATATTCTTCTTGATTGCTTGTTTGCAGAAAGCGGCTGGTGCTCGCTTGGGGTTCAAAGATTTGAGCTACGCAGGGATCTTAATCTTGCAGAGTGATGTGAGTGGTTACTGAAGCACGATAAAGCTCAAATTTTTGGCATCACTTGCTGGTACCTCTAGAAGTGTAGAAATGATCTTATTTTTGCTTCTAAGGACCCTCCGGCCAGCTTACTTGCCAACAGAATTACTGCTTGGTCCAATGTTGTTGCTTCAGCCTTCACGCTCAAACGCAAGAGCAAAGGGCTCACCACTTCTCGTATCCGGACGAATATTTCTTGGGAACCTCGGGATGATGATGTGATGGTGATTAACATTGATGGGGTAGTGGACTTGTCTAGCAAATCGTCTTCGACAAGTGGCCTGACTAGAGAATCTCTTGGAAGATGTTTTGAAGTTTTCAGGTGCAATTTGGGAAGTTGTTCAGTTACTAAAGCAGAGCTAAGGGGCATTCTTATGGGGCTCCAACGTGTGTGGTCCTCTGGCTATCAGAAGGTCCGTTACAAAGTGATTCTCAAGTGGCGATTTTCCTCTTGTCCATGGAAGGCGACCCTCTCCATGTTCACGTTGGCGAGGTTCTGAGTATGCGAGATCTTCTGAGAAGAGACTAGGATGTCTCCCTTAATCACATCTTTCGCGAAGGCAACAAGGCATCAAATTGTCTTGCTAGCCTCAGTCATGATCTTCCTTTGGGTTTTCATTTAATTCCAGTTTCAGATTGTAATTTGGGTTATTTCCTTCGACTTGATTGTATGGGTATCTTAGAACCCAAGCTTATTCCTACTTAATGTAGGCGCTTAAAACGTCGCCTTTTCACAAAACAAAAATGGATTGCTTTGTAAAATCTGGATTGTGTTAGTAAAATCTTCAGTGCGTTAGTAAAAATCAGTGTTGTCAAGACCGGACCGGTCGTTGAACCGGTCAAGTGAAAGGTTCGAGGGTTAAAGGTTCAACCAGGATCAAACCGTAAAAACCGTTGAATAAACCCGGTAGCATATTTTATGTACATAATTTATAGAAAGATGACTTAAAAATAAATTGTTAGTTAAATTCGGGATGTAAATGTAATATTTAATAGTTAGGTACTAAAAGTGTAATAAATTTGTATATATAATGCATAAAAACCCTAGATCTTTAGTTCATTGTACTATCCGCCGTCACTTTTCTCTTATTTTTCATGGTTATTCCCTCTATATTCTTAGATCTATTTCTTCTATCTATTTCTCCGATCTATATCTCTTCTTCTTTTCTCAGTCATCACCAAATTAACTCTAATCAGTACGAATAACGTAGAATCGTAGATGATTGTTTCTGACACCTTCTCTTATTTACTCGAATCACTGGCCACTGGTACACTGGAGGAGAGCGGCGGCGGATGATTGGTTGCCGGCCGGAGAAGAAGAAGACGGACGTCGCATTGGAGATTGAATTTTTGTTTTCAAAGGGAAAACGTCGAACTGGAGTCGGACCGGCCGAAACCGCTCGAAGCTGGTCAACCAGATTACTCAGTTTTATCGGGTTGACCCACTTTTTGGGCTTAATTGAGCCCGTCAGGATTTAACCGGCTTCGACATCGGTTCCCGATTTTACCGGCCTGGCCGGTCCGGTTTTAATAACACTGGTAAAAATGGACACCGCAAAGTAAAATATGAAATGCATTAGTAAAAATGTTGGACTACGCGAAGTAACATATGGACTGTATTAGTAAAAATGGAATACGCAATAAAATATGGACTGCGTTAGTAAATATGGATTGCGTTAGTAAAATTGAACTACGTTAGTAAAAACGAACTCAAGAAATAAAATACGGATTGCAGACATTAATAAGGGTATAATGGTCAGTTTATGAAAACATACATACTATATATAGCAACATCCTATTTTAACTTTCATAAGCAATATGTTGGATGTTGCTAAATATATTGTCAATTTTAGGGTTAAGGTGTCAGAAAGTGTTAGGTAGAGAGTGATAACTTATATCGTTTATCATTTCGATAATGGGAGATTTTAAGGTGAGAAATTCTTGATATTTCTTATTTAAGAACTCGAATCTAGACCGTTGAATTTGTAACCGTAATAAGCATAATCGAGTGGTACTAAATGTACCAAAGGGCATATCGGTAAATGTATGGGTTGGTTACTTAAATGATCACTAAACTTTGACCAAATAACCCGGTGGTCACTGTTCTTCAAAAAATTTCCTAGCACTCACACAACTTTGGCCGATTATCCTAGCAGTCACTACCGTCTACGGACATCCAATTTTCCATCCATCTGCATACGTGGTGATGCCACCAAGGCAGCCACATCATCTAAATTGTCACATTAACTAAACCAAACCCAAACCCAAACCCATACACCCGAACACAAACCCAAACCAAACCCATACACATCAACTATTTCTTCCTCCTTCATTTTCCTCTTCCTCTCCTCCACCACAACCTCCAGCCACCCTCACTCCCTACTTCCGCCGCCCACCTCCGCCGCCGACCACCCCCGCCGATTCATTTTTTGCAAATGGCGCCTCCAGTCGCCGATTTCAAGATGGAGATTCATTACAGGGGAGTCAGGAAGAGGCCTTGGTCGCCGATTTCTCTGATTCCTTACGAAAGACCGTCGAATCCGGTTCAATCAACATCGTGTCGTCCACCATCTGAACCTTGAGAGGCGGATCTCGTTGGAATCCGCTCGATCCTCTGCGTCGTCCGAATTCCGCGGGGAATTTCTTCCCCTTCTTCAACAGCAAGCCTTCGACGCGACGATTTGGAACGCGGCGGGGCGGGAGTCGACGCAGGAGTACATCGTCCAGTGGCTGGATCCAAGAATGAAGGACGACGTCATTTCTTGATCTAAAGCTAGAGTACAGATCCAGCAACGAGATCCCCCAGCGGCTACGGCGATTCCTCTTCCGCCGCTTAGCTTCAGCTCCTAATCCACAGTACACACTCCTCCAGATCTCCCGCTGCTTCTCCTCGCCGTTGATAAACCTCATACCTTCCATCTCTACCTTCGTGTACTTCTTCACCGGAGACGAATCTTTCATCTTCTTCTTCTTGGCAACGTAGCAAGCTCCTCATCGACGGTGATTCTGCGTCCACGTCCTCTTCCAATTCTCCGATTCTTTACGAAAGACCGTCGAAGCGGCGGAGATCAAGATCCAGAGGCACGAGGGGAAATCGATGTTCCATCTGGTGTTTGGCAAAGGAGTATTGTAGAAACGAACAACAATCACACCACATCGGCGGCGGCAAATCCATCGGATCAGGGTCAGAAAATTCCATCGAAGCTAGAGACTCGGCAATGGAGGAGGAATCGGTGAACTTGGTCAGAATTTCATCTAGGAGAAACATGGGGATTTCGGGTCAGAAAACAGGGAACTATGACTATCAATCGAATTGAAGTCGGAGAAGTTCTGATGGCCGGCGGCAGTGAGGTCTGGTGGGGATGGCCGCCGGCGACAGTTTTTGGTTTGGGTTTTGGTTAGGAAGGAGGAGAGAGAGGAAGTGAGATTGGGTTTTGGTTTGGGTTTTGGAAATTGGGTTGGGTGTTTTGGTTTGGGTTTTGGTTACATGGGTTTAGTTGAATGGGCAAAAATTTGTCACCTAAGCTGACTTGTGTGACGTGGAATCCCAGTTGGCATGGCCACATAAGCTGACTAACGGAATCATGGATGTCCGTAGCTAACAGTGACCTCTAGGATAATCGGTCAAAGTTGTGTGAGTGCTAGGAAATTTTTTGAAGAACAGTGACCACCGGGTTATTTGGTCAAAGTTTAGTGATCATTTAAGTAACCAACCCGTAAATGTATAGTAATTAAAAAAATATTATATTTATTATAAATCCACAAACGTGGTAGTGGGTAGTGGGCGGTTATTTGTGGTTTTGGGTTTTTTTTCTAAAGACAAAACTTTGCTTTCTCAACTTGTTTCTTTCAATTTTTTCAATGTCTCATGCAATGGATTCAAACAAGAATGGTGTTCTTCATGATTTTGATTTGAATGAACCATTTGTTGATGAACATGTAGCCAATAAGGACGATCATTTGTTGATCGAACAGAGTAGTATTCATGAAGTTGATGACGAATGTAGTAACACGATGCTTGTCGTTTAATTTTAATTCAAATCATGATGTATTTTGTTGTTGACATCACTGATTTATGAATTGCAGTCTTTACATATTTTTGTGATCGATATTATTTCACTGTTTATTGATGTGGTACCATCCGCTGTGTAATTGTACCATTCATATTAATTGTATTATGTATTTGTTAAAATGTACCATTCGTGGCTAAATTGTACCATTCATATGTTTCTGTACCATTCGTAATGAAGTTGTACCATTCATATTAATGATATAATTCTTTAATAATGTACCATTCGTGGTTAAATTGTACCATTCATATGTTTCGGTACCATTGTAGTTAAATTATACCATTCATATGTTGTATTTTTTTAAATGTACCATTCATGTGTTTCTGTACCATTCGTAATGATATTGTACTATTCATATTAATGATATCATTTTTTTTTGTAATGTACCATTCATGGTTAAATTGTACCATTCATATGTTTCGGTACTATTCGTAGTTAAATTATACCATTCATATGTTGTATTTTTTTTTAAAGTACCATTCATGTGGTTCTGTACATTCATATTAATGATATCATTTTTTTTGTAATGTACCATTCGTGGTTAAATCGTAACATTCATATGTTTTGGTACTATTCGTATTTAAATTGTACTATTCATATTAATGATATCATTTATCTTTAAATTGCACCATGGAATTTAACACTTATTTTTTATTTATTTAGGTGTTGTTGATTATGTTTAAATTTAGCGGTGTACCGGCAGGAGTTTTTCCATTCTCCCACCATCGGCAAGGAAACTCGCTGGAATGAAGCAATGGTTGAAAAACTAGACCGGCCGATTAAATCGGTTGGATCATGAACCGGTCAATCAGCCGGTCCGATACCTCACAAAATGACCACTTTAATATACCGGCCGGCATAACCGGTTAAACCTCAAACCGCGGCTCATACAGTAAAACCAGTTTAGGTTTAATTAAAATTGCACCAAGTAAGGTTTGAACCTAGGTCCCCTAGAAGAAGTACAGAGACAACAACCACATGGTCTGATTGAATTTAATGTTTAATTACTACGTTCATTTTATAATACAATTATTCTTCGGAATTAGTAATTAAATATGTTAATTGAAATAATATGTGCCACCAAGGAAGATATAATATGAGTATAAATATGATGATTGATGCTAGATGAACTCGTATATTTTTTAAATATTTATTTATAACTCTTAAGTTCATCACTTTTTTATTCAAACTTGAATTAGGTACTTAGGTGGAGCTAATCATGAAGACACTATCATGTTTGGACGTCAAGGATGATATTGATCATGTGTTGATGTATAACATTTTAGTAGTTGTTGGATTTTGTGGACTATGATCAAGACTCATGGTTAGACATATGATTACTGCTAAATTTGTTGTGTTTTATGAACTTTGTACTACCGGTATTTTCCGGTAATTAGTGAATATTTGTCTGGTCCGGTATTTTACTACTAAAATTTATATTTAATTTTTAATTAATATTACAAGCGGTTCTAAACGGTTTAGGCGGTATGGAACCGCGGTTGAACCATCAAACCTCATACATTGACCTCTTCGGTATGGTATCCGGTACGGTTTTGAAAACATTGGAATGAAGCTTTGTCGTCGACGGACCGTCAGCGCTGAGGAAGGAGAAGAGCCGCAGTGCCGACGCCTGGTTCCTACCATGCCAGAGGTTGAAATAGCCGTATTTTGGTCAACGCCGGAGTTTAATCACCGATGGCCACGAATAGTAGAATGGTATTTGACTGCGTTAGCGAAAAATAGAAGAAGCGGTTAATTTGACATATATACCCTTATAACTATCCAAATTGGATCAGCCATTAGATTGGTACTATAAAATCCAATGGTCCAAAATGAAACTCTTATATAAGAAATCTTACAGTTTATTCAATACAATGATACGACACCATCATACCATCATTTTCGAGTATCTCTCACCCTCAGCAGACCGGCCACATGAGTTGAGAAGTCCGACGAGTATAGAACAATGTTCTTCTGATACAGTGAGATCATATTTCCGTGTCATTAGGTCAAAAATCTGGCAAGCATCGTCCGTAAATCCTGCTCGGCCACAGATTGATAGAACCACATTGAATGTGAACTGGGTAGGAGTGCAGCCGCGAGATATCATCTTGTTGAAGAGACTGATTGCATCTTCGTAAAGGTTGTTATATCCGTGTGCCTCTATAATAGCAGTCCATGTCCTTGAACCCTTAATAGGTACTGAATCAAAGGCCGACCTGGCATACTGAATCAATCCACAACTTCCATACATCCTGATGATCCCTGCTGAAACAAAAGGGACGGGCACTAGCTTTTTCTTCAGTAATTGTCCGTGGATCTCCTTACCGAGCTTTGAAGCTTTACATTCTGCACAGGCAGTTAAGATCGTAGATAATGTCACAGAATCTGGCCGGGATTTCGAAAGCAGCATTGACCTGAACAGCTGGAATGCTTCGTCGATAAACCCTTTTTCCACATAGGAATTCAACATGGTTGTCCACGATATGGCATTCCTCCTCTCAGTTGCATCAAACAACTTGATCGAGTAATCAAGAACACCACAATCTGTGTACATCTTAATCAGGGAAGTGGTTACTGATACATTAGGGAAGAAACACCTTCTCACAGCATAAGAATGGATTTCCTTCCCTTGCTTCAAAGCCAGCAACTTGCCGCAAACTGGCAGGACAGTAACAACTGTGACCACGTCCGGCTTAAAACCTTCTTGCTGCATCCAAACCACTGATCTCAAAGCCTGCTCAAACCGCCCATTGGACACATACCCTGACATCAAAGCAGTCCACGAAATCACATTCCTGTTCTTGGAGCCATAAAACACGCTCCTTCCTGAAGTCAAATCGCCACATTTGCAGTACATGTCAATCAATCCAGTCTGAAGTGTTATCTGGCTAGAAAGAGTTATTGTCTTCAGAATGAGGCCATGAACCTCCTGTCCTATTCTTCTAGCCTGCACTACACCGATCACTGGAAGAATTGTCGTTAAAATAACCAAATTCGGAAAAGTCCCTTCATCCACCATCCACCTCACATAATCCAATGCTTCCAGTTGGCGCCTGTTATGAGCGAAACCAGCAATCATCGCACCCCACAAAATATCGTCCTTCTCAGACATTTCCTCAAACACTGCGTGGGCAAGCTTCATACGCCCGCACTTAAAATACATGTCAACCAAACCAGTTCTAAGAATCGAGCTACCAATCCACCCGCTCTTCACCAGCATCGCATGAGTCTTTAACCCTTGTTTAATAGCCGATGCACCGGCAAAGCTCTTAATGACATTACAGTAAGTGTACTCATTCGGCTCAATACCCATTTCCCTCATCTCACCATACGCAGACACTACATCTCCATACCTCTTCTTACCCGAAATCACAGTTCCTCTAATCAAAGCATTCCACGAGTACACATTGCTCGATGGACATTCGTCGAACACCTTGCGTGCATCATCAATCGACCCACAAGCTGTGTACATGTGGACCAATTTATTCTTCAAAAACTCGTTGCCCTCTAACTCGTGGATCCTAATATGGGCGTGAACCTGCCTAGCTTCCGTCAACGACTTCAACCGAATGCAAGCGGCGATGAGTGCCGAAAGAGTGGTGACATTGACAGGGATTCCCTCCTGCTCAACGTAGTCCATTACCGCCAGTGCTTGAGGCAGCTTGTTCGTCCGGGCCAGTCTCTGGATATCTTTGTAAATTGCTCGTGGGTTTCTGTTGTGGAGCGGGAGAGATTCCGGGAATGCATCTTTCTCCTTAAATGGCTTCCGCCGCTGCTTTGGTCGGTTTCGGAAGAAGAGTTTTCGTGGGTGCTTCTGGTTGAAGTTGCGAGAGACTAGTTCCGGAGTCGCGACCGAACATCTGAACTGGGGGATTTGGTGTTTGGTTGTGTTGCCATGGATAGGATTTGGAAGGAGAAATCGGAGAGGGGGAGATACATGTAGAAATTGTGTTGCTTCCATGGACGATGGATGTTAGGAACTGAGCCAGGACATGCTGATGCTGTAAATGTAAATAAGGAAGAGTTAGATGACTGTTAGTTAACGGATAAGATTAGGAAATAAGTTAACGTCGTTTGCTCTTTCCGTTTTCCCTTTCTTCTTCATAGCTTGTATATATAGTTGTTCCCTGTACATTTTCAGTAACTAATCAATAACAGAATTCATTACACACATTTCCTATGGTATCAGAGCTACAACAATCTCCTCTTTTCCTCTGAAAAATTCCAGATCTCTTCTCCTTCTCCTAAGTTCCTTCAATGGCGTCCACAATCAGCAGTGTTTCTTCCACTGTATCTGCTCTTACCTCCAGCACTTCTCCTTTCACCGATCACTACGCAAATCCGCTTTACTTACCTCCTGGTGATAACATCTCTGCTCTGATCGTCACCTTGAAGTTGACAAATGAGAATTATCACATATGGAGTCGTTCATTCTCTGTTGCTCTTAGCATCAAAAACAAGATGCAATTCATCGATGGTACTCTGCCGATGCCAGAAGCCACTGATCCGAACTACTCATCTTGGAATCGTTGCAATTTCGCCGTCCTCAGCTGGATTCTGAACTCCGTCTCGGAGGATATTGCGCAAAGCCTCATCTCATATGACAAAGCTTCTCTCGCCTGGAAGGACTTGAAGCAACGCTTCAGTCAGTGCGATGCAATCCGCATAGCAGATCTGCAGTCACGCATCGCTGCTTGTGATCAAGGTGAGTACACCGTAACTCAGTATTTCACGAATCTCAAAGTGCTTTGGGAAGAATATCTGCAGTATCGTCCTATACCTGTTTGTGATTGCAATCCTGGACGTTTAGAGCAGTGTTCTGTTGTAGCCAAGGTGTTGATGTATCAGGAACAGGATTATGTCATTAGGTTCATTCGTGGACTGAATGATTCCTTTGATGTGGTTAGATCGCAACTCTTATTGATGGATCCATTGCCTGATATAAACACTGTGTTTAAGTCTGCTGTTCAAATGGAAAGATAGATGCGAGGTTCTGTAGTCCGATCTGTTGAATCAGTTGCTCTAGCCACGAATTTTCAGAATAGGGGAAAGGAGGTAGTGACTAAGGGATTGTTTTGTCGTTATTGTAAGAAAGATAATCATATGATAGAAGATTGTTATCGGTTGAAGAACAAAAAGGCAAAGGAGGCCACTGCTGGAGGCTCTAGATCTGGTTTTGCAGGAGCTGTTAGCTCAGATGTAGGTAGTATGGTTACTGACTATAGACCTGCAACTTCTGAACGCTCGGTTATGGCTAGTTCTTCGCTGACTGCTGATGATGTTGCTCGTCTGAAGTTGTTGCTTCAGCAATCTGTGACGACTGTTTCCCCTGTGGCTGAAACCTATGCAAACCTCATTACCAGCACACTTCCCTCTACCTCCAGTACCTCTGGTATCTTTGCCCTTTCTCTTTTTCCTTCTCACTCTGACTTAAGAAATTTTTGGATCATAGACACAGGAGCTAGTTCACATGTTGCTTGTCATTCAGGTTTCTTTAGTGAAATGCATCCTCTTACCAATGTTCATGTCACTCTTCTACTGGTTCTCGTGTTCAGGCCACACACTGTGGATCTGTTCCTCTTTCTTGTGGATTGATTTTGAAAAATGTTCTTCTAGTTCCTCATTTCTCTTTCAATCTTCTCTCAGTAAGTCAACTCACTAATGAATCTGGCTTAACTGTTACATTTTCCTCATCTCAGTGTCTCATTCAGGACCATCAGTCAATGAAGATGATTGGTTCTGCGTCAATAAATAGAGGTCTTTATCTCCTTACCACTTCACTTTCTTCATCCTCTGCATTGTTACCTGTTAGTTTACCTTCTTCCCTTACTGCAGCTGTTACACTTAACCTGGAGTCTCACAAATTGGACATTTGGCATTGCCATTTGGGTCACCCTTCTTTACCTCGTATGCAGCTTGTTCATCGTTTTGCCTCAGAAGTTGTTCTTCCTTCATCCACACATTGTCATACTTGTCATTTAGCTAAACAGAAAACCTTGCCTTTTCATAGGAGTGCTTCTCGTGCTTCTTTTCCATTCGAGTTAGTTCATATGGACATTTGGGGACCTCTCAGTTCAGTTTCATATGATGGATATTCTTACTTCTTGACTGTTTTAGATGATTTCAGTCGTTGTGTTTGGGTGTTCCTTATGAAAAATAAAAGTGAAACTCGTTCTCTTGTTCAATCCTTTTGTGACATGGTTCAAACACAATTCTCTTCTCGTGTCCAAACTATTAGATCTGATCAGGGTCAAGAGTTTAGGATGGACTCGTTTTTTTCTCTCCATGGCATTCAACACCAAACTAGTTGTGTTTCCATAGCCCAACAAAATGGTCGAGTCGAGCGAAAGCACCAACACCTTCTTGCTGTTGCTCGATCTCTTCGTTTCCAATCTGGTTTGTCCCTCAGGTTCTGGGGGGCATGTGTCCTTCATGCTTGCTATTTGATAAACCTTCTTCCCACACCAGTACTCCAAAACAAATCCCCATTTGAAGTTTTATACAAAAAGCCACCTACATATAACCATTTGCGTGTCTTTGGTTGCTTGGCTTATGCTAGCACTTTACAGCATGGCAGAACCAAGTTTGCAGCTAGAGCCCTTCCATGTGTTTTCATAGGTTATCAACCTGGAATAAAAGGGTACAAGTTGGTTGACCTACAATCTCACAAAGTCTTATTTTCTAGAAATGTGATCTTCCATGAGACAATACTTCCTTACAAACCTCATGATTCTGTCCTATCTGATGTCAATGAGTCCACACCAATCTCTTTACCTCTACACACATTAGATAATCTAGCTCCTGATGTCACATATGAGTCCAATCCTAATGTAGATCATATAGATTCTGCATTTCAAGAAGAAGATATTCCAGAAAACCAAAGTGATCATAATGAGATAGACATTTCTGCACCTGTTTTACGAAGATCAAATAGGATTTCTAAACCACCTAGTTACCTAAAAGATTATCATTGTGCCCTTCTGTCCACAGGTCATCCTATACATGATAATGCTTTGTTTCCTTTACATCATTACATATCCTATCATAATCTCTCACCTTCACAACAACATTTTTCTTTGTCTATCTCTGCTGAACCTGAGCCACAAACATATTGGGAAGCAGTCAGATCAGAGAACTGGAAACAGGCAATGAATGATGAGTTGCAGGCATTAGTGTCTAATGGAACATGGGTTATAACTGAGCTGCCAGCAGGAAAAAGGGCTATAGGATGTAAATGGGTGTACCGAGTTAAGTACAAGGCAGATGGAAGTGTAGAAAGATATAAAGCCCGATTGGTGGCTAAGGGTTATACGCAAGTGTATGGAGTGGACTTCACAGATACATTTTCTCCAGTAGCCAAGATAAATTCTGTAAAAACCTTGCTTGCAGTGGCAGCTGTTAAGCAATGGCATATGCATCAAATGGATGTTAGCAATGCATTTTTGCATGGAGATCTGGAAGAGGAAGTGTACATGGAATTGCCTCAGGGTGTTAAAGAGGAAGTTAATGGAAATGGAAAACAAGTTTGTAAGCTGCTGAAGTCATTATACGGGTTGAAACAGGCAAGTAGAAGGTGGTTTGTTAAGCTCACTACTGCGTTGAAGAGTGAGGGTTTTCATCAATCAAACTCTGATCATTCTCTGTTTATATACACAACGGATCGTGACATGATTGTTTTGCTGGTATACGTGGATGACATCATACTTGCGGGCAGCAACGAGGGTTTGATTGAAAAGATTAAGAGCAGACTGCACACCCACTTCAAGATTAAGGATCTTGGAAAACTAAAATACTTCCTAGGGTTGGAAGTTGCTCGTAGCAGAGAGGGAATTAATGTTTGTCAAAGAAAGTATTGCTTGGAGCTAATTGAAGAATCAGGAATGTTACACAAGAAGCCAAGCAAAATACCCTGTGATTATAAATTGAAGTTACGAGCTGATGAGGGGCAAGAAATTACTGATATTCAATTATATAGGCAGCTGGTTGGTAAGCTACACTATCTTACCATAACCAGACCTGATATTAGCTACGTAGTTCAACAGCTTGCTCAGTTTCAGGCAAAGCCAACAGATGTACATTTAGAAGCAGCATACAAGGTAATTCAGTACTTAAAAATGGCCCCAGGACAAGGATTATTCTTCTCAGCTGATAGTTCTCTTCAACTTGTTGGCTATAGCGATTCCGATTGGGCTAGTTGTCCAGATAGTAGAAGGTCAACAAGTGGATACTGTCTATTCTTGGGAACTTCACTGATCTCTTGGAAAACAAAGAAGCAAAGCACGGTCTCTCGATCGTCATCAGAGGCAGAGTACTGGGCTTTGGCACATCTGTGTTGCGAGGTTCAGTGGTTGACAAGTCTATTGCTTGATCTTGGTGTGTCACAATCTGAGCCTACACAATTGTTTTGTGATAATCAGTCAGCGATTCATATAGCTCAGAATCCAGTCTTTCACGAACGCACCAAACATATAGAGATCGACTGCCATGTGGTTCGGGAACGATTGTTGTCTGGCCTTGTGAGGTTGAACTATGTTCCTACTGAGATCCAACTTGCTGACTTATTCACTAAAGGACTGCCAGCTACACGATTGCGTCTGTTGCTATCCAAGATGGGGATTCAAAACATTTACTCCCCAGCTTGTGGGGGGCTGTTAGGAACTGAGCCAGGACATGCTGATGCTGTAAATGTAAATAAGGAAGAGTTAGATGACTGTTAGTTAACGGATAAGATTAGGAAATAAGTTAACGTCGTTTGCTCTTTCCGTTTTCCCTTTCTTCTTCATAGCTTGTATATATAGTTGTTCCCTGTACATTTTCAGTAACTAATCAATAACAGAATTCATTACACACATTTCTTAATGGATTTGGTTTGACGCTCGAGAACTAGAAAGCTTTGAGGATGTTTTCACAAAATAGGGTTATTGTAATTTTCAATTTTGGGAGTAGGATGACAATTATCAGGTGACTCAGAATTTTTTAGTTCATACTACATCATACATCAGCGGCTCAAGATCCGGACCCAACCTTTAAAGGTTGGACCGGGTTCCAACCAAAAACAGGAAGGGCAAACTCGATATTTAAAAAAAAATAAATTAATCCTAACCTAAGTTATCCTTCCCTCCCCTTCTCCCCAATCATGTAACCGACGGCCGTATTTCCCCCAAATACAATCCCTCAGCTCCTGAATCTCATCCTCCGCAACCATTTCACTCCGACTCCGACCGCCGCCGGAATAAGAAAAGCAGCAGGACAACAACAACAACAGGTCAGCTCCTTCTCCCCCTCCTGTATCATTCTCTCCTCTCGTCTCTACTCTTTTTTCCTCATAATCATCCATTCCTTGAAAGCAAGCATCCACCATGTCCACAGATCAATCCTACGCTTTTGGCCCTTACAAGATTCACCCGAAGGAAGTCTTCTATTCCACTGACCACTCCTACGCCATGGTCAATCTCCGTCCCCTCCTCCCTGGTTCGTAACCTAACTCAAAACATTCTACTGATCCAATTTAGCCTCAATCTGCCTCGTTCCCCCTTTGCTTTGCAGGTCATATCCTTTTGTCGATTTCAATTCATATTTCTCTGCATTGCCATCTTGCTTTTCAATTTATGTCGAGTTCGTTAGATCACATTTTGCATATGATCCTGGAAGTTACTGAGCTCTAACCCTAATTCTACATCAAGTCAATTTGATTTCCTTGACCTCTTGCACATGTGCTTGTCTGTCTGAAGCATGAAGTAAAGCGGTTTGGTCATCTAACTGCTGCTGAGACTGGTGGTTTATGGCTTACTGCACAGAAGGTTGGTTCTCAGCTGGAGAGCTTCCACAAAGCAACATCCCTCACATTTGCAATCCAAGTAAGCTAGCTCCTCCTTAACGTTTCCTTTTTTATCCGTTCCAAAACCAAATTTGAAAATAATACTGCCAGCACTTCTGTAGTTTCTTTCGTTTAGTTGTAAGTTCAGTAGATCCAACCGAACCTTTCTGGATACTAACATTAGGGAATCAGAATGATAAGTATATAGTCAGAATTGTCCATTCATGTGAACTGAAATTTCTATTAGATTGAACTGAACAGTCTCCCTTGTTGAGCCAAAGTTGGAAAATGGAGTTCCCCTTTTGTGCTTTTCTTGTTACTCTTTCTAGGACATATGGTGCTGAAGAAATTTTGATTCCGGTTCTGGGTTGGTTCGGTTTTCAGGGTGTGGTTAAGGCGATGAAGAGAGTGTCGAAGGAGCTGGATGTGATTATGGAGAGCTGGGTTGAAGATCATAAGAAGAAAGAGTGTCACCGTTTTTTATTAAATGTTAAGACATTATGTGTTCATCCATTTTATAAATCCTTGCACTTAATCTTGGTAGCATGTAGTGTTAAAGAGACGCTTCTACTGCTTTCAGGCGACAAAATGTTCATCGACACAAAACTAACTAGTAATTGAATGGTGGTTCTGTTCTTGCTTTTGGTAGTGCTGTAGTAGGGATTTTTTCCATTTCTTGTTGGGACGTTTGCCGACTCATGACTCGTGATTTATAGTTAGCTTGATAAGTTAACTAATTAACTCGGTTGGTTAACTAGTTAACAACTTGATAAGTTAACTAGTTAACTCAGTTGGTTAACTAGTTAACAACTTGATAAGTTAACTAGTTAACAAAAATAACTGTTATCAAGTAAAAAAATTGTTAACTAGTTAACTAGTTAACAACTTGATAAGTTAACAAGTTAACAAAAATAAATGTTATCAAGTAAAAAACTAGTTAACTAGTTAACTAGTTAACTCGGTTGGTTATCTAGTTAACCAAAATAAATGTTATCAATTAAAAATTTGTTAATTAGTTAACTAGTTACTAATAAAATAACTAGTTATCATTAGAAGAACCTGTTAACTAGTTTTGATAACTAGTTAACTAATGTTGATAACAAGTTATCACAAAAAAAACTCGTTAAAATTTTGGTTATATAATTATTCGTTAACTAATTATCAGGTTAAAATATGTTAACAAGTTATCAAACAAAAAATGATGTTAACTAGTTATCAGTTAAAAACCATGTTAACTAATTATCAGTTAAAAAAATATTGTTAACTAGTTAACATAAAAAAGTGTTAATTAGTTAACTAATTAAAAAAATGTGTTATCTAGTTAACTGATTTTAAAAAAGGTGTTAACTAGTTATCAGGTTAAAATCTGTTAACAAGTTATCAAACAAAAAATGATGTTAACTAGTTATCAGTTAAAAATCATGTTAACTAGTTATTAGTTAAAAAAATTACTATTTACTAGTTAACAGCAAAAAAGGTGTTAACTAGTTAACTAATTTTTTAAAAAAAAGTGTTATCTAGTTAACTAATTTTAAAAAAGGTGTTATCTAGTTATCAATAAAAAAACATTGTTACCTAATAAAAAACCATGTTAACTAGTTATCAGGTTAACATCTTGTAACAAGTTATTGAACAAAAAACTATGTTAACTAGTTATCAAACAAAAAACGATGTTAACTAGTTATTAGGTAAAAACCATGTTAACTTGTTACAGTTAAAAAAACACTGTTAACTAGTTAACAGCAAAAAATGTGTTAACTAGTATTTTTTTCAAAGGAAAAAAAACAATTTAAAAGAAAAAAAATTGAAAGAAAAACAAAATTTTAAAAATTTTTTTCGCCGGAGCCTCGCCGGAGACGGCGGCCGGTCGCCGGAGGTCGGTCGCCGGTCACCGGGGTCCCCTGGAAATTATTATATCTTTAATTTAAATATAAAAGATAATATTATTTATTGAATTTAAATATAAAAAGTAAATTATGTGAGTAAAGTCCTAAATACCCCTAATAATCTAGACCATTGGATTGGTCAAAAGGTCAAAGGATGATCTAATGGTGGAGAATAGGTTGGAACACTTCCAACCCTTGGAAAGGTTGGAGCTTGATCCTTTGCCATACATCAGCAACACTTTTAATATTAGTAATTAAAAGGTTAATATACCCCTCTACTAGGCAAAAGTTAACAAAATTAACCCTTTACTATTTTTCAAGCAAATGAAACCCTTCTACTTTAACACTTTTATCAAATGTGTCATTCCGTTAGTTTTCCCGTCCAAACTCTGTTAAGTATGTTGACTGTACGTACAAGCCACATCCACTTTTTCGTTCACGTAGCCAAATTCATTATTGACTAGAAATTTCATAACAACTAAAATTAATTAAAAAAAAAACTAAAACTAATTATTTATATATCTTCTTCCCCGTCTTCTAGGATCGAGTGTCTGCTTCTCCATCTCAATCAAATTGGAGAGCTTCTTCACCAGTGCGTTTTAAAAGCAATATCAATATAACAACTAGAAAACTCAACCCAAGCTTTATACCCAAAAAAACAATGTTGTAAACAAAGCATCCCTCCTACCCAAAACACTAGATGCCAACCAACCCCTCCAACAAAACCACCTTTGTCAACCCTCATGTATAGTTTCTGCAAGGGTGTTTGATACAGTTTCAAAGGGTTTAAAAAAATTTATTACTCTTGATAGAAGGGCAAAAAGGTAGCAAACCCCTCCCAGGTCCGTGAGTTTCGACCGATATCCTGTTGCAATCTATTCTATAAGTGCATTGCTAAGATTCTTGCTTCCAGAATGCAAATGGTTCTTCCGGACATCATTAGTCCTTCTCAATCGGGATTTATTAAAAACAGGAAGATTGTGGATAATATTCTGTTAGCTCAGGAACTAGTTCGAACTTATAATCAGAAGGGAGTTTCCCCTAGATGCACTATCAAGATAGACTTAATGAAAGCATTTGATTCTGTTCATTGGGGATTCCTATCACACATTCTTATTGCGATGAAGTTCCCTGATAGATTCATCAATTGGCTTCAATCTTGCATTCAGTCAGCTTCTTATAGTATTTCATTGAACGGAGGTATCCATGGTTTCTTTCCTGCAAAGAAAGGGGTTAGACAAGGTGATCCTTTGTCACGCTATCTTTTCGTTATAGCTATTGAAGTTTTGTCAAGGCTTTTGGATATTGCTGGACGCCAACATATTCTCCCTTATCATCCGCAATGCCTTAAGGTCATCTTGAATTTGCAGACGATATGATGATTTTCACAAACGAAAGCTATTATGGTATTGAAGTTATTTGTGGTATTTTGAACAAGTTTCCTACCTGGTCAGGGCTTCGGGTTAATCTAGAAAAATGTGATATTTTCAGTTCTGGTATCCCGGATTCAACCTTAGCTGCTATGAATAGGTTTTCTGGTTTCAGGTTGGGTACACTTCCCATTCGCTACTTGGGGCTTCCTCTCATTGCTAATAAACTCATGGCTAAGGATTGTGACTTGTTAATTCAGAAAATTACCAAGCGCATCCAGGGGTGGAGTGCAAAAACACTTGGCGCACATCAATGGGATGCTTGAAAATGAACGTCAACCCCATAAGGTGGAGCAACACTCTTCCCCTCCATCCATGCTAGAGGAGTTCTCGAAGATTGCGGACGACAATGCGGCTCGGCTCAATCACCTAGCTCAAAGTATGAATCTCGTCATGGAAGCTCTAGAGAATGAGAATCGGCCCAAGAAGGTGGAGCAAGTTTATGATGATGAAGATGACACTTGTGAATCCGAAGAGCTTGACACAGAAGAAGATTTGGTAGTGGAGGCGATTGAAGAACATGTTCTTCCAGAGGACACACCAAGTAACGATGATGTGGGGATAGAAGAACCAAGGAGACTTGAGGATGATGACACTTTAGAGGAGGTGCGACATGTTGTGAAGACTCTTCAAGAAGAGGTGGTACCGAGAGTGGATCACGAAAGTGAACAACACCACCCTATTGTGGTCCCACCAAAGATTGTGAGTGCTCTTCAATCTTCTTGCTTGGTCATGAAGTATTTGTGCCAAGAGCCCGAGGACGCATGCATCTCTACCCCTCTAAGGTGATAATGGAAGAGGAGCCGCCCATGTTTGAACCGGAAGACTCCTTGAGTGGCATCACCAACTTGGAGACGATGGAGCTCAATGGTGGCCCCCTACCATACTTTCTTCCTCAAGCTTCGAAAATCAAAGGTAGCAAGCCATCCCAAGGTACCAAGTGCTATGCAAGCATCAATGTGCATTGGCTAGTCTACCATTCTCCCAAGATGTTTCTTGGAGCTCAACTTTCATCATGGAAGAAGCTACTTGACTTGAAGGAGGTACTAAGCTGGACACCATAACACAGGTATCGTCGAGCTTAAGACGGTAACCAAGCGCTTCTTGGGAGGCATCCCATGTTATCTTTAATTTTTTTTTTTGCTTTTAATTGTTCTTTGAGGTTTTTGTGTTGTTTTAGTTTTTGAATAAGGTTTAGCAAGCATTCGGGATCACTCTTCACCAATGATCAACATGGAACTCTTTCACCACTATTACCTCCTATGTTCCTCTCTACCAACGCGGTAACTTCGTTCCACCTTACCCTCTCTCTCTTGATTATTGAGGACAATGCTCATGTTAGTCGTAGGGGAGTTTGAGGTTTGGTGTGATTATTTGTTGGTAGAAGTCTAATGCTTTGCTTTGATGAGTTGCATGATCTTGATTAAATGTCAAATTCCTCTATTGTAGAATCGTCCAGTTCTTGACTTTTGGTGTTTAGTTGACTTCAAGCTTTCATAATGACATTTAGATTGTTCCACTTAGAACCTATAACCAGCATGTTAGCACTAATATCAAAATGAGTCTAGGCCAGAACAGAGATTTTATCACTCTTGTATGTTGGTTGATTGGTTTGATACGTTTTTTGTACCGCTCGATAACACCATTCTAAGATGATAAAGGCAATTAGGATTTCACCACATTCATCCAAAAAGCCTACCCGAATCATTATCCTTTAGGATAACCCCGTTGAGCCTTGGCCTGTTTGTTGGATCATACACATTTTCACCCTATTCCATGTTTTTCATCACCTTTTTTATCCCTCGTGTTGTGGCTTGAGATTAGACGGAATCCAATTCGAAATCTTGTGTGGAAGTTGTAAGGGGCTAAGGATCAAGTGGTTAATTTGTGAAGAAAATGTTCAAAAGAAAATGCTCAAAAGAAAAGAAAAGCTAGGCAAGCTCGACACCTAAGAGAAGTGTCGGGTTGAGCACTAGCAAAGGCAAAGGCTGTGAGCTAGGCAGGTTCAACACCTAAGTGAAGTGTTGGATCGAGCACTAGTATGCAGTAGGAAAAAAGAGAAAAAAAATAAAGAGTTCTCAAAAGTGGCCCTTGTTGTAATGATCCTAGATAGAGCTTGTAAAGTGCAGATCTAGAGGCGGATGAAGTCGAGTCGATAACCACATCACAATCACTCACCACCTCCCAAATACTTCATACCTTCACCTAAACCGCATCATTTCCCGAGTTTAAGACCTTTTGATTAAAGTTGGTGTTGTCGTGGTCGGTTTTCCTGTGTCCCATTTAACCAATACTTGGAGTGTGCAGATAATAGTGAGGTCTAGACTTGTTTGGTTGACGTTCTTGCATGTGTAGGTTAAGTTTGTTCGTGGAACAGTTTAAGCCAAATTGTTATTGCTTGAATCTCAATGGGGCCGATCTTCTCATTTGTGAACTTGGATGTTTTCTAATTCATTTGCTTGAGGACAAGCAAAGCTTAGTCGTAGGGGAATTTGATGTGACTTTATTTAATGCATTTTAAGCCCTCGATTAGCCTAAGGATCTCCCATGTTTGATCTCATTTTGCCATGATTTATATGCTTTTATGGAAGTTTTATGCAAAGTGCTCTTTTGTTGTCCAAGTGCCACTTTGAGGGCAAATTCAGTGCCTATTGGAGTTTTATCTGTGAATTTTAAGGCCTTGGCGTCGTAGTACTGGTGACAAGGAGCACATAGGATCAAACGGAAGGTCAATCAGAGCTAGGACGGAGGAGATATGGCCGTTGCAAAATCGAGAAAAATGCAGGTTTTCTGAAAAAGTTTTCGGCGAGAACTCTCAGCTTTTCGCAAACAGTAGAAGTCTGGAGTTCCGAAGCTGAAATGTGAAGAAGTTTTCAGCGAAAAATTTCAGAGTTGTCGCCAAAAAACTATGAAGAAAATCAAGGCTGGCTCGGTGATTTACAAAGGAATTTTCGGCGAAAACTCAGTTTTCGCCGAAAACTTCAGGCTCTTCCAGCAGCCTATTTAAAGAGGATTTTGGGGGGAGGATTCTATTTTTTTCACACCTTCGACTTTTTCCTCTCAATTTCCATTTCCTCCTCCTCTTTCATCAACCATCATCATCCTCCATCTCAACCTAAGAGCCGAGTGAAGATCATCTAAGAAGAAGGAACCATACCTTGGATTGAAGCTTGAAGAGCAAAGTTGCAAGATCCTCCATGAAAACAAGGATGATCTCCTCTACTCAATTTCAGGTTTCTTCCATGGTTATGCTAGGCTAAGCCTAGGTTTAGTTTAGTGGGGGATGGATCAAGCTAGGATAGGTGATTGATTGTATGGATTGAGTTTCTCATAGCCATTGGTGTAAGATGATGATCCTAGACCTTGTGCTTATTGTCCATGGGGACTTAACTTGTTCTTTTGGTACTTTGTTTATGTCTTTCAATACATGAGAATGATTGATTGATGTTGATCTAAGGTTTTAGGATTGTAATTGAATGATTTGAGAGATTGGATTATGCAATTGTAACCATTTTGAGCTTGTTTTTCCTTGTTGTCATTTTGTCGAACACTTGGTGTACATTTAGTTTTCAGTCATTTGAAGGTTGAAAGGCCCCTTGATTGCTAGACTAGTGTTATATGATTGACATGAGAGTGTCTTGCATCATTTACCTTGTGTTAGATGAATGTTAGCATAGGGATCAAGTGTTGAGCATTTCATTGAGCTAGTTAAAGCACTCCATTTCCTTTGTTCACATAGCGAAAGCATGGTGCATTTGGTCTAGGAGTAGAGAGTCAATTGTGCGAGAGTTCGTTGATTTTACTTGAGTGATTTGCATGGTCATCTGTTTATACATCATTGCTTGAGATTCAATCCAGCTTTCATGACCCTTGAGCTTGAAGAAACCCCTTGTTAAGCTAACCTACTTCTCTTTTATTTGACCTTCAACTTGCTTCGTTTAGTTTTGCATTGTCCATTTATGTTTTTGACTTGTTCTAGTTTAAACCAAATCTCAACTTAAATGTTTAGACCGTTCATGAACCATGTGAGTATTAGCTTATGAGAGGACCTCGTGGAATACGACCTTGATTGTTGTGAGTTGAAAAACCACACGTCAGCAATCCTTCGAGTAAAACTAGTATGCATTAATTTGCGCACCACGCCTCCAAGTCCAGGAATTGGGAGAGGCATTTTGAAGGATCCAAGAGCCACTTGAGTCTAGAAGAACATATGAAAGCTGAAGTCCAGAAACACATGAAGAAAGCTGGTGCACCCATCAATCCTCCTTCAGTTTCTGTCTTCGTTGCTGATTGTGAATGGTGTGGGGCTTGTGCTCATAATGGAGGATGTTGTCAGAATTTCAGGAAAGCAGCTGTCTGGTCTGCAGAAGAGGTAGACTTTGTTGGTCAAGGCTTCAACAACAACCAACACGGCTACACCGGCTATCGCCAATACCGACAACCTCAACAACAAGGAATTTTCCAAGAGAGACCATCATACCACTCTGGAGCTAATCAGAATCAGAACAACCGACCATCTGGGTCGTACCAAGAAAACAAGCCAGCCAACCAACACGGTGGAGTCTATCAACCACCACATCGGAACCAGGGAAACTATGGTACAACACTTGGAAATCGCCTAAATCAGTACTTCAACAGCAATTACCAAGGACCACCTAGGTTCACTGGAGGACAGCAACCACAAAGGCCAACGCCACAGAATACTAAGGAGAGCGAGATAGATAAAAAGCTTGACCTAATCATGACGAGACTTGATGACCACGATGCACATTTCAAAGCTCAAGCTGCTTTGAATCAAGGCCAAATAGCTCAAGGTCATAGGATGGAAGACCAACTCAACAACATCGTCAACCTCCTCTCTAGTGGTCTCCCCATGGGTCAGTTACCAAGCCAGACAGAGCCGAACCCAAAGAATGAGCATGTCAAGGCCATCTCGACCAGAAGTGGCAAGCAACTAGCTGGTCTGATAGCTCCCAATCCGGTCATGGTTCCTGACGACATTGCCATTGACATAACAGAGATCGAGGAAGAAGACAAAGAAGAAGAAGGGGAGGTGACTGTCCCACCTCCTCCAAAGCCGGTTCCTACACCTAGTCTATCCCCATATCATCCTAGGATCCCATTCCCCAAGGCCTTGCAATCGAAGGAAAAAGACCACGACACTCGGTACAAGAAGTGGTACACAGTCTTGAAGAACACGGAGCTAAAGTTGCCACTCACTAATGCCATAGAGACGATACCACAGCTCGGAAAAGTCATGAAGGATCTTGACAAGAACAAAAAAAAGGGAGAAGCCTCTTCTGTCTCCCTTAATGAAGAGTGCTATGTCGTCCTATGCCATTCACCATCCATACCCCTCCAACTAAGTGTCGTGATCCTCGTTCTTTTACTTTGCCATGCATTATTAATGGTAGTAAGATTGATCGTAGCTTAGCCGATCTAGGTGCTTCTATAAATGTCATGTCTACATGCTTATATGATAAACTGAATCTAGGTAAATTAAAACCAATTATTTTACATATTGTTTTAGCTGACAGATCTGTTAAGACACCTAGGGGAATGGTAGAGGATGTACCTGTTCGCTGTGGTCCGTTCACCATTCTAGCTGATTTCATTGTAATGGATGCCCAAGAGGTAGATGTTACCCTACTCCTAGGACGACCATATCTGGCAACAGTCGGTGCGACCATCGATGTCCAATATGGCTCTTTGACTTTAAGGGTCGGAAAGGATAGTGTTACATTCCGCCTCAAGGACGGTATGCAATATTCTGCTAAGGAAGATGCTCATTGTTTATCTATTGATACTGTGGAGTTGGTCTCGGCCGACTCTAATACTAATGAGAAATCTAGCATTTCTTCAGAAATTTATATGACAGGTGTTGAGTAGACTATCCATTCAAGGAACAAAGCTCTGGCGCAGAAGACAAGGAAGAAGGAAGAAAAGAAGGTACCCACCGGTGGAACGCAACGAGCTAGAGATCATGGCGAATCAAAGAAGGAGTGCAAAGTGAAAAAGAAAGTGGTTTGGAAGCAAATTGATCGTCCATCATCCGCCAAGCCACCGGACGAAAACATGAACCTGAAGGATCTGTTCGGGCCATTCAAAATTACTGGCAACCTCTCCGATGGTAGAACTCAATTAACTCACGCTGATGGTTGGCAATTTCTCTTAACTGACAGTGCACCCAAGTTGTACTTCAAGGATGCTCACGCGAGCATAAAGGAATTTCTGAATTGGGACGCCTCTTGATCCACCCAGGTATCATCCAGCTCAAGGACGTTAAACAAGAGCACTTCGTGGGAGGCAACCCACGGCTGGAGTCCGTTATGATTTTTTGAGTCAATTTTTCGTCGTTTATGTCGGTTTCAGGGGGATCAAAACTGTCAATTCGTGGTTTTTTATTTTTCGTGTGTGTGTCTCGTGTTCTCGGTTCTTTTCCAATTTATTTGGAATTTTGTCGATTTTGTCAATTTTTTTAATCGTTTGAAGTTTGGTCGTCAGTTTTTGTTTAAAAAATCTGTGTTGCCCAAGTCTAGAGTTATCGGCGAGAAGTTGACTGTTTTTAGTCAATTATTGTGTCATCCAAATTCGTTTTTAATTTATGAAGGAGTTCTCGCCGAAAACTTCCAAGTTCTCAGCGAGAACTTTGCCCTTTTTTAGTCAATTTTGTGTCATCCTATTCTTGTTTAATTTTCAAAGAAGTTCTCGTCAATTACTTTAAAGTTTTCGGCGAGAACTTTGGGTCTATAGAAAAATTTTTAGAAAAAAAAATCAAAATTTTCAAAATTCCCCGGACTCTCTTCGTTTCACTTTCTTATTTGTGGATCTGGGACACTTGTCCCGGTTTCCTTTTGATCTTTCTGCTGTTTTTGTTTGTATAGGATTTTTGTAGCTACTTCGATCTGCTTTGAGCTCTCCGACCAATCCACGACATCGACCATCACCCTCCAAGTATTCCTGATTACTCTGATCTCTTTTAGTCCTGTGAGGACACAGTCTAATTTAAGTGTGGGGTGGGATTCTAGAATTATGTTGAATGTCCTGGTTTTCTGTGAAACCTGTGTGTTTCCTCTGTTTAGAATTTACTCGGTTCTTGACTTTAGCTATTAAGTTGATTTTAATGCTTCACAATGATACTTAGAGTGTTTAACTTAGAACCTGTAGCCAACATGCCTGCATTGATGCTAAACGAACCTGGTCAGAACAGATTATAGAATCACGCTTGCAGTGTCACCTTGAATTGCATGAAAATGACTTGAATTCGACTAGCAGCCAATTGTGAGCTTTTGATCCATTGCACATAACTAGCAACTTTTATTCTGTTTGAGTGGCTTTCTCGTACTTTGAATGAGTTAGAATTTGCATGAGACCTATTGGTGACAACACGATAACATGTCTACTAGGATGAAAGAGGCACCTAGAATTGCTACTTAAACCAAAAGCCATCCCGATATTAATCCTTCTAGGTGTAAACCCTTGTGATTGGGCTGTTCTTTCGGTTCGATATTACATTACAGCCATTTCCCATGTTTTTTGTTCACTCCATTGATCCCATGTGGTAGTAGTTTGAGATTAGCTAATAGGAAGTCAGTTTGTGGTGACTTTCCTATAGCCAGTAAACCGGTGGTCTAGCTAGTATGTCTAGACATGTAAACCCCTCTAACAACTAAAAAAACTAGCACTAAGAGAAAAGAAAAACAGAAAAATTCCAAATAATGTCTTAAGTGAAGGTAGAAAGAAAGAAAAAATTCAGAAAAAGTGCTAGGTTGCTTGAGGGTATCTTAGGATGAGCATACATTATTCCACCCCTAGTCTGGTTAGACGGTAGGAATCCTTGTAGTATAGGATCGTTACAGTCCCTTGCAAAGCCTTTTGATTAGTTTCTCGTGTTGTCACTATGGTGGAGACTGTGGTCGAAATGCAAACCTATGACATAATTCGGTCGAGAAATTGACTGAGAGCATAAACACATTTCTAAACACAGAGTGTGAGAGTTCCCTCATTTTACTAAATATTTTATGTGTGAGGAAGTCTGGTCGGTTCGGTTGGCATTATGCATGATTGTGATTGTAACTTGTTGTGTGTAGAGAATAGTGAGACTATTTTTGTTGGTTGATGTGTATGCATGTCTAGGTTAACTTTTCTAAGTGTAATAGTGTAAATTTCATTGTTTAGACTTGAATCTCAATTTAACTGACCTCGTCACTTGTGGACTTGAGTGTGTTCTGAATTCACTTTGCTTAAGGACAAGAAAAGGTTAAGTGTGGGGTGATTTGATGACACTAGATTTATAGTGATTATCTTCTCATATTAAACTACATTTCATACCCATTAATGCAATTATGATGAGTATTTGGTGTAAGTGTGTTAACTATCTGATTCTCGGCTCCAAGTGCGTACATTGTCCATATATTGGCTATTTTTACCTTGGTTTGAGTTTTTTTGTTGATCCTCTTGGTTACCATATTGTAGAGGACTCTCTCACGAGTCCAGCGCTTCAAACGGGGACCAAATCGGAGTTCAAACGGAGTGGGAAATATCGAAATAATCCCCAACACTGAAGTTCTCGACGTGAGCTTCAAAGTTCTCGCCGAGAAGTTGTTCACAAATCAATTCCAGTTCTCGTCGAATATTCTCATCAGTTTATAAAGAAGTTCTCGCGAGAAATTTGTCATGAAAGTAAATGAAGTTCGTGTCGTTGATCCGAAATAGTTTACAAAGAAATTCTTGCGAGAACTTCCTAAGTTCTCGCCGAGAACTTGTAAAGAAAGTGTAACCACTCGCGGCGGGATTTCTGAATTAGTTTTCAATGAAGTTCTCGGTGAGAACTTTCCCTTTTCCAGATCCAACGTAGACAAGGATCAGTTTCAACACTATTTAAGCAACCCTTCAGCCCCAACTTCAAAACATTCAATTTTCGGAGAAGAGCCACGACTTTGGAGTCACGGAAGACACTCGGAGCTTAGGAGTTGAAGATTTTCAAGATCGAAGTTGCCCGGAATCGTCAAAATTAGGTTTTACAGTTTCCCTCTATTCTTCCTTTCTGTGATGAATTATTTTGTTATTTTTTAATCTTATTTATTAGAGATGAATAGCTAAAAATCTTCTCGCTTAGATTAGATGAACCATAAGTGACCCGGAGATTTAAAGCGACCACGGATCAACGGTAATTAGATTTTAATTCAATCAGTTTCGTGTTCATAATTGATTTGTTCTTAATTTTAGTTTCTTGTTCAAATAAGTATAGTTGGCGGACGTCCGCCTTGTTTTAGAACTTCAAATCAATTAATTAACCTATTCAATGGATTATGCCTTATGTAGGAAACCGTTTAGGGTTAATCCATTTCAAGAACAGCTGATTAAAATTAATCAAGTGCACCAGTTAGTTATTCGTTGTAGAACTGAACGCATGGACGGTTAATTAATCTTGGTAGCTAGTTCGATAGAGCGAACGTTCGGAGACTTAGACCTAAGGGTAAAGAGCCGTGACGGTGTTTAAGAACTGAATGAATTAGGATTGAAAAGTTGTCGATTTTGTGATCGCCAATGCCTTGGTAATCTTAGGGGGATTCGAGTCTAAGCTATCGTCTCTTTAATTAAACAAAATCCAATCAATCAATCTATTTCTTAAATTCAATTTCCTTTTCCTTTGCTTAATAGTTTAGAAGTCGTGGAACTCACACCACGCAATTGTTGCTTAATAGTTAGAAGTCGTGAACTCACACACGCAACTTGTTTAAAATCTGAATTTTTGCCAGCATCCTTGAGTAAACAATTTTAAGACACCCGTGGAATACTATCTACCTTGCTTTAGTAGGGTAGTTATTTGACCACTATTTTACAGTTATCAACATCTTGTTTCCAAAGTAGACATATTTTTCCGGGATCTCCATTAAATGAAAAATCCACATTCCAGTAAGGAAACCTTTCACGAAACAGCTCTACAACATTCTTCATCCTCACTCTAGGTTTAAGAATAGCTATTAAATCTGTCCTATACTTAAGAATAAATGACATAACTGCATCATACTTACTTTTTTTGTTGAATCCCCTTGTGTTCCAAATCTAAAACCTCATCTGTGTTTGTTTTTATGCCTCGTTTTCACTTCTAATACCTTCTGAAACTTGTCTTTAACTTGCCTTCCTGGATGTTAAATTAACTCCACACCTTTCTTTTTTCTAGATTTGCCTTCAAGGAAGTCCCGTTCATCTTCAGAAGTTCATTTGCTTACTTTACCATCTAACCGTTCACTTACCATAACAGGGCTCAACTAGAAAACCAATTGTTGCCTTGGTGCACCCTCCACTTCCAATGAAACTTTAGGAACACTGCCAAGGCCCCTCTCAGTCTCAGAGGGATTCTCTAAGGAAGCTGATCCACAGAGATTCCCTGAACAAAATGGCTGAGGGAAGTGAACCACATTAGAGCATTTACCACTAGTCTCCCATGTTATTCCTTCTCTTCACTGTTTTACTCATTGCAGAACGTACAACATTCCCCTCAGGGGTTAGATGATCAAAACTATCCTTTACATTATCATTTAAATGCATATGAGCTGGA
This sequence comes from Linum lewisii, assembly GCA_034768395.1. Taxonomy (NCBI): domain Eukaryota; kingdom Viridiplantae; phylum Streptophyta; class Magnoliopsida; order Malpighiales; family Linaceae; genus Linum; species Linum lewisii. The sequence continues at coordinate 18,539,404 of CM068298.1, read as the reverse complement.
GAGCTCACAGGGACATCTGTTGGCTTACTTACTTTTAGTAACCACATCATTCTTAGGAATCCAAACTTTCCTCTGCACATTCTTATAGTCCCTTTCTTTAGTTTTATGTTGCATTTTTCTCCATCATCCATTTCAATATTCACTAAGTCAGGACACAAGACAGCTCTATCATGAAGTATGCAAACTTTGACATCCAAGCCATCTCTGACCAATTTCTTCTAAGGTTTCCCTATTAGCATGGTTATCCAACTAATCCTTTCTATAGTGATTACAGCCGGTGGAACATTCTTCAGGGTAATCCATTCAGGGGTGTTTTTCGTAGATAGATCCAGTGGTTTAATACCCCTCTCCATCTCCGTAGAAGCATACCCGATTTATGAATATGCCATGACCTGGATAACACCCAATCACACAAGAGAATTGAGTTGAATTCAATTAGGAAGCAGCAATCAAGGTACCTTGAGACTATCATCAGTCCTTCATAGCCCCACACGCGGTTCGCCACCGATGCTATAGCTCGAAAGGGGGAGGAGCTCCAATAAACTGGGCCACCACTTCAGCCTTAAACTTCTCAAAACCCTTAGCTAAGATTGATTGGGGTATCTTCAGTACTCCATCAACACACGCAGAAGCTAGGATATCCACAAACTTCAGATCCACAGTCGGATAAGAAATCATCACCGACCAAGTTTTTGTAGGTTCCTTCTTCGATGGTTGATCATTAGAGTCCCCCACAAGCTTTAATAATTCCCCAACTCCAACATCGTACGAAAGAAAGCAGAAAATATGAAATCAATGGAATAGTAACCTATTAGAGACTATCAGAAGCCAGCTGGAAATTGGCTATAACCAGGAAGACCCCAAAGGAGTTCACCCACAGTGGGAAATCTTCCTAGAATCACCGATTAGAACCACGATGATCTACCACTCAAGGTGAGCTACATCTGTCATGCATTATTGCTCAAGATTCAAAAGCTAAAACAGAGAGAAAAAGAGAAAAGAAGTAGCAAAGGCTTAGTCAGGGACCTTAGAGGCCAGTCGGTGTACCTTCCCACACCGGAAGAGTCTCCTGAGAGCTCACCCACCGAGAGAAAAATCCCTTCCTGCAAAGAGAGGTCGAAAACGTGCGAGCCAAAAACGAGAGCTTTTCCTGAATCAGTCACACGCCCATGCTCTATCCAATCTTCCTTACACAATTTAGGAGTTTATGTAGAAATGTGTTTTTCGGGTGTTCGAGAGGGCTTGTTGTATGTATAAGCTATAGTCGACATTACCAAAATAGCTTCTAGAGCTAGAACTTCTCATTGCACAATCATGATTGTTAAGGCAGACCATCCACTTCCAATTAGGCCAACACATTTGGCCTAACCATCTCTTATTTAGAACAAGTTCTCTAGTCAATGTAACCTTTTTGGAATTCAAGCACCTATATATGTGTTTGCAAAGTAATTGTATGTGAGAAATTCATAGGCTCAAGATTTGGATATTGTTAGAGATTGTACTTTCAATGTTTGCTCACCCAACTGAAACTTACTATATATTTACCATTTGCAACAAATGCACAAAGAGACCTCGTAGTGTGTTTTCGTTCAGTAAACCTGACCATATAATCACTAAAATTAACATGGAAGAAATTAACACAATCACTTAATCTACAATAAGTTTCCCAACCATATAGTGAATATATGATTACAAATACTAATTACTAAATTGATGAACTGAATGACCTTTCTTTCTTTCTCGAAGTTAATAACAATAAAACATGATGGTAAACACTCAACATTCATGTTAAGGGTGGCAAACGGGTGGGTTGGGGACGGGTTTGGTATATCCGATCCCGCTCGTTCAATCAGCGAGTTTTACCCATACAATCCGCCAAAGCTAATTGGGTAGGATTTCGAAACCATCCCCACCCACTCTCGGGTGGACGGGTTTGACGGGTTAATGCCCGGGTAGCCAACTTTTTGGCAAACACAAACTGAATTTTAACGGTTGATTGAAATTATATGTATCTAAAACAAATCAGAAGCCATCAAGAAAAGTAGAAAACGATAAAACATAATAAGATGAGAGAGACTCAAACTCTCTACACTACTGAACTCAGAAATAAGAAAAGACAACCAGAAAAATAAGGTTATATAGACAGTAGCAGTAGCATCTCAGTAGCAACTCAAATGATATAATTGTAGCAGTAGCAGTAGCAGCTCAAATGGTATAATTGTCTCAAGAGTCTCAAACTCAAATGATATAATTGTACTATTGTAGCAGTAGCAGCTCAAACTGAAATGTAGACAACAAACTAATATAATCAAAGTCTCAACTCTCAAACCCACTCGAAAGAAATGAAATGTAGAAACAAAGTCTCAAAACTATAAAGAAAAAAGATGGTAGCAGCTTCCAACTCCAGTTGCAGATATCCAACAGCAGTTGTAGCTCAATAGCGCTTCAACAGATATCCAGCAGCAGCTCTTTCTAACAATTTAGGCATGGTAGCAGCATAAACATGGCATGGCAGCAACATAAACATGGCATCATTGGCTAACATGGCTAACATTGCATTAACAATTTAGGCATGGCAGCAGCATAAACATGACAACATCATATTCGGCATAAACATGGCAGCATCATATTCAGCATAAACATGGCTAACATGGCATTAACAGTACAATAATGAAGTAAGTATGAATAACAGAGCAAATAGATAGGGTGGCATTAACAGTACATTGCAACAAGCCAACAAATTAGAAACCCTTACCTCTTGCAGACAGATAGGATGGCTTCTCAGTAGTAGAACAGAGTCCACTTGATACTCGACTGCGATAGAAAGAAGTAAGAAATGAACACATTAAGTTAGTAAGAAGAAAACAACAAATTAAAACCTTAGGGCATACTTAAAAAAACAAAGCGAAGCACCCTTCACCTTTAAACCTTTTGAGTGCAAAACTATAGACGAGCAGAAGACAGGATTACAGACTCCAAAAGCTGAAGCTGAGAAATCCAATAACAGAGTAGAGATCGAAGTTAGAATGATCAAACTACTGAGAGCGAATAAGCTATTTATAGGGTTGGGACCAAGTATGAAGACCGACTCTAAGAGGAGTCTTAGACTTCGACTATGAAAATGAAAATCGAAAGAAAAATCAGTAGGATCAGGATGCTTATCTGGCCTCGGAGAATCCGTGCATGATTCTCTATATCGAGTTCTCGTCATCATCATTTTCCCTATTTTCACACATAAATCAACAACGATTGTAAGATTCATTGCTGATGATCTCTGCAACATGATTCTTCGAAGAAGATTTGAAGGAGAAATCTATGGATGAACCCTAATTTGGATGGTTTGTGCTGAGAGAATCGCGGAGGTGGGGTGGCTGTGATGTGAATCATGAGAAAGTTCACTGAAGACTAGGGTTTTGGAAATTTCAAAAGCCTTATATACAACTACCTAAACTATGTCATTTCAAATAATGGGTACCCAACGGGTGGGTAACGGGGACGGTGCCCCAATCCGATGCCCGTCTGCAGCCCGCTATCAATTGGTACCGGGTATATGCCCAGACTAAGAAAATGCCCAAGTCGGCCGGGTAAAATGGACCTAATCCGGGTGGGTTCTGGGCAGGTACCCTGATTCATGGGTTCAGTCAGGTTTAGTGAACGAAAACACACTGCAAGGTCTCTTTGTGCATTTGTTGCAAATGGTAAATATATAGTAAGTTTTAGTTGGGTGAGCAAACATTGAAAGTACAATCTCTAACAATATCCAAATCTTGAGCCTATGAATTTCTCACATACAATTACTTTGCAAACACATATATAGGTACTTGAATTCCAAAAAGGTTACATTGACTAGAGAACTTGTTCTAAATAAGAGATGGTTAGGCCAAATGTGTTGGCCTAATTGGAAGTGGATGGTCTGCCTCAACAATCATGATTGTGCAATGAGAAGTTCTGGCTCCAGAAGCCATTATGGTAATGTCGACTATAGCTTATACATACACCAAGCCCTCTCCAACACCTGAAAAAACACATTTCTACCTAAACTCATGAATTGTGTAAGGAAGATTCGACAGAGCATGGGTGCGAGACTGATTCAAGAAAAGCTCTCCTTTCTGGCTCGCACGTTTTCGACCTCTCTTCGCTTAAGGGCTTTTTCTCTCGATGGGTGAGCTCCCAGGAGATTCTTCCGGTGTGGGAAGGTACGCCGGTTGACCTCTAAGGTCCCCGACTAGGGCTTTGCTGCTTTTTTCTCTTTTGCTCTCTATTTTAGCTTCTGAATCTTGAGCATTAACGCGCGATAGATCTAGCTCACCTTGAGTGGTTGATGACACTCGATTTGACGTGATTATCAGCCTCATTTAAGCGACATGGTTTTTAGGGTAGAATAACGAATATTCAATCAATTGCCCTATCTCGTGCCATTTGTGTTACCTTGGCCCGTTTCGGGTCTATTTGATGGTTTTCTAGTGTTTTTATGTTAGCACAGGTTTTTGCCGTCAAATAAAGTAGCCAAGGACGTGTCTAAGGCGTTGGAACCTCGAGGAATTGCACCGGAATCGATCCGAGGAGTCAATCGAGTCGAACCAAAGTCTGCCCCGGTTTACACTAAAGTTTTGCCAAAAATCCTTAGTGTTTTCGGCAAAAATTCCAGCACAAATCGACTGATGCTCATCAAAGGAAGTTTTCGACGAAAACCCTAAGTTTTCGCCGGAGAACAATTGATCCGAAAATCACAGGAGAAAAGCAGCCGGCGGACCATCCATTTACACTAAGATTTTCGGCGAAAATTCCTTATAATTTTTGGCGAAAATATCAGTTAAAATCCGGCGGTATTAGGGTTAAGTATAAATACTTAACCGGCGGCCCATACATGGGAGACACATCATAATTACCAACTAATACCGAACTTCAGAATTCTCTCAAGTTCTGGAGCAGAGAGTTTAGAGTTCGAAGAGCCGGAAAGAGATCGTGACGCCACCCCTTCCATCTCGAAGACTCGGAGCTAGGATTGCAGTTTACCGAAGATTGAAGTCTGCCAGAGTCATCTTAATTAGGTTTTTCAGATTCTTTTCTGTTCTTCCTCTGGATGATGAACTCTTTCTTTGTCTTTGATTCTTTTGTGATAAACATGAGTAGCTAAACTCTTAGAGCTTAGACTAGATGAACCCTAAGTGACCCAGGGCTTTAAAGCGGTCACGAATCGGCGGTGATTAGATTCGAAGTTCAATCAGTTTTCTTTCATGTTTGATTTGTTCTTCATTGTTCATGTTTCTTGTCTGGATTGATCACCTAGATTAGATTCTTGTTAAGCTAAGGATAGAAGCGAATGCTCGCCTTACTTTAAAACATCAAATTGAACAATTAACCTTATAATTGGAGCGTGCCTTTCGTAGGAACCAGTTAGGGTTAATCCACTGCAAGAGTAACTCATAAATCGTTAGTAATTCCACCAGTTAAGTTAAGTCGTTGTGAGAGGCGACCGTACCCGGGCGACTAATTAATCTTGGTAGCTAGAACGGGTAGAGCGAACGTTCGCCGGTCTTAAACCTAAGGGTAAGGAGTTATGGTGGTGTCTTAGAATTGATTGAATGAGAATCGAAATCCGCTGATCTGTTGATTGCCAATGCTCTGGGAACGAAGGGGGATTCAAAGTCTAAGTTCGTCTGTCATCTCTGTTTTAATCAACCAATTTTCATTCTGTTCTTAGTTTCAATTTTTAATTTTTCTGCATTTCTTAGAATTAGAAGTTGTGGAACTCACACCACTCACGAAGTACTTAAACCTGAGTAATTTGCTAGCTTATTTGAGTAGTCAATCATTAGAAGGCCCGTGGAATACGATCTACCCTAGCTTTTGTTAGCTTTGTTAGTTATTTGATTGAGTCGTCAACGACCGGTTCACCAGTGGTAGACCATCGTGGTTCTGTAGATTTCCCACTCTGGGTGAACTCCTTTGGGGTCTTTGTAGTTGTAGCCGATTTCCAACTGGCTTCTGATAGTCTCCAGCAGGTTACTGTTCCATTGATTTCATCCTTTCTGCTTTCTTTCTTACGATGTTGGAGTTGGGGGGCACGACGTTGATTGCTCATTTTTGGAGTAGATTTGAAGTTTGATACAAGATTTGAAGTCTCAAGGTGGAGTGTTGAAGTTAGGTGATCCAAATTCCCTAACTTATATGCCTAGTTCTTTTAGGCCCATTAGGTTAGTAACCCTATTAGAGTTTTGTATCTCCATCCTATTTATACCCCGTGTTAACTGTAGGGATTAATAAAATTTATTTTTATAATTTTTTTTATGAAAAGTGCATCGGGCTTTACGAAAAGTACACCAACGCACTTTTTCAAGCTCCCAAGCGCACTCTTTGTTGTGGCCAGTGAGCCAAAACGTGCAATTTTTGTCGGCACTTTTTTTGAAGATTACAAAAAATTTAGAAATCAAATTTCAAGGTGACTAGGAACAAAATCCTTGACAATCAGGGATAGATAAGCACTATGACTGACAAACAACACTACCACAGACTCGACTCAATAATTCAAAGGACTTCAACTTCGGGTTGCCTCCCGAGAAGCGCTCTCTTTTAAGGTATTTGGGCTAGACGATACCTGGTTATGGACTCTAACTCAAGAGTTCCTTGAAGTCAATCACCTTCTTCAAGGCTAGCGGTTGAGTTCCAAATAGCACGCCAAAAGGATTGAGGTGTAGCTGGTGATGCTCAATTAAATCCTCATCCTGCTTGAATGACATTTTCTTCTCATGTTTTCCTACTGGAGGAGGGAAGAGTAAGTTCAGTTTGTCAAAATATATGACTTCAATCTTCTCCACATGAATATTATCCAAGTTGCTCTCGCCATTGAGCACATATGCCTCTGAATTCCTCAGTTTTGGTTGTCCAAAATATAAATTAGGATGACTCCTCAATATCTACAGGCACATCTCTAGATGGAACTATAAGCTGGCTCAACGGAAACACAAATGAGGATAACTCCCCAATCTCCACATGCACTTCTTCAGCTTCAACTACAAGATGGCTCAACAAAATCATAAATGAGGATACCTCCCCAATCTCCACATGCTCTTCTTTAGCTTCAACTACAAGATGGCTTTAAGAAATCATAAATGAGGATAACTCCCCAATCTCCACATGCTCTTATTCAGCTTCAACTATAAGATGGATAAGCTCTACATCTTCATCAACCACCACTGCTAGGGATTCTTCATCAGATAGCTCTAGCTCACAACTATCATGGGCTAGATTATCATGTTCTTCTTCTAGCAACTCTCGAGCATCTTCTCCCATTAGTTGATTTGATTGCTCAATCTTGGCATTCACAACATCACGAGCTTTGTATTATGCTAGGATCATCTCCGAGAGAAAATTTGTATGAGATTCTTCATCAAAAACCTCTAGCTCACAATAGTCATCAGCTAGATTATCATGCCCTTCATCAAGCAACTCTCGAGCACCTTCACCCATTAGTTGATTTGATTGCTCAATATTGACATCCACAACATTAGGAGCTTGTAGATTTGAAAGGATCTGCCTCAAGAGAAAATCTATATATATAAGTCTGCTATTGTTGGTACTGGTGCGAATGTAGATATTCATCCTTGTAATCTTGATGGTAGTGTGTAGCTTTTGGCTCTGGCCGGGAAGGCAAGGGTGAAGGTTCCTCATCCCAACTTATCATCGGTGGTTGTTATGATATATCCCATCATTCTTGTTATTCGTTGAGTGGTATCCAATTGATGCATCATCCTTGGTCTCATCAAATGGTACTCCATTGATGCACCAAACTTGGTATTGGTCATCGAACCTGTTATCTTGCATCCCAAAACTCAAGAGCACTACCCAGGTAAACCATGAAAAATATGGGGAGAAAAGAGAAGATAAGAAAAATGAATGAAAAGTTTAAACAAACAATGCCTTTCCTAGAACAAGAAAACTCCCCGGCAACAGCGCCAAAAACTTGATGAGGAAATTAACGCACAACAAATTTTATTCACTAGATCTCTCTTGCGAGATCGTTTTTCCCTATGGTCTTTTTGTTCTATTACTCAACACAGTGGATTAAGCTATTTAGGGGTCTTCCGTTTGGTTTTAAAATTGGTTGTGAACTAATTTAATCTAAGTATGCAAGAAAGTAGCAAGTAAGCAAATAGGCAATTTGGGGTTTTTAAGATTGACTAAGGCGTTGTCAAGACTCGAATCTGCCCTAGCTCGGCTAAGACAAATGATGCAATACAATTTCGGTTTAACAAACTTGATGACTCAACACTTTCTTAGGTAATCTCTACTCCTTAGTCAGGTCGTAGAGTTCTATCCTATCAGATCCAAAGGTTCCTATGGTCAAGACAACCTGTGAATTCTCAAGAATGCATAGAAGGTGTTCGGTGAAATGCCACAAGATAATGCAAAAATATTAGGTCTAACAATCCTATAGTCAAGATACCAACATATCTTAATGACTTCCTAGAGTGTAGAATGACTCACGTTCTTGGTCATAACCACAAACTCAAAGATGAAGTAAGAACCCTACGATATGGTCAATCAATGGATTCACAAAGCTTCAAATTAGGGGTTCAGGAAAATCGCATCAAATGTCTGAATAAATCTTAATTAACATAAACGGGTTAAAACCCAACATCATCTATACAAAAACCTAAGTAGAGTTTCATCTAATTTGAACAAACCTAAGAGTTTAGCCACTCATGGTTTCAAGGAAATCACAGATACAAAGGAGAAGAAATCTGGAGAGAAGGTCATCTTGCTCCGAGATAAACTAATCTTGATGATCGGCTCTAAACTCTGACCAATCTTGGCTTTCCTCTCGCTCAATCGTGCTCCGAGAATCTCCAATATCGCTCCCCAATAGTGCTTAGTAAAATGCATAATCCATGAAAAATCCCATTTTTTAGGTTAAAACCCCATTTCCCTCAAAAATCCAGACAGCCAAAAGTGCTCTTGGAGGCCCCAAAAAGTGTTATGGAGCACTTTTCTGTGTAGCCGGGCGCACTTTGTGTTGGAAGAAATTCCAGCTTCTTATTTTGGTGATTCCTGCTCTGTCCGAACTCCGAAATGGTCCCATTTGAAGCGCCAAGCTCGTAGAAAGGTCATCCACAATGTGGTAACCTGAAATATCATAAAAAATAAATAAAAAACAAAATGAAATGATCCTAAAGAGGGCCAAGGGGCAATAACACGCAATTTGCATGAAAGTTCCTAGAATATGTCACAAATAGGTGTGCAAAGAGGGGAATACCGCTCAAATGTGGTGAGATAAAAGCGGTAATCTAGCGTCATCAATTCCTGTGAATTCTATGAAACCGGAGCAAAGGTTGGAGTTCCCTGCACAACATCAACACACACGTCAAAACTATCAGAGACCGCAACCTCTTCAATGACATCAATAGTTGAACTATCTCTTCAGGTAAGTGGGGATATCTCATCCCGTCAGAAAGTTTGAAAATCGCACTCTCGCCTCCGGTAGCTAAAAATGGACTGCCAAGACTGCCCAAGATTAGAGTGGAATCAACATCATCAGTGTCAATAACAACAAAGTCGGCCGGAATATCAAAAGGACCAACCTTGACCCAAACATCTTCCACAATACCGTTAGGCAACCTAACAGTTTTATTAGCAAGCACAATACTCATAGAAGTAGGTTTAAGATTGCCTAATTTTATTCGATTGAAAATAGAAGCAAGCATAACATTGATACTAGACTAAGATCAGATAAACTTTTTTCAGTAATCAAAGAATCGATAGAGGAGGGTAAAGTGAAACTTCTTGGATCTTTCAACTTTTCCGGTGCAAGTTTATTTAATAGAATAGCCGAGCAATATTCATTCAGGGAGACTGAGTCAACAACCTTGATCTCGCGCTTTAAAGCTAGAATATCCTACAATAATTTTAAATACTTCGGCTTTAAGGTGATTAGTGTAAGAAAGGGTATACTCACTTGCTGCTTCTCTAGAATGGCGAGGAACCTTGCAAACTGCTCATCCATATCCTGCTTCCGGACCCTATTAGGGAATGGAATCCATGGCGCAAAAACGAGGAGAACCACTCACTTTTGGTGGTGGAGGTGGTTGAGAGGTCTCCACGAGTGGTTCTACAGTTCCTTCCACTTCAATTTCAATAGGAATGTCAACCACCACCTTGTTAGGAACTGTCGTTTTGTCAGTATCAGAAAACTATAAGAAAACTGCAGATTAGTCACAGTTTTTTTTCCTATTAGTCACTGTTTTAATAGTGACTAACAAAATTATTCACGATTTTTACATCCGTGACTATAACGGCCCTATTTTGTCACGATTTTCAAAGAAACCGTGACTAACAACTCTGTCACGATTTCTATATGAACTGTGACCAATATTGGTCATGGTTTTCAGCTAAATTGTGACCAATATTTGTCACAGTTTCTATATGAACCGTGACCAATATTAGTCATGATTTTCAGTGAAATTGTGACAAATCTTCCCCCCTTTTGGTCGCTTAACTTTATGTGGTTGTAATTTTAATACAGTGACCAAAGTGTTCTCAAGAAACTTTCATTGACCCACTTTGTCATTTAAATGTTCATGGGTAGTAATTTTAAATTTTTAGTGTTACAAATTTCCCATTTGGTCACTTACTTTTTGTGGGTTGTAATTTCAATCATTCTTTCTTCTCCGTCAACTGAGTTGCCGCCACCGACTCTGCTTCTTCTTCCTGTAGTCGTTAGGCCCTCATCGCCGACTCCTCTTTTCCCTCATGTGGTCTCCGTTTTCCTATACCATCATTAGATCCCCCAACTCTCCTCTTTTCCTTTTATTTCACCAAATCTGAAATCTTTCCCTTTTCAGGGGTCGTTATGTTGGGTGGTTCCAGGAGGGGATGGTTTGGTTGTACGGATGGGAAGGGAGAGAGTCAGATTAGGGGGGTTGTTTCGGTTTAATGGTTGGGTGGAGCAAGGAGAAGAGGGAGAAGGGGTTATCATGGCTAGGTACGCGGGTGATGTAGGCAAACGTGGAGGTGGAGTGTGCTGTCATGGAGAGAGTTCAGGTCGAGGGGGAGAAGTCGGAGAGGAGGTGGGAGTAGAGAGTTTTTCTGATATGGTGGTGGGGTTTTCCAATCAGTTGTACAAGCGGAGAATAGAGAAAGGAAGAGGAAGAAAGAAGAGGAAAATAGGAGAAGAAGGGCCTTATGGTTTTTTTTATAGCTGTCGTAGTGGGGGGATTTCAAAACAAAGAAAATTAAGTTTGATTGGGAGGAAGAGAGAGAAAAGAAGAAAGAGTTTGACTGGGAGGAAGATTGAGAGATGTGTGATCAAAGGAAGGAGGAAAGAGAAGAAAGAGATTGAAAAAATTCAACAAGCTTTCTTACCGGTTACATTTAACAAGCTTTCTTACCGGTTATAGAAAATTTATATTTGTTTGCTGAATTTGTCATTCCTATCCTCATAAGACTGAAAATATATATGTCTTATCATTTTCAATTTCTCGACAACTTTAAACATTGCAGACCTGACCACATGTTGGAACGTTCACTTCAATTTTTCTTCATTTGGTATTAGTTCATGTTGGTGAACTTAGATGGGTTGAAAGGGGTGAATGTTTGGATCGTTTGATGCATCTCCATGATTTGGATTCACGTGATTGGAGCTATTCTTTTTAATGAAATAATTCCAAAAGTTTCCAATCCAATTACTCATCCGTTTACAATAGTAAAATCCCAATCCAAGAATCACAACACAATCACAAAGTTCATAAATCAATCCGATGAAAACATCCCAACCCAAAATAGTCAACTTAAAGAAAAACATGGTCAACTCCTGGTCCAACCGTTCGAAGATCCTCTGCACGCTTCCTGCCACCACTTCGACCCGCACTAGCTGCAACTGTAACAACTAAACACCAACTGCAACTCCAACACTAAATACCTAACCACATAGAACAAGGAGGGGATCAGCTTCCTAATGAAACCGAGTGAACCTACTGGGCTTAACTATGCACCGAACTAAACCACAAGGAGCTATCCCAACACTCTGCACAACATAATTAACAATGAGATCAATCCTATGTCTATTCAGTTGTTAATTCCCTAAAGCAGTCTATGTGATCAACCAAGTTCAGTTCTCTGTCTAGCATCATCAGTTCTCATAATCAACATCACAACATCATAGATCGCATAACAACATTCAGCTCAAATAAACAACATCAACCACAACTATTACAAACACCAGATAACATCACTTCACATTTCACCAAGCACATCTCACAATTCACAAGCAAGTAGTTTCTATGTGTGTAATTAAGGAGCCTAGGAGTTGTTCCACACCACCACCAACTGACTGTGGCACCTCCCTACCACATGGAAGGTCCATGCGCTCCCCTACCGCATGGGGGAACACATCATCATCATCATAAAAATACACCACCTTCTCTCAACGAGAAGTACAACAACACCCTTGACTCCCATGTCAAGGGGATCCACCCTGGTGGACCCAACTCAATCACAACTCAATCTCGGGTTGGGTAGTGTGGACTCCTACCGGTTCTATCATATTTCAATCATCACAACAAGATACCACACCCAGGCCATATCATTCACAATCACAAGTTCACATAATCAAATCAATTTCCAACAATATCATTCTCATAATCCTCACACGAGGTCACAATTGTTGGGGATTAGATGTGTGAATGAAGGAATGAGCTAAGTGGTGTTTAATACCACATAGCTAATTGATGGGAATGTGGAGCTAGATATAAGAATTCAAACCCACTAAGCTTGGTAAAATGGTTAAAGTGGTGATGGGCCCTCGCGTCGTCGCCTCGCCTCGGCCTCAAATTCGGATTCGGATTCAGATTTGGTCAAAAGATTTGATTTGATTCAATTCTTTTGCTACCCGACCAAAAAGTCATCCAGAATCTGCGGTTCAATCCAAACCAAAATCGGGTTTTAAACCAGTTCAGACGCGAAATGATATGTCTGTTCTGTTCAAACCGCCCAACTGCTAGAGGCACCCCCATCATTTACTATAAATAGAAGATCAGTCCCTACACTTTCCCTTCACTGATTTTCCCCTCTCTAAACTTATTCTCTGCACCAAAAAGCTCTCTACATTCATTCTTTCAAAGAACTGATATCAAGTCGTGTGGTTTGCGCCGTTCGTTGTGCTCGCCGGTCACTTGCGTTTGCATCACCACTACGCTTGTGAGTATATCTGTTTTATCCTGGGAGAATTGATTCTGTTAACCTTGGGTGACGTAGAGGGGAATAAAAATTCTTAAGGACAGATCGTGAAGTCGATTGACTCGGATTAATCCTTCTGTCTATGCATGCTTGCTTGTTGATTCCTGGTTTGCATGATTCGGTTCAATAATCTTAAGAATTATTATTTTTATGCCATATACTGCTTCTGTTCTTGGACATTTTTGCATGTATTATTGCTATTGTTCATATTTTAGTGTTAATGGTTTGCATGAATCAATATTTTATTAATTGGCATGCAAGTTTCCTTTCGTTGGTTTCTTATGATGCATGTTTTTTCAGTTAATGGTTAGTTCTGTTTGTTTGGGGTTATTAGCATTTCCCCTGCGAATTTTTAATGTTGATAATGTTCAGTAGAATGTTGATGATGATGTTCCTGTTTTGATGTGAACTATTTATTGTATGTTGTGCATGGATTAGGTTTCTATTATTTTTTGGTTTTTCTTAATTATTGTTTAGCATGATTAATTTTTGATTAATTGGTCTTGCTTTTGACGTTTATTCTATTATTCAGTAGTTTTTTTAGTTTACATGTTGTTTGGTCCTTCAGGATCATTCTTCATTTCCTTTATACGTGGATAACTTTCTTACGATTTATAAAGTTTCTGCGTATGACTTAATATCATATGATACATATTTGTTGGATACTAAATCTTCAGATTTCTACTCCTACCCGAGATTAGAGTCTTCGTGAGTCTCTACTCACCCCGAGACTAGAGTCTTCGTGACTCTCTACTCACTGAGATTAGAGTTTTTGTGACTCTCTACTCAGCCTGTGGAGACTAAAATCTTTGGATTTTCTACTCCATCAAGATTACAGCTTTTGTAGTTGTCTACTCGAACCTATTGGTATTTGTTACTAATAGTTGATTGTTGTTTTATTTTTTTAGCATTGAACTAAAAGATGAGTGGACTCAAGATTCCATCTGGATCGATCGCCCACAAAGGTGGGACAAACCAAGTTCCGCATGCCCCGACGCCGGTAGAGAAGCCCGAAAAATTTGGGGGTGCCGACTTCAAGCATTGGCAACAAAAAATGTACTTCTATCTTACTACATTGGGACTGCAGAAATACATCAAGGAGTCTGTTCCAACTCCTGATGAATAGGTCCCTGAAAAGGACAAGTTTCTTGCTATAGAAGCTTAGAAGCACTTTGACTTCTTGTGCAAGAACTATATTCTCAATGGGTTGGCTGATACGCTATATACAGTGTATACCCCCTCGTCACTTCTAGAGAGTTGTGGGAGGCGTTAGATACGAAGTACAGGGCCAAAGCTGTCGGCCTAAAGAAGTTTGTTGCAGCAAAATTTCTTGACTACAAAATGGTTAACTCCAAGCCAGTTGTAGAGCAAGTTGATGAGCTTCAAGTAATCATCCATAAACTTCACAATGCGGGAATGGCAATCAATGAAACATTTCAGGTTGCCGCCTTCATTGAGAAGTTGCCTCCTAGATGGCAGTTGTTCAGGAATTACTTGAAACTTAAACAAAAAGAGATGACACTTGAAGATCTAATTGTCCGCTTGTGAATCGAAGAGGACAATCGGCTGGCGGCAAAGGGACAAAATGTTCAAGGGGCGAACATTGTGGAATCTTCTTCCAAGAAGAGGAAGAGGAATTCAGGTGGAGTAAGTGATTCTGGGACCAAGACCCAAAAGAACACGAAGAAGCAAAAGTTCCTTGGAAGTTGCTACAACTGTGGTAAAACAGGACACCGTGCTTCTACGTGTAAGGCCCCTAAGAAGCAGAACAAGGGCAATGGTCAGGAGAACGTAGTGGAAGACGAAGTCGATGCCCGAATTGCCGTTTTCTCTGAGTGCAACACGGTGGGGAATCCAAGGGAGTGGTGGATTGACTCTGGAGCTACACGCCATGTATGTGTTGTAAAGGAGATGTTCTCATCATCTGCCTCTTTTGATGCCGTTGAGAAGCTATACATGGGGAACTCTTCAACCGCTCAAGTTGAAGGTTCCGGGAAGATTTGTCTGAAGATGACTTCGGCCAATGCTGTCACACTCACCAACGTGCTTCATGTACCTGAAATCCGCAAGAACTTGGTCTCGACGTCGCTCTTGGGCAAGCATGGATTTAAGGTCGTCTTTGTTTCTGATAAAGTTGTAAGTAGTAAGAACGACATGTTTGTCGGAAAAGGTTATCTATGTGATGGCTTTTTCAAACTCAATGTAATGACCATCAATAAAAATGATGCATCATCTTCCTCTTACTTACTTGAGACGCCCACTTTGTGGCATGCCCGTTTGGGACACATGAATTACAAATCTTCACGGAAAATGATGAACATGGAGTTACTACCTAAATCTAAGTTTGTTAAGTCAAAATGTCAAGTATGTGTTGAATCAAAGTTCAAGAAACATCCTTATAATTCCGTTGAAAGGAATTTGGAGCAGTTAGGCTTAATTCACACGGACATTTGTGACATGAAATCTACACCTTCTCACGGTGGGAAAAAGTATTTCATAACTTTTATCGATGATAGTACACGATATTGTTATGTGTACTTGTTTAACAGCAAAGATGAGCCGATTGATGCCTTTAAGAAGTATAAATCAAAAGTTGAGAATCAACTTAACAAAAATATCAAAATGATCTGAAGTAATCGAGGTGGTGAATATGAATTCCCATTTTGAGAATTGTGCCAAGAGAGTGGCATAATTCACCGGATGACGGCTGTTTATACTCCACAACAAAATGGAGTTGCCGAAAGGAAAAAATTGCACATTAAAAGAAATGATGAATGCGTTGCTCATAAATTCAGGTCTTCCACATAATTTGTGGGGCGAGGCTATTTTGATAGCCACCCGGATACTCAATAGAGTACCTTATAGCACGACACAAACCATTCCATAAGAGAAATGAAAGGGGCGTAAACCTAGCTTGAAATATTTCAAAGTGTGGGGGTGTCTAGCTAAAGTGCAAGTTCCTAAACCGAAACAGGTTAGGATAGGACCAAAAACTATTGATTATATCTTTATTGGGTATGCTAATATGAGTAAAGCATATCGGTTTATGGTCCACAAGTCGGATGTTCCCAACATTCATTCCAATATGATATTAGAATCAGATAATGCGGAGTTCTTTGAGAACATCCCTTACAAGAATGTAAGTGAAAGTGTTGGTGAGAGCTCCAAGCGACCTTGAGATACGACTATGGATGTTGTACCTGAGGTGGAGGACACAACAATGGATGTTGTACCTCATGCAGAAGACAAGACAGAGTAAACGTTAAAGGGTTCCTACATCGTTTGGTCCTGATTTTCTACCTTTCTTGTTAGAAAATGAGCCTCAAACATATAAGAACGCAATGAGATCTTCTGAATCTCATTATTGGAAAGAGGCAGTTAATAGTGAAATTGAGTCCATTTTGCATAACTATATGTGGGAGTTGGTAGATCTTCCTCCAGGAAACAAACCCCTTGGTAATAAATGGACATTCAAACGAAAATTGAAAGATGATGATACTATTGATAAGTATAAAGCAAGAATAGTGATCAAAGGGTTTCAACAAAAAGAAGGTCTTGCTTGACACTTACTCACCAGTCACAAGAATTACATCGATTCAATTCGTAATTGCTTTGGCTGCTGATGAGCTGCAGAATAGCGGTCAATCAAATAACTACCAAGCTGTGAAGCTAGGGTAGATCGTATCCCAGGGGTCTCCTCTACTTCCTTACTCAAATAGGTTGGCGATTTAAATTCAAGGTTAAAACACTTAGTGCGTGGTGTGAGTTCCACGACTTCTATACTAAAATGCAAAGACAGGTTGAAATGAAATTAAAGCGAATAACGATTGATTGATTAACTAAGACAGAAGACAGACAAGCTTAGATTTCGAATCCCCCCTTAGATCACTAGAGCATAGGCAACCAACAGATCAGCGGTTTCCGATTCTAGTTCATTCAGTTCTCAGACACCACCATAACTCCTGACCCTTAGGTTTAAGACTGGCGAACGTTCGCTCTATCCGATCTAGCTACCACGATTAATTAGCCGCCCGGGTACGGTCGCCTCTCGCAACGACTTAACTTAAATGGTGCAAATTCTAACGATTTATGAGTTACTCTTGCAGTGGATTAACCCTAATCGGTTCCTACGAAAGGCACACTCCAATTATAAGGTTAATTGTTCAACTTGATGTTCTAAAGTAAGGCGAGCGTTCGCTTCTATCCTTAGCTTAACAAGAATCTAATCTAGGTGGCCAAACCAGACAAGAAACACATAGAACAAAGAACAAATCAAACATGAAGGAGAAACTGAATGAATTTCGAATCTAATCACCGTCGATCCGTGACCGCTTTAAAGCCCTGGTCACTTAGGGTTCATCTAATCTAAGCTATACGAGTTTAGCTACTCATATTCAATACAGAAGAATCGAAGACAGACAAAGAATACATCTCAGGTAGGGAAGACAGAGAAGAACTGTAAAACCTAATTTCGACGACTCCTGGCAGCTTCAATCTGTTGGATCTTCAACTCCTAGCACTGGCTCTCCGAGATGGATGGATGGCGTCACGATCCGTTCCTGGCTCCTCAAACTCTATCCACTCGTTCTCTCTTTCTCTCAGTCTTGGGATTTTTCGTCCCGTGTAAAATTGTGTGTAAGTTCTGATATTTAGCCGCTGCTTTTGTATTTAAACCTAACCGAGCGACTGCTGATTTTTGCTTGGATTTTTGCCGAAAATACAAGGGAATTTTCGGCGAAAATATATGTTGAATTGGTCTGTTTCTTCTTGGCTGAAATGGCTTAGGGTTTTCGGCAAAAACTCCCAAGGTTTTTGCCGAAAACTTCTTCTTGATCGGGACAGTGGATTCCTTCTTGCATTTTCGCCGAAAACTCCCAAGGGTATTTTTGCCGAAAATCTATGTGTAAAATGGAGCAGGAATTCTTTTGAGTTGAATGACTTTTCTAGTTGATTCGGGTGTGATTCCTCGGGGTTCCAGTGCCTTAGACACGTCTTTGGCTACCATATTTGATGGCGAACACCTGTGCTAACATGAAAATACTAGAAAACCATCAAATTGACCCGAAATGGGCCAAGGTAACACAAAAGGCATGAGATGGATCGGTTGAGTGAATATTCACTATTCTACCCTAAAAACTATGTCTTAAGCAATGAAATGTCGCTTAAATGAGGCTGATAATCACGTCAATTCGAGTGTCATCAAAATACCCCACACTTAAGCTTTTGCTTGTCCTCTAGCAAACTGAACTAGAACACACTCAAATTCACAAATAACACGAGATTAAACTGAGATTCAATTCTAACGATTTGGTTTAGACTGTTCCACGTAGAAAAAGTGACCCACACATGCAAGAACATCAACCAAACAAGTTTTCGATCTCACTAATTTCTGCACACTTCAAGTAGTAGTTTTAACAAAGCACGTTTCTTGGCAAAACAATGAATCATAATTAACCGACTACGATAACACCAATTCTAATAAAAAAGACCTTAAGCTCTAGCCATGATGTGGACGCGGAGGTAGGAAAAGTGACGTGGCTATCGACTCGACTTCATCCGTTTCTAGATCTGTACGTTACATGTTCTAGCTAGGACTGATTTAAACATCAATATCTTTCAAGATTCAAACTTCTTCCTTCAATTTATTTACTGCATACTAGTGCTCGATACCAAACACTTCACTTAGGTGTTGGACCTGCCTAGCTCACAGTATTTGTGTCCCATGCTAGTGCTCAACCCGAACACTTCACTTAGGTGTCGGGCTTGCCTAGCTTTGATTAACAGCACTTTAAAGAACTTAACATTGATTTGCACAACTTTATTACTTGATTTAGCATTTTAGCCACTTGATCCTAGCTAGTTATAACTTTTTACACAAGATTTCGAATTGGATTTCCGTCTAATCTCTAGCCACAATCATAGGTGAACAAATATGGAGTGAAAAACACGGGAGAAGCTAGCATTTATCATCTTAGAACGGTGTTATCGAGCTTTGTGATTAACAAGCAAAACTGTTTAATTGATTCAAATTTCAACTACAAGAGTGATGTATGATCTGTTCTTACCTAGACTCATTTGATATCAATTCTGACACGTTGGTTACAGGTTCTAAGTGGAACAGTCTAGACGTCATTGTTCAAAATTGAAGTCAATTTAACATCAAAAGTCCAGAATTGAGCAATTCTATGCTAGAGTGACTGGCATGAATCACGAGGCACACAAAGATATAGGCAATCAAGATCATGCATGGTTCTCTAACATCCTACCCCACACTTAGACTGTTCTGTGTCCTCACAGGACCAAACTAAAGTAGAGCGATACGAAGAACCTGAAGGGTGATGGGCGGTGTAGTGGTTGAGCACGAAGAGTCCGGGGCGGAGCGGAGTAGCTACCCAAAATCCTACAAAACACAAACAACAAAAAGATCAAAAGGATACCGAGACAAGTGCCCCGGATCCACACAGAATAAAAGAGGATCGAGATCCGAAAAGAAGAAAGAAAAAAATGGAAAGGATAGAAACAACCTGATCACTGTTCCGAGGGTGGGGGTGGAGGCGGGGTCGGGGGAGGTGAAACGCCAAGCCGCTGCTCCAGCTGCTGTCGCCATGCGATATCATCCCTGTGTCTGGCTGACTGGCCATGAACTGCTGAAGAATGGTCCATCGCTCGTTCTGTGTCTCCTCATGTGCTACCCTGGCCATCTGCCATGGAAGCGAACCAGCCGAGTAGTCAAACTGCCATTTCTCAATACGCGTCAGCCTCTCATTCATCTCAGCGGTGATTAGCGCCCGCGACGGTGGGCGTTCAAGTGGCTGGGGGACGCGGTGAGGGAGCGGTACGCAATTCTCAAAATCCAATGAAAGGTCGATGGCCCGTGCTATGGCGAGTTCGACACCTATATGCTCAATCGGGACACGAGGTATGCCGGGGCCCCATTTGTCACCGAGCTGGAGATTGTTGATCAGAATTGAAATGAAAGGTCCGCCCGGAAGCTCAGAAGGAAGCTTCTTGGTTGTGGTGCGCTTGTGAAAGAATCGTGCAAGCCACCATCTGGGATGCAGGTTGGCATCCTCCTCTAAAGCACGGAATAGCACGAGCTCTTCCAGCGAGACATGGTGACGGCCCGTCTTGCTGCAATAACACAAAGACTGCACCCAAATATAATGTAAGAACTTAAGAATAGGGTGAACAATATCACCTACCGTAGGGTTGACGATAGGCTCGATCTCGGTTAAGCCAGCTGCCCACCTCCACACATCTGGGTAAGGAGCACTCGTGATGGAGTATGTGTCCTTGAAGCCAGCGGATGTTGTAGTGATGTTGACTTGCGAATCCAGTAGGTGGCTGAACTCGAGGATGGACTTCTCGTGGAGAACACCACCGAGGCGAAAGGATACGAATTTCTGATCACGTATGGGCTTCGGGGTGAGGCGCCGAAATGAACTCCAGAACTCTTGAAAAGCGACAAGCGGGTAGGGGGAACCATGAGCGGTCAGCACTCGTAAACCAGCGTTATGAAGGGCTGTGTCGATGGTGGAGTGCCAAGCCGGGTTGTCGCCCTTGAGACTGTCGAGAGAAAGAACTGCCACCTTAGCCGAAGGAATGTCTTTGATCTTCTGAAAGACCTCTAGCTGGTGCGGCTCCAGGGCTGCGATGAAAGGATGTAGGGCCCCATTGGCAGGTGTAGGAATAGATGAGATAAGAGTCACAGGGGTCGGTGCATCCTCGGGGATGATGGCCACAGCCGTCGATGTTGGTGCAGCTGGTGCGGGTGATCGGGAGGGTTGAGTCCGGTTCTGAGGAGCTGAGGATCGTTGCGCTCTATCTGCACTGGTGGTCTTGAATCGTTTGGGAGCCCTGTAAAACAGAACTTAGGGGAAACCAGTATCAGAAGACAAGAATCCTACCCCACACTTAGGTTCACAAGTGGGGGCAACCAAATAAAATTGAGAGATCACCGAATCGAGATATAGCAGCAAAGAACTGTCAATCAATTAAGCAAGCATGAGGAATGGAATGATTCATTAACACGATCGCACAGACAACAATTCACGAGCCTTAAAAGGTCAAAAAGAAATGCCAAAACCTAGCCAATTGACACCGAAATAGCAATCATGAAAATCGAGGAAGAACCAAAAAGTCAACCAAAGTCAACCATGCCGAAAACCGAAAGTCAAAAAGCCAAAAGATTCACAATCAAGGGCTGAACAACTAACCGTGAAGACATGACTCGAGAAAATGATTGGAAATCCGAGAAATCGACGAAAAGAGTTGAAAACGTGTTTGGGAGGAACTGGATCTGTGGAGCTCCGATTCTAGGGTTCTAAAACCGCAAAGCGATCAAGGAGGGGGGCGGCGGCGGATGTCAAGCGCGGCGGCGATGTCAAAGCGGCGGCGGCGGACAAGGAGGAAAAGAGAGAGGGGCTCGGGCTTCAATCGTTTTCGGATGGGGGAAAAAGGTTTTGCGCGAAAAACATGAGGTTGAAACTGGCTTAAATAGTTGGCAGAAAACGCATTATTTTCGGCGAAAATAAGGGTAGATTTTCGGCGAAAATGCCAGTTAAAATCAAAAACCGTTTCGGCGAAAAGTGTGAGAATTTTCGGCGAGAAGTGTCGGTGGTGAGAAACAGGAGAAACAGGTCGGTTTTAAACAGGAATTTTCGGCGAAAATATGGGTGAATTTTCGCCAAAATTTACTTGATAATGGTCGGCAGTTTTTTTTTCAACAGGGGTTTTAAAACAAAATGACTCGAAACGAAAACAACTGACTCCAGCCGTGGGTTGCCTCCCACGAAGCGCTCTTGTTTAACGTCTGTGAGCCAGACGATACCTGGATTTGTGTCATGATTCCAAAGCAAAGTAGTGCACGTCGATGGCAGAGACAGCTAGTCCTTGCAGATACTTCTTAAGCCTATGCCCGGTGACCATAAACGGCTTCTGATCATGCAATTTGATTAGGAGACTGCCTAAAGATGCCTGCCGCACCACGGTATAAGGGCCGGACCAACGAGACTTCAGTTTACCCGGGAAGAGCTTCAATCGAGAGTTATATAAGAGGAGTTCATCTACGGGATAGAACTGCTTGATCGTCTTCAATTGAGAGTCATGAATTTTCTTCGTGCGTTCTTTGTATAATTTCATGCTCTCATATGCGTGGAGTCGGTGCTCCTCAAGCTCAGCGATCTGGTCGTGACGCATATTACCTACTACTGCATTGCTCATGTTCAACTCTTTATTAGCCCAGAATGCCTTGTGCTCAAGCTCAACCGGCAAATGACACGCCTTGCCATAGACCAACTGATACGGTGAGGTACCGATGGGAGTCTTGTAGGCAGTTCGATAAGCCCATAAGGCATCATTGAGCTTAGATGACCAGTCCTTGCGGGACCGGCCAACTGTCCTATCAAGAATCCGCTTGAGCTCACGGTTCGTCACTTCCGCTTAACCATTCGCTTGAGGATGATAAGCTGTGGACCATACGGTGGGTGACGCCAAAGCGTTTGCACACCCGGTCGAATTTTCCATGGAAGTGGGTACCCCTATCGCTTATGATGAAGTGCGGTGAACGAAAACACGTGAAAAGACGGGTAAGAAACAGACCCACCACTCTTGAATCATTAGTGGGTAGAGCTTCAGCTTCGGCCCACTTAGAAACATAATCAACGGCTACAAGAATGTACTTGTTTCCGTTGGAGGGTGTGAACGGACCCATAAAATCAATTCCCCAAACATAAAAGATTTCAACAGTTAAAGAAACAATTTGGGGCATCTCATTACGGTTAGAGATGTTACCTGATCGCTGGCACGCATCACAATGTCGAGCAAAAACATCACAATCACTAAAGATTGAAGGCCAATAAAAACCTGTTTCGAGTACCTTTCTCGCAGTGCGGTTGCCTCTGAAGTGTCCTCCGAACTGTCCTTCATGGCATTTACGCATGATATCAGCTGCTTCGATGTAAGAGACACATCTCCGGATCATCCCGTCAATACTGATGCGGTATAAGAAGGGCTCATCCCAGAAGTATGACTTGGCTTCTTTAAAGAGCTTCTTGCGTGCATTGAAATCTAGCTCAGGAGGTACAATGCCGTGAGAGAGGTAATTAGCCAGGGTTGCATAGTCGGTTGCATTACTCAGATCTTGAGCGTGAGGGATTGCCCAGGGCTCGATAGCTATGCTGTTAACCTGTTCATACGTTTCAACATGCAACAGCTCGTCAGGGAAAGAATCATTGATAGGGGTAGTAGATTTACCTGTTTGTGATTCCTCCAATCGGGAAAGATGATCCGCTGCTAAGTTCTCCGCTCCCTTCTTGTCTTTAATTTCTATGTCGAACTCTTGGAGGAGAAGGATCCATCGGATGAGACGTGGCTTCGAGTCCTGCTTGGCTAATAAATGGCGCAGGGCAGCATGATCTGTGTAGACAATGGTATATGAAATAACAAGATACTGTCTGAACTTGTCAAAGGAGAAAACGATGGCCAGAAGCTCTTTCTCCGTAGTAGTGTAGTTTCTCTGAGCATCATTGAGTGTCTTTCTAGCAAAGTAAATAAGATGAAATCTCTTCTCCTTCCCCTGACCAAGAACTGCGCCAACGGCGAAGTCGCTAGCATCGCACATAATCTCGAATGGAAGATTCCAATCTGGTGCTGTAAGAATCGGTGCGGTGGTGAGTTGAGTCTTCAAAGTTTCAAAGGCTTCAAGACAGGCTTTATAAAAAATGAAAGGAACATCTTTCTCAAGAAGCTTCGTCATTGGAAGAGTGATCTTGGAGAAGTCTCTGATGAATCTTTGGTAGAATCCAGCATGACCGAGGAAACTTCGAACTGTCTTAACTGAGGTCGGCAGTGGTAAGCTGGCGATGGTTTCCAGTTTTGCACGATCAACTTCTATACCGGCCTTAGAAATCCTATGGCCCAGAACAATGCCTTCGGTAACCATGAAGTGACATTTCTCCCAACTAAGAGCTAGGTTGGTTTCCTCACAACGAGCTAGCACCTTGTCCAGATTAGCCAGGCACTTGGAAAATGAATCCCCATAGACGGAGAAGTCGTCCATGAATACCTCCACCACATTCTCTACCAGATCTCCAAATATAGCAAGCATGCATCTCTGAAAGGTAGCGGGAGCATTACATAAACCAAAAGGAATACGACGATAAGCAAACGTACCGAACGGGCAGGTGAAAGTCGTCTTCTCTTGATCATCAAGCTCGATGGGGATCTGGAAGTAACCGGACATCTCGTCTAAGAAGCAGTAGTAGTCATGACCAGCCAATCGTTCAAGCATCTGATCAATGAACGGCAGTGGAAAATGATCCTTCTTTGTGGCATCATTGAGTCGTCGGTAATCGATACAGACTCTCCATCCGGTAACCGTGCGAGTCGGGATGAGCTCACCCTTTGGATTAGGGATGATGATGATTCCTCCTTTCTTCGGAACGACTTGAGTCGGAATGACCCAAGGACTGTCGGCAGTAGGATAGATGATACCGGCATCTAGAAGCTTGAGTACTTCTTTCTTTACAACTTCCTGCATCAGAGGGTTAAGTCGGCGTTGTGGTTGTCTGACTGGTTTGAATTCTTCATCAACGACTATCCGATGTTTGCAGAAGGGTTCAGAGATGCCTCTGATGTCTGCTAACTGCCAGGCAATAGCTCTGACGTGCTTCTTGAGTAGCCTGATCAGTTGCTCTTTCTGCTCGGGAGATAGATTCAAATTGATGATGACTGGTAACTGGCAGTCCTTCCCCAGAAATGCGTATTCTAGGTGGTCAGGCAGCTCCTTCAAAGTAAGTTCTGGCGGATTCTCGTATGAGGTAGTAATCCGACTCGATGCTGGCTCGATGTGTGTAGGCGGAGTGATGGGTGTGAATGTCGCCTTCTGCTCGTCTAACTCATCTTGCTATAGGCGCTGCTCTAGATCTTCTAATGCATTGTCAATCCCTGAAATCAAACACAACTCTAGAGGATCACTAGATAAGGCATTAGTAACGAAGTTGGCCGAGGCCAACTCTAGGGGATCAACAATATAACATTATCGTCTTGAGCAACAGAGTATCTCATGCTATCTTTAATGCGGAATGCAACACTCTCCTGTCCTACACTCAAAGTTAACAGGCCTTGTTTGCAGTTAATATTTGCACCAGCAGTTGCTAAGAAAGGTCGACCTAGGATAAGTGTTCCGTCTGACTCGCGAGTATCTAGAACAACAAAATCCACAATTATAGTAAACGGACCACAGCAGACAGCTACATCTTCTATTATTCCCCTAGGTAGTTTAACAGACATATCGGCTAACACTAGATGTAGAGTAATCGGTTTTAACTACCCTAGATTTAGCTTCTCATATAGATAAACAGGCATAACATTAATAGAAGCACCAGAATCAGCCAGACTGCGATCAATTTTAATGCCATTAATAATGCACGGTAATGTAAAAGGACCGGGGTCAGAACACTTAACTGGGGGTGGTGGCGGCTGTCTTATGGGAGATGGCGCACCGAGAATAGAAGCGCATTCATTAGTAAGCGTGAAGAGTACGCCTCTCCGTTCTTCACTTTCTTCACTAGGTCTTTAAAGAACTTCCCAAGTGGTGGTATAATCTCTACAACTTCTGTCACTAGTATCTTGATCTCTGCAGTCTTAAGAACATTGTACCACTTCTTATATTGAGTGTCATGATCCTTAGCCTTGCTCATTGCAGCCTTTGGGAAAGGGATCCAAGGTACATATGGCGCCAAGACAGGCTCAGGAGCTGTCCTGGGAGGAGGAGGAGGAGGAGCAGATGCTTCTTCTTCCTCTTCTGTGATATCTTCAATTTCTGGCATATCCATGGCAGCACTGGTATCTGGTACCACATCAGGTTCTGGAGCCTTTGGATCAGTTGTTTGCTTGCCGCTCCTGGTGGTAATAGCTTGAGCGTGTTCGCTCTTTGCACCGGAGTCTGCTTGAAATGCTGCTGGATTAAGGAGAGGATTGCTAGTAAAGAGTTTAGTCATATTGCTTATAGCATCCTCTATCCTCTGGCTCTGAGCTCTCTGTCCTTGATTGAGTGCAGCTTGAGCTTTTAATTGAATGTAATGGTCGTCAAGTCTGCTCATAATCTGATCGAACTTCTTCTCATAGTCTATGTCTCTATTGTAGTACGGCTTTGCTTGAAACTGGTGTTCTCCTCCAACGAATCCCGGAGGTCTCTGATAAGGATCTACTAACCGGTTGCTTTGGTTCCGTGGCACGTAGTTTCTGTAACCGGCATAGCTGATGAGGTGCAGGACAGTGATCAAATACTACCAAGCTAGAAAGCTAAGCAGATCGTTGATGAACCTAAGATCGTTGTTCGGGTTCAAACAAATAACTAACAAAGCTAACAAAGCTAGGGTAGATCGTATTCCAGGGGTCTTCTAAGATTGACTACTTTAAAACTGGCAAAATACTCGAAAGTAAACATGATGTGCGTGGTGTGAGTTCCACAACTTCTAACTCTAAGAAAAGCTGAGAAATTAAAAGAAATTAAACTAAAGCAGATTGGAAATTAGGGTTTGAAAACAAGGATGACAGACGAACTTAGACTTTGAATCCCCCTTCGTTCCCAGAGCATTGGCAATCAACAGATCAGCGGATTTCGATTCTCATTCAATCAATTACTAAGACACCACCATAACTCCTTACCCTTAGGTTTAAGACCGGCGAACGTTCGCTCTATCCGTTCTAACTACCAAGATTAACTAGCCGCCCGGGTACGGTCGCCTCTCGCAATGACTTAATTAATTGGTGTAATTACTAATGATTAATGAGTTACTCTTGTAGTGAATTAACCCTAACTGGTTCCTACGAAAGGCACGCTCCAATTATAAGGTTAATTGTTCAATTCGATGTTCTAAACTAAGGCGAGCGTTCGCTTCTATCCTTAGCTTAACCAGAATCTAATCTAGGTGATCAATCCAGACAAGAAACATGAACAATGAAGAACAAATCAAACATGAAAAAGAACTGATTGAATTTTGAATCTAATCACCGCCGATCCGTGACCGCTTTAAAGCCCTGGGTCACTTAGGGTTCATCTAGTCTAAGCTCTAACGAGTTTTGCTACTCATGATTATTACAAAAGAAACAAAGACAAAGAAAGAGTTCATCATCCAGAGGAAGAACATAAAAGAATATGAAAAACCTAATTTAGACGACTCTGACAGACTCCGATCTTCGGTAGATAACACTCCTAGCTCCGATTCGTCGAGGTGGAAGGGATGGCGTCACGATCTCTATCCGGCTCTTCGAACTCTAACTCTTCGCTCCAGAACTTGAGAGGATTCTCTGAATTCTGATCTCGAAAAGTTGTATTTTGCGAATTATGGTTGTCTCTATGTTTTGGGCCGCCGGGTTAAGTATAAATACTTAACCCTAAATTAGCCGGATCAGCCTGATATTTTCACCAAAAATAACAAGGTATTTTCGGCGAAAATCCTTGTGTAAATGGCCGGTCACTCAGCTGCTTCTTCTGTCCTTTTCGCCGAATAGGTTCTCGGTCCGAAAACATATTGTTTTCGCCAAAAATATCCTTCAAGTGGCATCAGTCGATTTGTGATGTTATTTTCGCCGAAGACCATAGGTCATTTTCGCCGAAAATATAAGTGTGAATGGGCAGACTTTTGGTTTGACTTGATCGGCTCCTTGGATCGATTCCGGTTTGATTCCTCGAGGTTCCCATGCCTTAGACACGTCCATGGCTACTTTATTTGACGGCAAAAACCTGTGCTAACACAAAAACACTAGAAAACCATCAAACAGACCCAAAACGGGCAAAGGTAACACAAATGGCACGAGATAGGGCAATCGATTGAATATTCGTTATTCTACCCTAAAAACCATGTCTTAAGCAAAGAAATGTCGCTTAACTGAGGCTGATAATCACGTCAAATCGAGTGTCATCAAATACCCCACACTTAAGCTTTTGCTTGTCCTCAAGCAAACTGAATAGAAACGCTCATGTTCATAAATGATAAGATCGATTAAGTTAGAGCTCAATCAAACACAATGAATTATTAGACAGCTCGATCCTAGAACAAGAAACCTAACATGCATACAGATCAGCCAAACTACCTGGTCTCACTAAT
The DNA here is from genome assembly GCA_034768395.1 of Linum lewisii. Lineage (NCBI taxonomy): Eukaryota > Viridiplantae > Streptophyta > Magnoliopsida > Malpighiales > Linaceae > Linum > Linum lewisii. The sequence goes on along the minus strand of CM068298.1, from coordinate 18,511,058 downwards.
AAACTGCACACGACAAGTAATTAGCAACCAATTATGCACGAATTTGACCTGACCGACCAGACTCCTCACACAGGATATATATAGTACAATGGGGACTCTCACTCTCTGTGTTAAAGGACGTGTTTCTGCTCTCAATCATTTTCTGTTACCGAATTCTGTCATAAGTTTGCATTTCGACCACATCTCCACCACTGTGACAACACGAGTATCTAGTCAAGAAGGACTTCCCTGCTAGGACCGTAATGAAATCTACACTACTCGGGTTTATAATGAGATGGATGATGGGAATGAATGATGATGGCTTTGTGCGGTGTAGCTTTCGACTAACTTCCCTCGAATCTAATCTATGGCTTCCTACCGTCTAACCAAACACGGGTGGAATGATGAACGCTCGTCCTATGATACCCTCAAACAACCTAGCACTTATTCTTTTTCTTTACACGATTTTTTTTCTTTTCTTTCTTTTGAACTTTTCTTTTGACTTTGTTCTTCCATTTGTAGGGAGAAGAACGTTTTATTGAACTAAAAACTTTGAACTTTTTCTGATTTTTTTCTTTTCTTCACTATTCTCGAAATTTTCTTCTTTTCTTACTTCACTTTTTCTTTCTTTTGTGCTGATTTTCTTTTAGTTGCTAGAGGGGTTTACACGTCTGGACATATTAGCTAAGACCACCTGTTTAATGGCTATAGGCAGGTTACCACAACCGAGTTCCGGTAGGTCAATCTAGAACTACAACCACAGGGGATCAACGGGGAATGAAAGAAATGGAATATGGCTGTAATGTATTATCGAACCGAAAGAACAGGCCAAGCTCAAGGGTCTGAACCTAGTGGATTTTATCGTTTGGTAGGCTATCTGGCTTAGTAGCTGAATCTAGGTGCCCCTATCCTTCTAGAACTCGTGTCATCGTGCGGTCTCGAGTAGGTCTCATGCAAATTCTAACCATTCAAGTAAACAGAAAACCACTCGGAAAAATTTAAATTGCAAGTTACGTGCAATGGATCAAAAGCTCACAGTTGGTTTGCTAGTCGGATTCGGTCATTTTCTTGCAATCAAGGCTACAAACTACAAGTGTGATTTTAAAATTCTGTTCTGACCAGGCAATTTAACATCAAAGTATACAAGTTGGTTCTCAAGTTCTAGGTTAAGCAGTCTAAGCATCATTATGAAGGTTTGAACAACAACTTAACATCAAAAATCAAGAACTGAGCCATTCTAATGCTAGAGAGACTGGAATGGAATCACGAGGCACACACAAAACACAATCAAGGGCAATCAAGTTCATGCAAGGTTCTCTAGCATCCTACCCCACACTTAAATCGGACTGTGTCCTCACAGGACTAATTCTAGAGTTCAGAGTGAAGTAGAAGAACCTGGACCGAGATGATTGGTGTAGGGGATGAGCACGGGTCCTCGGAGCGGAGGGAATCTACCCAAGCGAAGCAAAGGGAATCTCCCAACTGCCTACAAAACAAAAACAAATAAAACGTAAAAAGGAAACCTGGACAAGTGTCCCGGATCCACACATAAAAAAGTTGGACCGAAATCCGAAAAGAATAAATAAAAAGAAGACACCAGAAAAGGAATACAACCTGATCACTGCTGGTCCGGTGAACCGGGAGGTGGAAAGTGGAGAAATTCGCCGATTTGGCGTTGCCACGCCATCTGTGCCTCATATCGCCTGTCGGCGCGCCGCATATGCTGCTGCATAATAGTCCATCGCGCCTCTTGGGTGGCGTTGTCGGTGATGCGCCACTCCTGCAGTCGCTCGTATAACTCTCCAACATCCGCGGGGTGGTGTTGCGACTGTTGGGGAGGCGCCTGGTATGGATCGGGAATGTGCGGCGGCGACTGGTGAGCATACCCTGCCGGATGATGTGGTGAGGGTATATAATCATGGAATACTGGCGGCGGCTGGGGCTGCTGCTCCTCAGCATCCCTTCTTCCTCCGACTCGACCACAGGCTGGAGTGGAGGATCTGCTGCTACATGGGGGCTGAGGTCGAGTTCTAAGTCGTACTCAACCGCCAAGTCTCCTCCGCCGGTCCTAACTTGGTGTCGTGGAATGTGCGGGCCATATTCATGCTG